>JAUCMX010000009.1:8610587-8913087 GCA_033459395.1 Hemibagrus guttatus | reverse complement strand
TGAGAATGGAAAGTAGACTTGTTTCATGTGATCTTTTCTTCCATGTGTCTTATAATACTATGTTATTTCATCTAGATTTGTGTTTTAATGACCCTTTTTAGTCAGTTGGGTTGCTACATTCTTCTTCTTCTTTCGGCTTTTCCCTTCAGGGGTCGCCACAGCGAATCATCTCTCTCCACCTATCCCTATCTTCTGCATCCTCAACACTTGCACCCACTAGCTTCATATCCTCGTTAATTCCATCCATATACCTCCTCTTTGGCCTTCCTCTTTGCCTCCTGCCTGGCAGCTCCATGTCCAACATTCTCCTGCCAATATACTCACTCTCCCTCCTCTGAACATGTCCAAACCATCTTAATCTGGCCTCCCTAACTTTGTCCCCCAAACGTCCAACATGAGCTGTCCCTCTGATGTACTTATTCCTAATCCTGTCCAATCTTGTCACTCCCAAAGAGAACCTCAACATCTTCAGCTCTGCTACCTCTAGCTCTGACTCCTGTCTCTTCCTCAGTGACACTGTCTCTAAACCATACAGCATGGCCGGTCTCACCACTGTCCTGTACACCTTCCCCTTGATTCTCGCTGATATTTTCCTATCACACAGAACTCCCGACACCTTTCTCCAGCCATTCCAACCTGCCTGCACTCGCTTCTTTACCTCTTTCCCACACTCTCCATTACTCTGGACTGTTGACCCCAAGTACTTAAACTCCTGTACCTTCTGCACCTCTTCACCCTGTAACCTTACTGTTCCACTTCCCTCCCTTTCATTCACACACATGTACTCAGTCTTACTACGACTGACCTTCATTCCTCTTCTCTCCAGCGCAAACCTCCACCTCTCCAGGTTTTCCTCCACCTGCTCCCTGCTCTCACTACAGATCACAATGTCATCTGCAAACATCATTGTCCAAGGAGACTCCTGTCTGACCTCCTCTGACAACTGGTCCATCACTATAGCAAACAGGAAGGGGCTCAGAGCCGATCCCTGATGCAGTCCCACCTCCACATTGAACTCCTCTGTCTGACCTACAGCACACCTCACCACTGTCCTGCTCCTCTCATACATGTCCTGCACCACTCTGACATACTTCTCTGCTACTCCTGACTTCCTCATACAGTACCACAGCTCTTCTCTTGGCACCCTGTCATACGCTTTCTCCAGGTCTACAAACACACAGTGCAACTCCCTCTGACCATCCCTATACTTCTCCATCAAAATTCTCAGAGCAAAAATTGCATCAGTTGTGCTCTTTCTGGGCATGAAGCCATACTGCTGCTCACAAATTTCCACTACCTTTCTTAACCTAGCTTCCACTACTCTTTCCCACAGCTTCATTGTATGGCTCATCAACTTTATCCCCCTATAGTTACTGCAACTCTGCACGTCACCCTTATTCTTAAAGATCGGCACTAACCCACTTCTTCTCCATTCCTCAGGCATCCTCTCACTCTCTAAAACCCTGTTGAACAAACTAGTTAAAAATTCCACTGCTGCCTCTCCCAGACACTTCCAGACCTCCACCGGGATGTCATCAGGACCGACTGCCTTTCCACTTTTCATCCTCTTCAAAGCCTTCCTGACTTCATCCTTTCTAATCTTATCTACTTTCTGTTCCACAGAGTTCACCCCTTCTACTCTTTTTTCCCTCTCATTTTCCTCATTCATCAGCTCCTCAAAGTATTCCTTCCATCTCCTCTGTACACTCTCCTCACTTGTGAGCACCCTTCCATCTCTATCCTTAATAACTCTAACTTGCTGCACATCCTTCCCATCTCGATCCCTCTGCCTAGCTAACCTGTACAAGTCCTTCTCTCCTTCTCTAGTGTCTAACCTAGTGTACAACTCGTCATATGCCTTCTGCTTGGCCTTAGACACCTCCCTCTTCACTCTGCGCTGTAACTCCTTGTATTCCTGTCTATTCTCTTCAGTCCTGTCCATGTCCCACTTCTTCTTGGCTAACCTCTTCCTCTGGATACTATCCTGAACTTCCTCATTCCACCACCAAGTCTCCTTATCTTCTTTCCTCCTTCCAGATGACACACCCAGCACCTTTCTCCCTGTCTCCCTGATCACTTCTGCTGTAGTTTCCCAGTCATCTGGCAGCAATACCTGCCCACCCAGAGCCTGCCTCAACTTCTGTCTAAATTCCTCACAACATTCCTCCTTTTTCAGCTTCCACCACTTGGTTTTCTTCTCTATCTCTATCTTTGACCTCTTCTTCTTACAGACCATCAGAGTCATCCTACACACCACCATCCTATGCTGTCTGGCTACACTCTCTCCCACTACCACTTTACAGTCACTAATCTCTTTCAGATTGCCTCTTCTACATAGGATGTAGTCTACCTGTGTTCTCCTACCTCCACTCTTGTAAGTCACTCTATGCTCCTCCCTCTTCTGAAAATACGTGTTAACCACAGCCATGTCCATCCTCTTAGCAAAGTCCACTACCATTTGTCCTTCAAGGTTCCTTTCCTTAACTCCAAACTTGCCCATCACCTCCTCATCACCTGTGTTCCCCTCACCAACATGTCCATTAAAATCCGCTCCTATCACCACTCTCTCACCCGTGGGAATACTCTCCATCACCTCATCTAATTCACTCCAGAATCTCTCTTTCTCCTCTAACTCACAACCTACCTGTGGGGCATAACCACTAACAACATTCAACATCACCCCTTCAATCTCTAACTTCAGACTCATCACCCTGTCTGACACTCTCTTCACCTCCAGAACATTCCTCACAAACTCCTCCTTCAGGACCACACCTACCCCATTTCTCTTACTATCCACACCATAATAAAACAGCTTGAACCCTGCTCCTATACTACGAGCCTTGCTACCCTTCCACCTGGTCTCCTGTACACACAGTATATCCACCTTCCTTCTCTCCATCATATCAGCCAGCTCTCTACCTTTCCCTGTCATAGTACCAACATTCAGAGTTCCTATTCTCAGTCCTACACTCTTACCTTTCCTCTTCTCTCTCTGTCTGTGCACTCTCCTCCCTCCTCTACTTCTTCAACCAACAGTAGCCCAATTTCCACCGGTGCCCTGTAGGTCAACGGCGCCGATGGCGGTCGTTGTTAACCCGGGCCTCGACCGATCCGGTATGAAATTCGTACTGACGATTCGCATGGTTAAATTTGGCAACGTTTTACGCCGGATGCCCTTCCTGACGCAACCCTCTCTATTTATCCGGGCTTGGGACCGGCACAGAAGTCACTGGACTGTGACCCCCATGGCTAGATTGGTTGCTACATTAAAGTATGTAAAATTAAAATAATATATTACTATGTATTACAATATAGATGTAAGTGTTGGTCAAGGGTTTTCAAACATTTGGCACCTAGATACACTAGGGAATTGGGGTCTAATTTTAATGGTTTAATCTATCTACTATCCATACATTAAGCAAATACGTACTATCAAATTTAACCATTTTTATTTCTGTAATCTTTTGTCTGCACGACTGCACTCTGACCCTCTGAAGCTGCGATATGTGAAGAAAAGGATTCCACTGTGCTGTAATATAATGTGTGGCAATAATAAAGGCTTCTTCTTCTTTGTCTTCTTCTTCTTCTACTTCCTTGTCTTAAAACAGTTTATTACAGTTATTAAAACAGTTTATAAGTACAACAAACTTTGTTACATTTGTAGTTAGTTGTGAGCTGATAATAATATGCTGTGTGATGTGTGATGAGCTTTAAATTATTAATTATATATATATATATATATATATATATATATATATATATATATATATATATATATATATATATAGTCGATCGTAACAAATTATAATAAGTGAAATGTTTTTCAAATCTATTCAAAAATTATTACGTGTAAGCAAATGCTGTACACGTCTGGCGTTGGAGGATATGTAGATTTCTTCTTTTCTCTCGGTTCGCAGACAGTGAGTCATAGTGATCATAGTGATGTTTTTTAATCATCTGAACTGAAACTGGCCTTCATGATTTTTTTTTAATGATTAGCATATGATCACATTTTTTAAACCCAAACCTTTTAGGTCACAAGCCTATCTTTAAGAAATTGTTTTAAAAATCATATCAAATTCATATTAAAAATGCTGTTTCTGTTTCTTGCTATTACAATAGGACAATAAGACTCATTTAAATCATTAATAGGCTGTTGATGTTATAAGACAAGTAACACTAAACGTAAAGATCTGACATAATACAGGAAACAATGACATAATACAGCAAAAATATCTTACAATCATACCATGAAATGAAAGATTTGACTCTCTAATGCTTTATTACTAAGCATAAGCCATTTATCACCATCAACAGAAATGTCAGATGCTTCCTTTTAGAGGAACTGACCTATGGACTGGTGGGTTTAATAATCCACCCATTTAGGTCATCATATCTTGATACATGGGGCAGTGGTGGCTCAAGTGGTTAAGGCTCTGGGGCGTTGATCGGAGGATCGGGGGTTCAAGCCCCAGCACCACCAGGCTCCACTGTTGGGCAATTGAGCAAGGCCCTTAACCCTTTCTGCTCCAGGGGCGCTGTATCATAGCTGCCCCTGCGCTCTGACCCCAACTTCCTCAGGTGGGATATGCGAAGAAAAGAATTCCACTATGCTGTAATGTATGTGTGGCGATAATAAAGGCTTCATGCCCCCACTTTCTTTCTTTCATGCCCACTTTCTACATTAAAGAGAAAATACTTCACCTTAGCTGGATTTAACAACAGATGTGGAAACCTACTAGAGTGTCAACATAACACCAATGCACCTTTATTATCTAAATACAATGACAAATTCTATTACTTTGAGGGTGGCAAGTCTGGTTGGTTGAGTTTGAGGTCACTGACCCCTTCCCTCCTCTTTAAGGGTGTGAACACTGTTGCTTAATGCAGATGAACTGAATAAATATGCCGCCTATACTTCACTTCTGATGTCTGACCTTTTACTTAAGACTTTTCCCAGACTGATAGCTCAGTGCTCGTTTGTGTGTGAGAGAGAGGATCTGAATGTGTGTAGGATTATAATTCAATATGATCATTTTTTGCTCTGCTTTGCATCTGCCAGATGGTTCTGATTAAAAAATGTTTCCTTTCATCATTTTTTGAGCAGTCACCTAAACTGAAAATCACAGATGAATCAACAAGTGATTCATCATGATTAAGTTATCTCCTAAATGTTAAATATGTATTGTGAGCCATTTGATTTAACTACATAGATGGTTTGGAAATACAACACAAGTACACAAGGCCAGGGTGAGACAGCCATTTGTTGAGCTTGTGTAGTGTTTTGTTCATTTACTAAACTCCTGTTTCCTCTGTTGTCCAAGGCTATCAGAGGATAACGAGTTGCTTTTATAAGAGGCACAATAAATCAGAGTGATGGAGGCAGGAGGAAGCAAATGCCCCCCCCCCCATAAAAAATCAAATAGTTTGGCCTGCTCTACCTGAGTCTTAAATAAAATACATCTGATTTTTTTTTTTATTAGATTTAGAATTCATATTTATGATTCATCTAATTTTGCTTGATTGAAGATGTAAATATGTAGAGAAAAAAACTAACACATTTTGAAAAGCTAATACTGGCAACAGTCATCACTAACATCAAGTGAGTATCATAAAGCAGTAGCCAACCTGAATATGACAGGCACCGGCCAGGTATAACATTATGACCACCTGCCTAATATTGTGTTGGTCCCCCTTTTTCTGCCAAAACAGCCCTGACTTGTCATGCACTGTGTATACTGACAACTTTCTATCAGAACAAGCATTAATTTCTCAGCAATTTGAGCAACAGTAGCTCGTCTGTTGGATCGGACCACACGGGCCAGCCTTCTCTCCCCATGTGCATGAATGAGTCTTGGCCGCCCATGACCCTGTCGTTGGTTCACAACTGTTCCTTCCTTGGAGCACTTCTGATAGATACTGACCACTGCAGACCGGGAACACCCCACAAGAGCTGCAGTTTTGGAGATGCTCTGATCCAGTCGTCTAGCCATCACAATTTGGCCCTTGTCAAACTCGCTCAAATCCTTCATATATATTTATATGTTACATATATTTATATATATGAAATATTAAATCCAATTTCATATATATAAAAATGCAGGACATTGTGTGCATTTGAACCCAAACCATTTATATATAGTTGGGTATATTTTTTAACATCTAGCTGCTTCTGCTATGGCAATGGAGAAATTTCTGTGCACAGCAGGTTCACTAAGTCATAATCAGCTGGCTGCTGTCACTGTTGACGTTGGACTAATTTGCAAAAAGAGAATAATTGCGCCTCGGAAGACACCCCTCTCTGCCACCCAAGACAGGCTTTAGAAAAGGCGTGTATGGCCAAACACTAAGTGCGCTATAGTTGTCACACTTTTCCCAAACGCCTTGCAGCTGCTCCTATTGTGTTCATAGAAGTGCTTGGCCAAGTGCTCACCCCAGACCCACTGACAAGGATCAGAGCAGCTCACTGAGACCCGGTGCCTCTGACAATGGAAGACATTGATAATGATTCTATACAGCACAACACCACCAATGTGAAATTCCAATGCACATTGACACACGGGGTGGAGTGCCGCTACATATGGCCAAGTCTGTTTGAATGTGAAAGGGTCAGTCTGTTTCCCACAGACATTTCACAGCTGACTTCACTTGACCATCTGAGAGTATTTTCTGAGCAGATGACACACAAGGTTTTAATGCTTGTATAAGTTATAATACTTGTTATTCTAAAAGGTTACAAGCTCAAACCAAGGCATTTATAATAATATATATGGTAGATATAAGAATAACATTTATAATAATAAATCACTAAGAAATCCATAAAAGCATAAAAGGTTTATTTAACAAAAGAAATCCCAAGACTTTAATTGAGCTGGTTTAAAAAATATGTTCAAAAATGTTTTCCTCTAGTATCTAGTATTCAGTGTAGCTTAATTTCCTTCAAGTTATTGTATATTTTGTCACATCTGTGTGTAACTGGTCCATGACCATTAAACCAACTGCTAGTTCAATACTAAAAATGGACTCATGAATGCTCATAATCTTACTGTATACTGCATTTCTTTTACATTTTGAAAGCAAATAAATGTAATAATTAAAGATGAATGTGGGTCGCATTGTCGCTCACAGTTGTAAGTCCTGGGTTCGAGTCTGAGCTTGGGTTTCTGTCTGTGCACAGTTTTCTGTGTTCCCTCTCCGTGTTTGCATGGGTTTCCTATGGGCTCTCCAGTTTGTTACCACTGCCCTGAAACATGCACTTAGATAAACTAGCAAACCTAAAGCCTCTAGGTGTGAATAAGTGTGTGTGTGTGTGTGTGTGTGTGTGTGTGTGTGTGTGTGTGTGTGTGTGTGTGTGTGTGTGTGTGTGTGTGTATGTGTGTGTGTGTGTGTGTGTATGTGTGAGCATGGTCCCCTGTGAGCTAGTGTCCCATCCGAGAGGATTTCTCACAGCTTGCACCCACTGTTAGCAGGATAGCAAAATAAAGCAAAAATAGTTTGAAAACCAAAATTAAAGTAAAAACTTATGTCATTACCCTCTCAGACTTCTGACCTGATTTGAAGAAAGCAGCATATGGCAGTTATACTATATATGTCTAGAAGAACTGTTTAGAGGTTAATATTCCAATTGAGAGATTCCTAAATCTGGAGACGGGTCTACAGTTAAAGGGTAGCTACATAAATATTTCTAGAGCATTTTTAAGAGGATGAAATTGAAATTGAAGATTTAGACATTTTCACTATTAACATTTTGCCTCACACTAACCATGTTACCTGTAATAATGCTAATAAATGAACATATTTGAAAACAAAAACATATCTTTATGTTGTAAAGGGTTCCAAACTGCTTTAATTTTAATGACAGTGATTATATTTAATTCCTTCTTACATCCAATTTGTTTTGAGTAATAACGGTTAAGATGCTGGTTTTATTATCAGACTTGTGGATCTCGTGGTCACAGTCGAGTCCACGTGTGTGGAGTGCGTCAGAGTGCTAATCTGATTTCAACTTGGCGACGTATGAAAGTCAGACCTACATCAGCATTTGGACTCTTGACACTTGTTACATGATAGTGGTCACCATGCTTGGCTGAATATCAGCTGACATACAACAGCAAGTGTGCTGCAATGCCATTAAATAATGTATTCTCAGTACAAAGTGTTTACCATTTCCTTCTTGAAAGTTCCTGGGTTGGTTAAAACGTTTAATAAAAGTATTTGTATGCTATCTATAACCAGTATTGTGTTTTGTGAAGCCATGGTCATGCTTCTTGAAAATTTATCATGCCACAAAAGTGATTCACATGTGCAACAAAACTTTTTATTTGTCAGTATCAAAACATATCACAAAGATGTAAAAAAAAAATAAAATAAAATACCATATGAAATATATTAATTTAGTAAATAAATATCACATATCAGTACAGTCTCCTGAAAGTCACTCCCATTGATACTGGTTGTAGCTTTTACAGGACTGCCAACATTACACACACATGAGGTATTTCGTGTTTGTTTACAAGGAAATAAACATCCTGGTAGGCTGGATGAAGGTCTGAAAGATACAGAGACCCTTGAATGAGCCACATATTTCACTTTCATCATATTAAAGGCATAGTGAATCTAGCCAGATATAATAAATACATTCATTGTTCAGGAAAAAAAAAAAAAAAAAAAAAAATAAACAAAAGAAGGGACATTCAATCAGGTTAGCACCTTAGAGTCTGGCAACTTGCCGTCACCTCAGACTATGTGTATATGATAACGATACAGGCCGTCAAGAAATAAACAAAAGACGCTTTCCTGAGAAATCTAAAACACCTTGTGTTTTATCCTGTGGCAATACATAAAACAGAGGGCCAATGATTATCTGTTGCAAGGCTCAAATTGCGGTGACTGCAGAAAACAGACATTCAGGAACCTCATATTACATCCAACATCACACATTCACACACTGAGGAATGCCCACCCCCCTTCAGTTCAGTCCACAGGAGTGTTTTCAAAACAAAGACAGCCTGGAGGAACAAGGCTGGACCAGCCACCTGTTCCTATCCAGAGTTACACGGAAATACTGTCAAGTAGTAGGCATAATTTTAATTATTCAGCAATAAAATTGGTTGTGTTATAATCTTCTGGACAGGTAGAGTCATGATCTCCTATTATTAGACATTTCAAAATGGCCTAGATGTCTGAAACCCTCCATAAACAGTCTTAGAATTACAGGAAGGTCCTGTCAGCAAGTGGGTGATGGGGTGATGGGACTATGATGGGACAAGAAGGACAGTGGACTGGCACCAGCATGGACAGGAATGGACACAGGAAAGTTGAAAACAGTGCCACTCTTGCTGAGTGCTGGGCTGCTTGCCTCCGATGAGCAGGTGGATGTGGCAAGCACTTGTGACTCGAACTGCAGCAGCTGGCCCATGAAGCTGAAGTTGGGTGAGATGATACTCCGGCGCTGCTTGACGAACTCGAAAGCCTCATCCAACTTGACGCGGTTGGTGCGCATGAGGTAGGCCAGACAGATGGTTGCCGAGCGTGAGATGCCCGCCTGGCAGTGTACAAAGACACGGCCACCTTTGTTTCTCACGGAGTCTGCACAAAAGAAACAAGACGTCACTTTAAAGATACACAATTCAGATCACAATTAAATCTTCACAATTTGCATTTCCACAAATTAAAAAAAAAATGTGTACACATGAGTGGACTGGTAATAAAAAGTGACCCTGAACTGAAAATGGCTATTGGGAACTCTTCCCTGGTCTCAATTGCCACCCTCCAATTTCAAACGCAAATCACAACCTACAGTATTGCTTATGGAGGGAGTCGTCTCATTAATAAAACAGGAAGACTTTAAAAATGGGGCTGAGGGTGGGTGATGGGGAAACACTCCCTCTGTGACAGGTCTGAATACACAATAGGGGTCCCACCCCCACTGGGAGAATTGATCTGGAAGGAAGGCAAGCTCAGCGCCAGAGAAACACGCTTTTGTTTGCGCAGAACAAAGGAAGAGAAGAATGCTAAGTTGCCCCCTAAAAAGCAGATTAGGCCACGGCCTGCTGCTTTCCATGAAAAGAGAGCGCATCTTGAAATGGGATGAGAGGAGATGATGTAAGCCATTGTGACCGTCAAGCTTGGTCTGTCCAGCTGGTCGTTTCGGAGGGAACTTTTGAAAATTTGGATTCGGTTTGGGGGAGGGTTGGCGCTCTTCTGCCAAAGTCTGTATATGCTAACATCTGCTCTTGTTTTGTGAAAGATGGATAAATGATATTGGATAAGCAAAAACAAATCTTACCAATAAATTCAATGGCCTCATTGAACCAGGAGCTAATGTCTGCCTTGTGGTTGTCTTCAACTGGAATGCTCTTGTACTGATAATGGTCCTCAAAATGATTGGGGCAGTTGGCAGAAACATTTATGAGCGCTGTGATGCCCAACATGTCCAGCATGTCTTTTCGGGAAGCGTGGTAGGCACTTCCAAGATAAAGAAATGGCAAAATTTCCACTGGGCCACCCTAAACAAGGGGAACAACAACTAGTTAGAAACTTTTACAGGGTTCATATTACAAATGTTGAATGATCACGTATGAAACAAAAGCCTTACCTGATCATAGAGAGGAGTAGCACAGCTATTACAGCCTGACCCGGCGCTATCAGGAGGGCAGTTGGCACTCAGGGGCAAACTCAGGCCCTGTGGAGGGGTAGCTTTGGTACACATTTCAGGGAACTCGGATGAAAAGGTGTCGAAGCCGCCTAAGAGAGGAAAATAAAACATGGAGAGGTATTTAATTACAACACGTCACTGAGCAGTATCAACACTAACCGGTGGCTCTCCTGATATAACCTGGCAACAGCTGAAGTAAACATTGAGAGTCAGTGGCCAGTTCACCATACAAGGACCAAGAACCATAAATAACATCAGAGACCACAAAAGGAACTCAGCAACAGTGTTTTGGTTAGCGCGTACCTTTCAGGAAGAAGACGTTCGCACCGTGGGGGTTGTTCCGACTCAAAGCGGTCACGGCCAGCATCAGAGTTCCGTCTTTTTTCACCTGGCTGAAGTCTAAACTTCGGTCATCGAGCAGTACCACAGTCCGGTATTCTCCGGAGAGCAGCTTGCTCCGTGTGTCCTCATTGGGAACAATGTGTTCTAGCCCAAGTCCGCCTCTCGCCCTCCGGCGCACTATGGCGCTGAAGCGCACGTTAGTAGAGCCGGATATGTGAGAGGAGCTGAAGGAGAAGAACGACCGGCAGTCCAAAACAAGACAACCGGACTCGGATCCCTCCAAAAGCGCCCGGAGAGAGCCACAGTCGATGTTTGGGACCTCCATTATGACCATAGTAGGACGACGCACAGTATAAGACAAGTCTAAATACATAAAGTGATGTAGAAAAATATATCCGCGCACAAAAAGTGTATTTAGTTCGCTAAAGGGATTCCCGAATGTAGTGGTAAAAATTGTCCCTCGTCAGTAATACGTGATGACCGCACAAAAAAAATTTGTTTACACTTCTAAAGCTCTTCGCGTTTCCTGTCCGTTGTTTCTTTCTGGTCTCCGCGCGCTCCAGAGTGTCTTTTATAGGAGCTGTCAACTGCCCGCAAGCGATTGACGTCAGAACTCCGCCCATTCTGGCAAACTGCCGGCGCGCATTCGCACGTACGTCATGCAGTTCAACGGGCCGCAGGTCCTACTGACAAAGAGCCGGACAAAGCAGAGGCGATAAGTTTAACTATTCTAATCAATATTGCCCTTCATTTGATCACACCAGCAAAGAAATGAGCAGAATACTCACAATGAACAATGTTTGTAATTCCACAAATGTAGTAGGCAACAACAACAACAACAACAACAACAACAATAATAATAATAATAATAAAGGATGAAAGGCAATCTGACATTTCTCTTTGCTGTGCTCTGTCCAGTTGAGGAATTTTCCAAATTTTCCATGATGTTATTGTTTTTATTCTCCTCCTTGTTCTGATGAATAACAAGGTAATTAGGCTAGTGAATACCTGTCACGGCACTCATAAAAGTTTATACTTTGTTTTTATTGTACAGGCCTATGCAGTGTGTAATGCAGCGAAAGCAAAGGCTAACCATAAAAGTTAATCACTGTATAGAAACTGGAGGTCTGGTAACTTTCCATCAGCAGAAAACACCTCACAGGTTCAGCCACATGGGATCACAGTACATATTTGTTTCAACATGCTTTGGTACTTCAAGGGACTAAAAAATGCAGAAGGTCGTGAGCAAGCATTTATGGGATCCTGCTGTTGTAGAATTTGCCGTAGTGAGAGCTTGTCAGTCAGGTTTTGACAGCTAAGCTATGTTTCTAAAAACAATGCAGACAGACTTTGGAGTTTAGTTTTGTTGTGTAATCCTTTCATGGCGTTTGTCATGTTGCCATGGATGTGGTTACATCAAATTTTGTGGTTTCCATTTGAGCTATGACTTGCTTCTGAATTACACCATGATCAAAACCACGCTGTTTAGTTTCTTATTTACTAAATACCATCTTTATTCTATTCCTGCTCTAAATAAGCCAATATGGCATTCTTTGAGCTTAGGCAAGTTCATAAACAGGGCA
This sequence comes from Hemibagrus guttatus, assembly GCA_033459395.1. NCBI lineage: Eukaryota > Metazoa > Chordata > Actinopteri > Siluriformes > Bagridae > Hemibagrus > Hemibagrus guttatus. The sequence continues at coordinate 8,900,505 of JAUCMX010000009.1, read as the reverse complement.
ATTCTGGTATTTCTTCTAAGTAACATATTTGTTGAAGTTTTTTTGTTGTTGTTCGTCCTAACCTGTACACTGTTCTGAAATGTTTATCTTATTTCCTGCTTCGTGGCCTCAGTGCGCATGCTGAAATGAAAGTAGGACATCACAGAGTACAGTGGCTGACGTCAGCACTGCATTTCTGGTGCCTGAGTCAGGAAATTGGACCTGAAGGGCGCCAGTTGAAGCACTTTTAGCATTGTGTGACCATAACAGAGGAGGAAACAAAAAGTAACACAGGGGGAAACTTGCCAAAGAGTGAGAAATGCAGCAACATCTGTCCGCAGCACTGGGAGGAGTCAAGAACGAAATGCAACCATGGGAAGGGAACATTACTCATAGGTGATGTGTGTGAATTTGTGGACAGGGGTGGAAGCGTGTATCGAAAACACAATGTACTGTACCCAGACTTACTGTAAGCATAAGTAAAAATGTGGGTGATGAACCAATCCACTATTTAAAAGGAACATCCCATATTTTGAAGAAATTCTTCAAAGCTCAGTGGTTAAGGTTTGTGAGTTAAAATCCCAGGACCCCCCCAAACTGCTCATGGTTCAACTTTAACACCCTAATCCTGAAAAATGAGAAAAATGTAAGTTGCTTTGGATAAATTCATTTGCCAAATGCTGTAAATAAATAAACATATTTTTTAGAATATCAGTTCTGATATATATTCGTTATACTGCTAAAACATATTATTTTTTTAAATAAATAAAATGGCACTTAACTCTAACATTAAACCCCAACTCATGTATGGCCTTAGTAATGAACCCATGACTGTGAGTCTGTGTACGAAATCCCTGTACTAACAATAGCAACACTTAGACACAATGGACAGACCCATGATCTATAGGTGAAACACCAATTTACTGTCAATAATTGGACAAATGTATAATGATGTGAGTCATCCAACTGGCAGTAATTACACACATTCACGCCACTGTTTTCTATTTCCCTTGGTTTTTGCTCTCGGTATAAAAGGGAACTGAAAGAGGGGTATATGCAATATGTTCCCTAAATATACTATTACAGTCTAGTCACTTACTGACATATGTCTCAGGGTAGAGGTCTGGGGAAACTACATGGTATATCCTTTATTGCTTTACTATTATGTAGTGTATTGACTGTTGTGTTTTCTTTCAGTGAGGTTTTTGTCTAAAATTTGGGCTAGTACAAATTTCAAGATTGTGTAAATTTTTGTCAAATTTTACATTTTAATAAGATAATTAACTATAATTTATAAATGTGACAAGATCCTTCTGAAAAAGCCAATAGGCATTAACAAAAATATTTAATATTAATTCAATTTAATTCAATTCAATTTATTTGTATAGACAATGTCTATATATTTAACAATAGACATTGTGTCAAAGCAGCTTTACAGAACTATAGAAAAATAGAGAAAAAAAGGTTTTAAAGTTAAGTTACTATTTTATCCCTATTTTATCCCTAATGAGCAAGCCTGAGGCGATGGTGGCAAGGAAAACCTTTGATACGATATGAGGAGAGGAACCAGGCTCAGAAGGGAACTCATCCTCATTTGGGTGAAACTGTAATATAAATAATGTCCTTTCTACAACAGCAACCAAGAGCTCTTGAGGTACTATTAGTTCAGTGTAGTTTCTGAGTTCATTATAGACTTAACATTAATTCCTTACTGTTGCTAGCTGACAGATGCAAAGGCAGTTCAGTGACGGTGTGATAGTCTCCAAGTGATTCTATCCACAGTCCCTTGGGTCACAGGCTGTCCAGATCTGTCCACAGCAGCACTGACCACCACTAAGACTCCAATTAGGGATTAGAATTATAGTGTCAGACTACATATATCAGCTTTATATTATTTTCAATATTATTGTCATGTGAGCATTTTTGCTACAAGTCAATTGCACAGATAGCAAGAGACATAGAGAGCTATAAAAGTTTCCTTATATAAAATAAATGAGTCAGTTGGAGCTTGCTTTGTTCACAGGGGCAATGTCATGGTGGAACTGGTTTGGGTCTTTGGTGCAGGTGAAGAGAAATTATAACACTACAGCACATAAGGTGTACTATACAATTGTGTGCTTCCAACTTTGTGGCAAAAGTTTGGGGAGGAACCACATATGGGTGTGATGGTCATGTAGCCACAAACCTTCGCCTATATAGTGTTCACCAGAGTAAGCTAACATTACCTTGTTGTTTCCTCAGTACCAAAGCTAATATGCTGTAGCTTATAGTGTGCAATATAAATATTTGCATAAAGATTCCACTTGATTTTTTTAGCTCCTTCTGTATCACGTCAGAGTCACGCTCAAGCAGTTAGCACTTTTACTGATTCTAAATTGATTACTGTTGAGGAGACCCAGACCTGCAAAAAAAACACCTTCTAGCCATGTTTTACAAAAGACCTCATATGATTCAGAAATTTGTCAGTCATTATAAGTATGAGATAACATTAATGTGTTGCTTCATATTTCATAGGAAATGTTTAATGTAAATTGTGTAAAGTAATATACAAGCACATGGCTTAGTGAGCCACATAATAAATCTGTTCATACTACATACACTATATTGCCAAAAGTTTTGGGACACCCCTCCAAATCATTGAATTCAGGTCTTTTTGGGGGGTTTTTTTTCTGTGTTTGTGCTTGGCCCCTTAGTTCCAGTGAAAGGAACTCTTTTAAAGCTTCAGCATACCAAGACATTTTGGACAATTTCATGCTCCCAACTTTGTGGGAACAGTTTGGGGATGACCCCTTCCTGTTCCAACATGACTGCACACCAGTGCACAAAGCAAGGTCCATAAACACATGGATGAGCGAGTTTGGTGTGGAGGAACTTGTCTGGCCTGCACAGAGTCCTGACCTCAACCTGATAGAACACCTTTGGGATGAATTAGAGCAGAAACCGCGAGCCATTCCAAAACTGGGACATCTGCCTTTACATGCACAAGAATTTAATACAGAGTTGGCCAGCCCTTTGCAGCTATAACAGCTTTAACTCTTCTGGGAAGACTTTCCACAAGGTTTAGGAGTGTGTTTATGGGAATTTTTGATCAGTCCTCTAGAAGCGCATTTGTGAGGTCAGGCACTGATGTTGGACGAGAAGGCCTGGCTCGCAGTCTCCGCTCTAATTCATCCCAAAGGTGTTTTAGGTGCAGGCCAGTCAAGTTCCTCCAAATCAAACTCACTCATCCATATTTTTATGGACCTTGCTTTGTGCATGTCATGTTGGAACAGGAAGGGATCATCCTCAAACTGTTCCCACAAAGTTGGGAGCATGAAATTGTCCAAAATGTCTTGGTATGCTGAAGCATTAAGAGTTCCTTTCACTGGAACTAAGGGGCCGAGCCCAACCTCTAAAAAACAACACCTGAATTCAATGATTTGGAGGGGTGTCCAAAAGCTTTTGGCAATATAGTGTAGATATATTGTATATAATATAACTAACAAGTTGAAATTGTGGAAAATACCTTTTTCTAGTAAAGAGAGGTCCGAGTACAAAAAAAGCTACTTGGAAAAATGACCAGCTTTCGTTGTAATAAATAACATAAGTGAAAAACGCTTCAAAAAGCTTTTACACAAACAAGTCAAAATCTACCAACTCCTTTCCATTGATGGAGTGCACTTCATAGTATTATTCTACACTCACTGTAGTGCATTCAAATAGGGAGTACAGAGTCGATTGTAATACTGCTTCAGTCACCGCGGAGTCCGCCTTTCACACAGCGGAAACAGAATCATCAACCACGCTTTACTCGGACCAATAGAATTGTGCAAAGCGTCCTTACGGCACGTCATTTCCGCTGTGTTCACGCGCTAAGGGTTGAAGCGGGGGCTAGGAGTTGTATTACGGTACACATTTGAATAATTTTTTTATCTTCGTTTAAAAACGTGCAAACATCATGACTTTCGATGTGCGGAGGTGAGTAAAAACCCGCGTTCATTGAAATAATGTGATGTATTTTTTCTGTTGTGCAGAAATGAAGCCCGGCCCCCGGGAGCTGGGGCACGAAGTCACTGGGGATTTAAAACAATGTAACACTATTAAATGTCGAGTTGTTACTTTGTAAGTGTTCAATAGCTCCTCTTCTGTGTGTTTAAAAGACACGCATAGACATTAATCACTAATCATCCATGTTTCCGAAAGGATGTCGGTGTCCTCTTATCCAGTGGCTTTCTCAATTACAGAACACTGCAGATGAAGAGATTAGATAAGATTTGTACAACCACATTCTTCAGAATTAAAAAGGAGCTCTACAGGTGTAAGTTACTGAAGCAAAAACACACTAATGTTGGACTGCATAATATGCACATAGTAATTTATCAGAAAGCGATGCCATTATCTCAAGCTAATTCCCTGTCTTTAACCAGTAAGGTGAAAATCTATGATGAAACCACACTGGAAGCAACTACAGGTGTAGACCTATAAATTAATACCCATATTTATGCCCAGAATTCCCAGTACGAATAATAATCAGATTGATGCTCAAAAGAATCTCAGAAGGAGACAGTTTTTCAAAAGCATATAGGTGCATTACATGTATTACAGGAATGCACAGTAGAGACAGCGTCTATTGCAGTTCACGTACACTCTATTGCCAAAAGTTTCGGGTCATCTGCCTTTACACACACATGAATGTAATATGGAGTTGACTCACCCTTTGCAGCAATAACAGCTTCAACTCTTCTGGGAAGGTTTAGGAGTGTGTTTATGGGAATTTTTGACCGTTCCTTTTAGAAGTGTGTTTGAGGTCAGGCACTGATGTTGGACGAGAAGGTCTGGCTCACAGTGTCTGCTGTAAACCATCCCAATGGTGTTATATCAGGTTGAGGTCAGGACTCTGTGCAGGCCAGTCAAGTTCCTCCATACCAAACTCACTTATCCATGTCTTTATGGACCTTGCTTTGTGCACTGGTGTGCAGTCATGTTCGGGAAAAGGAAGGGGTCATCCCAAAATTTCATGGGAGCATGAAATTGTCCAAAATGTCTTGGTATGCTGAAGCATGAAGAGCTCCTTTCACTGGAATTAAGGGGCCAAGCCCAACCCCTGAAAAAGAAATCTTCTGAAATTGGTCAGGATGATGGGGAAAATACCCAAAGGGGGTTTTTCTGGGCAACTTAATATTTCATAAAAGAGAATTGCAACCTATTATAGAGAGCCCATTAACAACCAGAGGCATTACTGTGTTCACTTAAAACTGTAAGTTTTCAAATGTTATTTATAAATTAGTTGCTTGTTTTTTTTTTGTTTTTTTTAATATCTTACTTTGTGTGCACTAAAATAAACATAATAATAGTGGTGAGAAATTGTGCATTAACATAAATTTTCTTGACTGGTCCAGTTTTGCTGTGAAAAGTGAAAATGTCTCTGCCTAACGTGGTACCAGTCCTTTATAAGTACAACATCAAAAAATATTAGTAAATTTGAAGGATGTGTATGTGCTGGAAGTATATTGAACAACAAAAGCAACTGTCTACATACTTAGTTCCCCCCCAAATGTATTAGAATGGCAAGAGCATTTTTTTTGTTTTTGTTATACACTAAAAGACATTTTAGATTTGAAATCAAAAGATAAATATAAAATTTTAGATCACAATTTCAGCTTTCAGTTCCATGAAGAAGCTTTTCATATCAGCTGTACAACTGGTGCAATAAACAAAAAAATGAAACGGCGTTTCTCCTTATGTTGCTACACAAAAAAGAACTAGATACACTATTTACTACTACATAAAGTGTATGTGTGCAAACAGTGCAAGACAGCAGTACAGTTCAGGAACTCACAAGGGACAGTGCAGTGCCAACCAGTCCACAGATTTGTAATGCCTAGAACAAAGCCAGTACAACAATTTGGAATGTCAAATCCCAAAGGAAATTCTTTGCGGATGTCAAAAAGAAAGTACAGGGGGGCACGTTTGCCTCACACCTCCAGGGTTGGGGGTTCGATTCCCACCTCCGCCATGTGTGTGTGGAGTTTGCATGTTCTCCCCGTGCCTTGGGGGTTTCCTCCGGGTAGTCCGGTTTCCTCCCCCGGTCCAAAGACATGCATTGTAGGTTGATTGGCATCTCTAAATTGTCCGTAGTGTGTGATTGCGTGAATGTGTGTGTGTGCCCTGCGATGGGCTGGCACGCCGTCCAGGGTGTATCCTGCCTTGATGCCTGATGAGATGAGCCTGAGTGACCCGAGTGTAGATCGGATAGGCGGTAGACAATGAATGAATGAAAAAGAAAGTACACTAGTGGATTATAACAACTAGACATGTTACAGGCTGGCCAAGAAAATCAACAGTAGTCGATGATAAAAACATTGTGAGAACTGTGAATACACACGCACACACAAAGAGAGAACTAGTCAGTGCCATCACCAACCACCTCTATAGAGCAGAGGTGATGGTATCACAATCCACCGTTCAAAGAAGTCATCAAGGGCAAAAATACAGAGGCCATACAGCGATAGAAGGCATAACATTCTGAGCAGTGACCGGTGAAGTGAATAATACTAAATATCTCCTCATCATGGCACCTGTTAATGGGCAGGAAGTGAACATTTTGTCCTCAAAGTTGATGTGTTAGAAGCAGGAAAAATGGACAAGCGTAAGGATTTGAGCGAGTTTGACAAGGGCTAAATTGTGATTGCCAGACGACTGGATCGTCATGGGCGGCCAAGGCTCATTGATGCACATGTGGAGCGAAGGCTGGCCCGTGTGATCCGATCCAACAGATGAGCTACTGTTGCTCAAATTGCTGAAGAAGTTAATGCTGGTTCTGATAGAAAGGTGTCAGAATACACAGTGCATGTGGTCAGGGCTGTTTTGGCAGCAAAAGGGAGACCATCCCAATATTAGGCCAGTGGTCATAATGTCATGCCTGGTCGTACAAACCACTTATCTTCAGCAACATAGGGATAACCATCGACATCTAAAAGAATAGACTAGACACATCCGTTACTCCCATTGACTGGTGTGGTGACATCATGACGCCATATCGGTTGTTGCAAGACCCTGAGAGAAAGGTTGCACGCTATCAAGTTTTCAATCACTTTCATTGATATAAATAACTGTATTGTTTGGAATGCATAGTCTATACTGCCAAAAGTTTTGGGATGTCTGCCTTTACATTCACATGAATGTAATATGGAGTTGGCCCACCCTTTGTAGCTATGACGGATTCAAATCTTCTGGAAAGGCTTTCCACAAGGTTTAGGAGTGTGTTTATGGGATTTTTTTTTTACCATACCTCTGTTATACGTTTGGGTTCTTGCGCAGTAGCAACAACTCGTAATGTCAAGTTGACCCTGGAAGTAGCGGGTATGACCCATCTATCCATTTCAATGTCTACGGGGATGATTCAAAGTTCTGGAATCAAGTTTAATCCTCCACTAAATTGATGGAAAGGCCAAAATGTGAATCTACTCATGATGCAAAACATGCAAGCTAATCATTGAAGCATCCTGGAGGTAGTGTCATGGCTTGGGCTTGCAAAACTGCCTCTGGAACAAATTCACTAATCGTTATTGATGGTGTAACTCGTGATGGTAGCAGCAGAATGAATTCAGAAGTTCACAGTAACATTCTGTCTGCCAATTTAGAGAAATGCATTCTAATCTAATAGAGAGGAACTTCATCATGCAGCAAGACAATGAGAAACGTTAGCAGCATTTCACCTCCTGAAGAGGAGACTGAAGGGAGAAACCCCCCAAAACATAAAAACAAGCATCAGGAGGAAAACTCCGGCAGTTTGGTGACGTCAATTGGTCACCAGATTAATACAGTTATTGTGTCAGGATAAGTGAGACACATCCAAACAAATGATTGTTATTTATATCGAAAATATCTCTGCCAATACTTTACATAAACTAATTTGACATTGTATTAGACCAAAAGCTCTCCCTGTGATGTATTTTTTAAAAGGAGTCTCTGGTGGCTGTGCTTTGTAACAGTTTTATATTGTTTTAATCAACTTCTCTGTATAATCAGCATTCTGCTTTGTCAGCGCACATGACGCACAGTCATTAACTTCTTGACAGCATGATTTGTCATGTTTTATTACTTAAATATCACCCACTCATTTATTTATTTGTTTGTTTATTTATTTATTTTATTCTAGTGTTTGTCCTGCACAATGGCAGGGTCTGCTGTTTTTAGCAGATCATTTTTGATCCACATGATTTGGCACAGGTTTTACACCGGATGCCCTTCCTGTTGCAACCCTCCCTTTTTTTTTTCTTTTTATCCGAGTTTGGGAAAGGCACTGAGAGTTAACTCTTCAGTGGCTGGGTTGGCGCCCTGCCCTGGAATCGACCTGGGGCCGCGGCAATGAGAGCGCGGGATCCTGCTGCTGGACCACCAGGAGGCTGAATATCACCCACTCCTACTGTTTCAAAGTATTTTGCCTACCAGCTAAAGATGTCATAACACGCAGCGGTTGGTGACTTGTTGAAGACCCATATGGAATGTCAGCTTCGTGACCAAAATACATGAAGACTTAGGGAATATTTGCTCTGTTTGGGAGAAAGAAAAAAAGAATTTGTAAGAAAAAAAATTGTAATGCCAAAATGCCTAAAAACATTAATAAACAGCAACTGTAAGTAATATAGGTTAATAGATGTCTGTTATTACAGTTGTGTACCATTTACCATTTATAGTGTCTTGAAGATAATGTGGTGTTGGAAAAACACCTTGGAAAAACAGTCAGTAGTGTCTATGTTATGTTGTAACAGGAAGTGAGAAACAGTTTGCTCAGTTCATGTAAATGTAAATACTCCCCTTCATTTGCTCATGCTGTGGTACACAATGTGCTAGAACATAGAATGTGCTCATTTCTTTTTTCTTTTTTCTTTTTTTTTTTTCTTTTTTCTTTTCTTTTCTTTTTTTTTTACACATTGGCCCACAGTTGTCTGTTACACTGTCAACAACCAGGCTATAGTATGACTCACTAACCATCCAGCTCTGAGTAAAGAAAAGAAATACTCAGCTGGAGAAATGGCACGTAGGAGTAAGCAGCGGGATTGGCTGCAGAATAGTGAATATGTGGTGCGCTGGATTTAGCCACTAATGCTGTTGTAAATTTCATGAAAAGGCATTTTCCATGAAGGAACAAGAGCAGCACGTAGCACACGTGCAACTCCTTAATGACCTTTGAGCAAACGCAGTCATATATCCTACTGACTCAGGCAAGCTAATTCAGGGAACTGCCAATTTGCATTGCAGTGTAAATGGAACAAGGCAAGGTTAATGGGGGTTGATTTAATAAGTGATGTGATGATGCACCATGCTGATACACCGTGATTAAAGTAAGATTTGTGTGGAAAATGGTTTTTAACCTAACTAAACCAATGAAACCTGGTGCACTTGCATTCTGGCCTAATTCTCTGGAAGTGTTAAGGGTCTGTTGCTGGCTGAGGACACATTTCCACATAATACCCCCATCGACCTGTCAGTTACAGTTCTCTCTAAAACCTTTGAAAAGTTTCGGGATATGAGACGAATTTAGGATTTCCGCTTTTATATCCTGGTGTTTCCATGAAACAAGAACCTTTTGCGTCAGACCACCCAATTTCTAGGTGAGCAAAATTATAGGTATAGACAAGACTTTAAAGTAATTAACACTTGATATTTGGTTCCATATCTCTTGCTTGCAATAACTGCATCAAGCCAGCAACCCACATCACCAAACTGTTTTGTTGGCAGACTGTTGTGTTTTTGCAGACTTCTGAATTCATTCGGACTGCTACCGTTACGAGTTACATCAGTAAACATTAGTGAACCTGTTCAAAAAGCAGTTATGCAAGCTCAAGCCATGACACAACCTCCATCATGAGCTTTTATGTTATGGATCATGAGCAGATTCTTTTTTTTTTTTTCCCCTCCACACTGTGGTCTTTCTATCACTTTGGTAAAGGTTAATGATTCGCGTTGATTTTTCCTCCTCTCCGATCTTCTTCCCTCTTTTCTCACATAGACCGCTCTCTGATCGTCATGTTGTCTCTTCCTTTTTAACAAAACAGTCTTCACAAGTAAAACTGAAGGCAAAACCAAATCTATTTAAAGGTTTCATATCAAACAGTCAGTCTAACAGGACACATTTGGGTAACAAGAAACAGTCACATTTTTCTAATACTTTGCTCCTCTAAAAAAAAAAATGTTAGGTGGTCAGATACAAAAAGTGCTATGTTCTGTTTTTTTAACTCCTCTACATATGAATGCCAGGAACTAAAAGCTGAAACTCTCTTCTCATATTCATCTTTTTATCCTCAGTCTACAGTGGTTTCAGAGGGGACTGTTTGTGTATCCGGCAATGTGAGGTGCTTGGGATAACCAGAATGTATGCATTTCTTAATAAAAATAAAAAAAAATCAGTCATGTGAAGGAAATACATATTCCTTAACTTCAGTTCAGTCTATTAATATATTTAAGCAAGCTGTGAAATCTGCATTTGATTAGGAAAACAGTGGGTCGGCGAAAAGATTTCTGAAAATTCCATTGACCTTAATGAGTATTAGCCACCAGTCTCTTTTTTAAGAACAGCTTTCCTCTGTCCTTCGGCGAGATTAAATGCTCTTTCCATCCTGTGAACACAGGAGGTGGAGTAAGAAGAGGGTACGTCACACATATTTGATATTTGATACCCCTTTCTTCCTCCCCCAATTACGTCAAATCTGAGTTTCACGCTTGGTGAAAGAAATGCGTCCAGATGTTTGTGTTTTCGCAGTGATGATGCGAGCAATGCCCTGGCCAAGGCTGTGATGCAAGGGAACGGTTTGAACACCGAAAAAGGCCTGAAATGGTTTGTGTGTGCGGGAGCATGGCTGGGGAAAGCTCCTAAAAAAGGCAATGCTCAGATGGAGAGATGGTGTTAACCCCATGCTGACAGCAAAGGCAGACTCTCACTCAAGTCCACGTGGACAAACTAACTTTTAGGTAGAACACTTTATACAGTTCGTGAAATAAAAGACACAAAGGGCAAATATTTTTCAGCTCTCTGAGATTCCTTTGCATCTTTTGATCATCTTTTCAGAATCTCATTTTTATTAGCTGCTGCTGCGCTATCATGTCCTTCACATAATATTTTTAAGGTTTTCTGTATAGTTCTCCCGGTTTGAAATGGCCACTTCTGAATCCCATTTTGCCTCAATAGCCACCAAGACACATCGGAGATTAATCACCTTTAGGCCCTGTAGGGTCAGTAAATGAGTATTGGATTACATGAACATCATGCATATTTCTTTGACAGTTTAGTAAGTGTTGGATCTGTTCAATATTTTTAGTATTTAAAGATAAAATATACCCTTGAATATTATATACTTACACTGTTTAGGAACATTTAGGCTTTTAAATAAATAAATAAATAAAAGTATTGGGATTAGTATCAAACTTCCGTAAAGTAGGCAATGGCTTTCGGCACTTGGAATACAGTCGCTTTAAAAGAAATCTGAGAATGTGTAAAGACTATGTGCGATGCAGACTAAAAGCAGCATGCTTCACAAAAACATGCATTTTATTTTTAAGAGTTTAGAGTTAGTGTGATGTAGAGTTGCTATTTGAATTTCACAGAAATGAGTGCTTTCAGTGGTTTTAACATTATTTAGGGTTTTGTAAAATCAGATTTCAGTTTGAGGCAGAGAGATGTGATTTTTGTTGTTTTTTAGTCATGTTCCATTGATGGATCATTTTGCTTAATTCTTACATTTAATTCTTGAAAGAAGCATAATTATTGCTAATGTAACAAAAATACTTTCTTTTACATTTTAAAAGTATATGATGCTCAAAATAAACCTAATCATGTTCCCTGTTATGATGTAATTACGATGAAACAAGATTTTCTCACTTGATGTTTTCCTTAGACTTTCACTGCAGTCAGTTACTGATGCATGCCTGTTTCAGCAAAGAGAATAAATCTGCTTTCATCTCTCTACAGTTTGGCCATAAGAATAGAATGGCCATAAGAATCTCTGAATTTTTTTTAATTTTTTATTTATTTATTTATTTTTTGAGGATTGGTGGGCAGTCGTGATTGTTTACTTTCTTTTATGTGAGACCAACCAATCAGTCAGAGGTCCGACTTTGACCTCAGTCACACTCTTATGTGAACAGCCACAGGACAAAACAGGAATAGTTCGGTGCAGCGCTTGCAAGCCGAGGTCTGGAATATAGAGGAAAAGGCGTGATGTTAAGGCGCCAAAGGCGATCCATGTCTGAGGATTTCTTGGCCTTTTGCCATAGTTAACATTCCTAAAACCCTGTCAATGCTTTTAAGTGGCTGGGAACCGAATGTGCACTCACGTGTGCTTCCCAGGAGTTTTACGTGTCTAACTTTTCTCTCTCATGCTTCCTCTGACTATTCTTGCTTTTTTCTCTTCCTTCCAGGTTTGATATATACAGGAAGGTGCCTAAAGACCTCACCCAGCCCACATACACCGGAGCCTTCAGTAAGTAGTGTTTACAGCTTTCTTATCAGCCAATACACAAGTCTGTCCAGGATTTTGTGACACACACACACAGCATCCCCCAGGCTTCCTAATGCCACCACCTTTAGTACTGATTGATAAGTTACTGTGCTCTTTGCCCTAATCTGTATGTTGTCAACATTCCAGTCTTCCAACTATTTCCTCACTGATTGCTCATTGTTTCAGACCTCATGACACAGCAGCACTTAGTTACACAATTGTAGGTGTCGCCCTTTGACTCAAGTTATATTACTTACCAAAATGGCATTCCCACTTGCATTCCTGTGGCCTTTGTTAAGACTCGTGAGCCCTAAGGCTGATTAGCTCATCTTTAGTCATATTAATTGAAATAGTACCCAAATAATCCTTCACCCTGAGAGAACAAATATTTCATTTGCTCATGATGACAAGCAAGTGATGATATTTAAAGCAATTATTCTTCTGGGTAAAAATATAGACACCTCGTTGAAGACCAGAGAATTTAAGCAAGACCTGAATATCATCAAGTGTTACAGAGAAAATAGCTGGCAGCTAGTATGAATAGGATTCAAATTTAGTGATTGGTAAATACATGAATAAAGATTCATTAACAATCGCCTTTTTTTTTTTTTTTAGTCCTGTCTAAATGAAAGCAGAGATCCTATTCTCAGTACCTAGATCTGTGGTGTGTTTGTCATCGTGACACTCCCTACTGTTTGTGTTGTAGCTAAACATTAGCTTGTGTAAACTGAATGGAACCGCAGCACGCCTAAGAATGACGTGGCTGCCATAATGTCATGTGACTCTGACTCACTAGTGACTGTCTCCATGTAAATAAGGTCCTACATGACCTGCTTACTCGAGCTGTTTTTTTTTTTGTTATTCATTTGATCACATGGATACTGACGTGTACAGGAAGTGTGTTATCCTGACCACATACAGTATCTCTCGCTTTTAGATTGGCGTGATGACGTAATTTCACACTTCTCTTTCATCTTGAGTCTGTGTTTTTGCATCTGTTGAATAGGACTGAAAACATGCATGCTTTATATTGAAAAATAAGGCTTTGGGTTAAGGGGGAAAAAACCCAAGGGCTTCCAAAACAGAGATACGGGGTGGCAGTAAAGAAAACTACAAATTCAAACTTATTATGCTTGAAGAGGCTACATTAATATATTTTACAATATGTTGGAAGTATCATAAGAAAACTTTCTTCACACTTAAAGTACTTCACAGATGAATGATGTCTTGATGTATAAAATATTGTTTTAAATGGCATTATCTCTTATGCTATATGTTTAAAATCTCTTAGAGTGATTAGTGGTGTGCTTTGGATAAACATGTAGCTTTCAAGACCTTTCTGATTTGAATGATCCTAAACCAGGGTGCTGTCTGTAATATTTGCAGTAAATCAATTCTAGTTGTTGATTATAATTGTTGAACTGGAACCCCTGATGCGTAAGTGTGCGTTTATAACCTTGCTCTCCCTCACCACAGTCTCGATCTGCTGCTGCATCTTCATGCTCTTCCTCTTCCTCTCCGAGCTGACGGGATTCATTGCCACAGAAATGTACGTATTGTCACTGTTTTCTCCAAGCTTACCTCAAGTGATGGTTAAAGCACTAAAGGGCAAAATGTTACCACAGTCTGAGTCACCGGGTTGCCGTAGCAACAGCCTGTTAAACAACTTCTCTAAATATTTACATACCACACATAACTGAAGACGGTTATGTAAATGTGAAATAATATGAAAGCTGATGTTAGGGTTTGCTGAAAAAGCAGACGCTATAAGTATGTATTGTGGTGCTCTTTGACGTGCAAGAGGCTATAACGCCGTGCATTATGCAACAAAGTGAGTTTCACACAGGATATTCATTCTGATTCTTTGTAACGTTATTTGCTTAGCATGGGTGTTGTGGAAGAAGGAAATGAGCAGACATGCTGTAGCTGAACACTTCTCTGTGTGTTTAAAGCTTAATATATCTGGTCTGAAATAAGCACAACATATTTTACAAATACATATAATCCAGTTTTTACACATTTACACAAAACCAGTCATTTTCGATGCAAGTGTGACTCGCTTCAAATGCAGCGACTAAGTATTTCACCTCTGTGCAAATCTGCTCACATTTTACATTTTGCATGAAAATGTAGGCTTTTGCAGTATGGACTTTTGCAAGTTTTACAGTTTTGCACATGCTAAATGAAATAAGCAAGTGTGCCATACTTGCCTTGTGGGCCTTGGGCTTGATGCTAATGTTTTACAGAGAAGTCCTCTGGTACTGGCAATGAGATTCCTTCCATACAGAGTATAGAAAGCTTCATTATATCTGTGTGTGTGTGTGTGTGTGTGTGTGTATATGTATGTATATGATATATATATATATATATATATATATATATTGCACATGACACTTTAACTTAACTATGTCAACATTTCAACCCATCTCACTGTACATTTTATTTTACTACCACTGTGCTACTTATTCCATTCTTATTCTATGCTATTGTTGTTTATTTTTATATGTTGTATAATGATTGTCTGATGTTTATTTTATATTATACAGTGGTGTGAAAGTGTTGGTCCCCTTCCTGATTTCTTATTGTTTTGCATGTTTGTCACACTTTAATGTTTCAGATAATCAAACACATTTAAATATTAGTCAAAGATAACACAAGTAAACACATCATGCAGTTTTTAAATGAAGGTTTTTATTATTAAGGGAAAGTAAAAAAACAAAACTACATGGCCCTGTGTGAAAGTGTTGCCCCCCCCCCCCCTTTAAAACATAACTGTGGTTTATCACACCTGAGTTCAATTTCTCTAGCCACACCCAGGCCTGATTACTGCCACACCTGTTCGCAATCAAGAACTCACTTAAATAGGACCTGCCTGACAAAGTGAAGTAGACCAAAAGATCCTCAAAAGCTAGACATCATGCCGAGATCCAAAGAAATTCAAAAACAAATGAGAAAGAAAATAATTGAGATCTATCAGTCTGGAAAAGGTTATAAAGCCATTTCTAAAGCTTTGGGACTACTGCACAGTGAGAGCCATTATCTACAAATGGCGAAAACATGGAACAGTGGAGAACCTTCCCAGGAGTGGCCGGCCGACCAAAAGTACCCCAAGAGCGCAGCGACAACTCATCCAGGAGGTCACAAAAGACCCCACAACAACATCCAAATAACTGCAGGCCTCATTTGCCTCAGTTAAGGTGAGTATTCATGACTCCACCATAAGAAAGAGACTGGGCAAAAATGGTTTGCATGGCAGAGTTCCAAGACGAAAACCGCTGCTGAGCAAAAAGAACATAAAGGCTCGTCTCAGTTTTGCCAGAAAACATCTTGATGATCCCCAAGACTTTTGGGAAAATACTCTGTGGACTGATGAGACAAAAATGTAACTTTTTGGAAGGTCTGTGTCCCATTACGTCTGGCGTAAAAGTAACACCGCATTTCAGAAAAAAAACCATCATACCAACAGTAAAATATGGTGGTGGTAGTGTGATGGTCTGGGGCTGTTTTGCTGCTTCAGGACCTGGAAGACTACAACAATTCTGCAAAGATGAGTGGGCCAAAATTCCTCCACAGCGCTGTAACAGACTCATTGCAAATTATCGAAAACAATTGATTGCAGTTGTTGCTGCTAAGGGTGGCCCAACCAGTTATTAGGCTTTTTTTTAGTTATTGGGCAAACACTTTTTCACACAGGGCCATGTAGTTTTGGAATTTGTTTTCCCTTAATAATAAAAACCTTCATTTAAAAACTGCATGATGTGTTTACTTGTGTTATCTTTGACTAATATTTAAATGTGTTTGATTATCTGAAACATTGAAGTCTGACAAACATGCAAAAAAATAAGAAATCAGGAAGGGGGCCTAACACTTTCACACCACTGTATTTGTATTATATTCTTGTATTTTATATTCTTATTCTTTTTATTTTAGATTCTTCTTTTTTTCTAGTGTATTTCTTTATATTTTTATATTCTAGTTTTTACATTTGTATTTCCATTATAGGACTGTCGTAAAAAAACATTTCATTCATTCATTCATTGTCTGCCGCTTATCCGAACTACACTCGGGTCACGGGGAGCCTGTGCCTCAGGCTTCATAGGGCATCAAGGCAGGATACACCCTGGACGGAGTGCCAACCCATCGCAGGGCACACACACACTCTCATTCACTCACGCAATCACACACTACGGACAATTTAGAGATGCCAATCAACCTACCATGCATGTCTTTGGACTGGGGGAGGAAACCGGAGCACCCGGAGGAAACCCCCGAGGCACGGGGAGAACATGCAAACTCCACACACATGGCGGAGGCGGGAATCGAACCCCCAACCCTGGAGGTGTGAGGCAAACGTGCTAACCACTAAGCCACCGTGCCCCCAAAAACATTTCATGTGTATGATATATTTGTGTATGTATACACAAAAAAATAAATAAATAAAAATAATTAATAATATATATATACACCCCGATATGCCTAATATTGTGTTGGTCGCCCTTTGCCCTTTGGATCGGATTTGTTTGCCATGCCCAGCACATCCCACAGATGCTCGATTGGATTGAGATCTTGGGAATTTGGAAGTCAACACCTCAAACTTGTTGTTGTTCGCATCAAACCATTCCTGAACCATTTTTGCTTTGTGGCACGGCGCATTATCCTGCTGAAAGAGTCCACAGCCATCAGGGAATACTGTTTCCATGAAAGGGTGTACATGGTCCGGAACAGTGCGTGTCAAAGTAACATCCACATGGATGGCAGGACCCAGGGTTTCCCAGCAGAACATTACATAAAGCATGACATTGCTTCTTCCGACTTGCCTTCTTCCCATAGTACATCCGGGTGCCATGTGTTTCCCAGGTAGGCGACACACACGCATCCGGCCATCCACGTGATGTAACAGAAAATGTAATTCACAGGTCTGTGGTCCAGCTCTAATGCTCACGTGCTCATTTTTGCTGCTTTCGTTGCTTTGCACAGGGGTCAGCATGGGCACCCTGACTGGTCTTCGACTATGCAGCCCCATATGCAACAAACTGCAATGCACTGTGTATTCTGACACCTTACTATCAGAACCAGCATTAACGTCTTCAGCAATTTGAGCAACAGTAGCTCATCTGTTGGATCGGACCACACGTGCATCAGTGAGCCTTGGCCACCCATGACCCTGTCGTCGGTTCACTACTGTTCCTTCTTTGGAGCACTTTTGATAGATACTCACTACTGCAGACTGGGAACACCCCACAAGAGCTGCAGTTTTGGAGATGCTCTGATCCAGTGGTCTAGCCATCACAATTTGGCCATTGTCAAACTCGCACAAATCCTTACCCTTGCCCAAACTTTTTCCTGCTTCTAACACATAAACTTTGAGGACAAAATGTTCACTTCCTGCCAAATATATCCCACCCACTAACAGGTGCCATGATGAGGAGATAATCAGTGTTATTCACTTCACCCGTCACTGCTCATAATGTTATGCCTGATCGGTGTATGTATGTATGTATGTATGTATTTTTTTTTTGTTATCTTGACAAAAGTAAAATTTAGTTAACACTTTTGACTTTTGGCAAATTAATCCGTACCACCTGATGCATTCAACAGCTAATCGTGCTTCATTAATAAGATACTAATACAGTACAGCAATTATATCCTGTGTTGTAATTTTCGTTGGTGATTATAATAATGTTGTGACATTTTGTCCTTTACAGAGTAAATGAACTGTATGTGGATGACCCAGATAAAGACAGTGGAGGGAAGATTGAAGTGAGTTTAAACATCAGTTTGCCAAACTTGCACTGTGATTGTGAGTATATATATATAAACTACGTCAATATTCATACGCTCTTATTTGTTTGTTGGTTTGTTTTTTCCCTCTTGGTTTTTCTAACCAGAAGAGAGAAGATTTATTTCAGTGTAATTTTATGTGCTCTTTTAATGGCCTTCCTATCTGTGTTATTTGTTACTGTTATTGGACTGATCAGGTTTGAGCAAAATGTGTGGTGCAAGTTGGCTAGACCAAACGAGATTAACTTTACGAGATTAATTTCCGAACATACTGTGTGAATTTCCACCGATCAACTGAACCTCTTTGTCAGACGGAGGAATACTTCCCCATTTTTATGCAAATGTAACAGAAAAAGAACTTGCTTTTATGGCAAAACTATAAAAATTGTCATGTCATCAGTTACTGAACATAGTGTTTGCTTATCTCCGGCTGTAACACACTTCCTTGCTAGCTTAAAGATCAGGATTTGCTGTTGACTGGTATGATCAGATCTTTTCAGAGAGAGAACAAATATTTGAGGAAATTTGGAACTTGGGGAAATGGAACTATCATGTTTATTGTAAACAATTGTGAAAAGTAATCAGGAATATAGTATAATAATATAAAGATATTTATTGTTATAGTGTATATATAAAAAAAATTAGAGCCGGTAAAAGATGAAACAATGAACTCTCACCTTAAAATGAACATTTTAATGTCTTTAATAGCTGTGAAGAGACTGTACTCCATGTACTATGAATATTTTATACAGATCTAGTTTCTGATGTTGAGATGATGTCTCTCTTTCAGTGTTCATATTTAAATTTGTGCTATTTTTTTCTTCAGTTTAATTTTTTATTAATGTATCTTATTTGTGGCTCATTTGTATATGTAGCTCATATTTGTCTTAAAGTTGACGCCAGCACGGTCCAGTATCTTCTGGGCGAGTAATCTAGACTTGCATTAACTTGCAGTTGCCTTGCCTTTAATAATAAAGCACTCATTTACATTCTCTTTGATTCTGAGAATGTGAAGTGAATTAAAACTACATAAATCCTTCAATACAAATATTTAGATTTATTTAGTTTCACACTATTTTCCTTTATTTTTTACCAGTATTATTTTTATTTAATTTGATTTAATTCAATTTATTTAATTTTTTATTATAATATATTTTTTTATTTAATTACCAGTAGTTGGCAAAGTGTGATAAAATATAATAAAAACTCCACATTTTCTGAAAATGTGACTGACTCAATTATGAAATGATACAAGCTGAAACATCCTGGAAATGAATCTTGCTAGAACACAGTGTACTCGCCCCATTTCCATTACCCAATAAAGACTGTGACCTCCAGCTGGTAAAAAGTGCTTGTGTTGGTGTTTAAAGATGAGAATGTGTGCCGTCTTTCTCGCCTTTCTGATGACTCATAAGCACAACACTCGCTTCACAATAGTGACTTCATATACAGTAATAGCAAGTTCTTTCAACATATTACTTATTTTGTCTTTTTAAGTATTAAATGAAGATTTGGCTGTCTTAACATGTCATGCTATTGCAGAGAGCTCTAATCTGCTTTTTATTACATGCCTACAGCCTTTAAAGGCACTGAAAAGATGTGTACTATTAAGTGTTAAAGAGGAATGCTCTGTCTGTCACAGTGTAGCCCAGGGCACTTGATTTAAGAAATCCAACATCTAATACCTGTAATCCCTTTCTCTAAAACAAATGGAAGAGCTTTAGTCAAGTGTTTGTCCCTGTATTTCCTTTTTCCTGGAAATAATCTTTGCAATTACACAGATTAGCTTTAATCATTTAATGTTTCATTTTAATGAGCATCAGAGCTTAAATTTAGCTGTTTATCCCATCATATAAACCTTTTCCTTCAAGTGACCTTTGCTTATAAGACATCATCTCATAGGTTATTTTTGAATGGAAAAATTGACATGCAGGAATTTTTTTCTGTATGTACTTTCTATACACATATTTTGGGTGAGATTTAGTTTCTGGGCACACATTTGACTGTCCACTGTTCTGTTAGTCCTGTAATTGCAATGTAAAAAACCCATCTGAGTGATGTGGCATTGAGCTGGGATTAGATTAACTTTTTTGTTTTTTTTTTGCGCCTCACATGACTGGTGAATGTTTCCCTGCTTTGAGTGGAGCTGATGCAATGGAAAACGGCACTGCTCCACTGAGGTTTCATCAGTCAGTCACCTCTTAAGTAGCTCTGTCGTATTGCGTCGGAACTTATGAGTACCAAAGCTCAGCATTACTGGGCCACATGCCAGCAATATCCAGCAGAGTCTCAGTAAAGATTTAGATTTAACTAAATCTGACCTGACCCTAACTGGCTGACCCTTTCAATTACTAACTTGTGAGTGACATGTTGAGTGACCATGTTGAGGCTTGCTTAAACAGTGGCTCTCTGGAAGTGTTGGGATTTAAACCGCTTTCTAGATAGTGGCATGGAGTATGAAATATTTTTGTTATTCATATATATATATATATATATATATATATATATATATATATATATATATATATATATATATATATATATATACATTGTGGTGTGATGTACTGATGAGCAGTGGTTCTCAACATGGGTGTCTCTTATTTATTTATTTATTTCATTTGTTACAGTGGTGGAAATCGCAGCCCATCATTACTAAAGTTTTACTAAAGTATTTATTATTGTGTTCATATAGTTTGACTGACTGATAAAATTGGTTTATTATTATTATTTAATATAATAATAATAATAATAATAATAATAATAATCTCTATAAATAATCTTGACTTGGACAGTACATATTGGAATAATGAGTCTAACATTTAAATTGTTCATAAAAACACATGCTCAGTTTTTTGTTTTTCTTTCAGCTAAAAGTATTCATATTTGTCTGATGTTTGAGTGTATTTAAGCACTTTTTTCCTTGTAATTTTAAGCATTCTCTTCTTTTTTTTCTTTCTCTCAGTGGTGGGGTTGGACATCCAAGATGAAATGGGACGTCATGAAGTTGGTCACATAGAAAACTCCATGAAGGTGCCACTCAATAACGGTCATGGCTGTCGCTTTGAGGGTGAATTCAGCATTAATAAAGTAAGAAACTGACCATGTAGACCATGCCACTGCAGAGACATAAAGCATTACACACTCTTCTACCTCTCAGCCTTACACTGTTTTGGCAGTGACCTTAGTAGTAGACGTAGTGTAAGATGGTAGAAATGGCTTTGTTATGCTCCAATTTAATAATGACCTTTAAAAGAAAAGTTAGTGCAAATTATATTATTCTAAGTGGAACAACAAAGAGGCCTTAAAAATCCCCTCTGTCAGATGCTTATGAAATGGACTGCTCAAAAAGCATGTTAAACTGTTTAATCAAGTTACACAAAGCACACAGGTCTATTCAAAACTCAACAATTCGCCGCATTTCTTCTCTAGGTCCCTGGAAATTTCCACGTCTCTACGCACAGTGCCACAGCGCAGCCGCAGAACCCCGATATGACCCACATCATTCATAAACTCGCCTTTGGGGACAAGCTACAGGTTGCACTTTCACCTAGTATATTATTGTTCATTCAGAATGGCAAAGAAAATTCATGTCATTCCAATAATATGCATTCTGTGTTGCAGGTGCAAAATGTCCAAGGTGCTTTCAACGCCCTCGGTGGGGCCAACAGACTTGGGTCTAATGGTATGTTACTGTGTGTGTGTATACAGCTGATTTAGCTGATTCCCTTCGAATGAATTCTCTTAAAACATTACAATTGCAGTTTAGTAATGCTGTAGTGCTGTAATAGTTTGTCCCGTCTCACCTCATTATTTTTACAGACCACAGGGAAATTAAAATGTTTAAAAGGTCAGCAGTGACAAACATGCTGCATTACGTCAGAGGAATGACGGGGGATGATGAGCACAGGCGGCTTAAAATATTTTTCCATTTTGTTTTTCAAAAACTCCAATAAGACAGCACATTAAGACAGCTGATTTGATTCTATGGAATTTAGCTGAATGAGAACAGAAATGCTTTAGCGCAATCGGCATTAAACTCAGTGAACTGTCCACTTTAAGCCACCTAGTGGATTCCTTTCATTCGTTTCTTACATCATCCGTTATTGGTATAAAAACAAAAAAGTTAAGCATCCAGAGCTGGCAGAATCTCAGAGTGGCTTTTGTAGACATATGAATCAGTCATTCTGTCTTCTCAGCTCTGGCCTCCCACGATTACATCCTCAAGATCGTTCCCACTGTGTATGAGGACTTGTCTGGAAAGCAGAAGTTCTCCTACCAGTACACTGTGGCCAACAAGGTAAGATAAACGTTTAGCTCAAAGTTAGTAATAAACTTTCACCTCTTTAATAACAGCAGCTCTGACAGCAGCAAGGCATCTCACAGGTTTATATTAATGCACTTGTTCTTATGTCTAATTGTTTCTGTTATACAAACTCACTGTATAATCTAAGGTTAATAATAAACAAATAAGTCATATTTATATGTAGACATTACCCTATTTCTGTCAGGAGATTTATTTTGTACCTTTCGGGGGAAAGCATCCAGTGTTAGCGCTTTAGAACAGCATGTTGTTAGTCTTTATTTAAGACAAATGTATGCTTTGCTTTTTCTTGTTAACTTCAAAGTTTGCTGAAGAAAAGACTGTTGTGATTACAAATATTTTATGGATGTTCCATAAAATTAAATGCAACTATAAATATACCTTGATCTGGCATAACATTATGACCACTGATAGTGGTGAAGTGAATAAGACTGATTATCTCCTTATCATGGCACCTGTTAGTGGGTGGGATATATTAGGCAGGAAGTGAACATTTTGTCCTCAAAGTTGATGTGTTAGAAGCAGGAAAAATGGACAAGCGTAAGGATTTGAGCGAGTTTGACGAGGGCCAAATTGTGATGGCTAGACGACTGGATCAGAGAAATCTCCAAAACTGCAGCTCTTGTGGGGTGTTCCCGGTCTGCAGTGGTCAGTATCTATCAAAAGTGGTCCAAGGAAGGAACAGTGGTGAACCAGCGACAGGGTCATGGGTGGCCAAGGCTCACTGATGCATGTGGGTAGCGAAGGCCTGTGTGATCCGATCCAACAGACGAGCTACTGTTGCTCAAATTGCTGAAGAAGTTAATGCTGGTTCTGATAGAAAGGTGTCAGAATACACAGTGCATGATGGGTCAGGGCTGTTTTGGGAACAAAAGGGGAACCAACACAATATTAGGCAGGTGGTCATAATGTTATGTCTGATTGATACTTTTTTAGAAATTGTAATCATTTGTTTAATGTTGTAGCATGTATAAATGAAGTGTAATACTTTTAAATTATGCGTCTTTCGTACAAGAGACAGCGTTTTATGAGTCTAGCAAACAATGAATAGATGACAGGGACAGTGCTAGCTCTGACATGTTAAAAGCATTTTGTTTCGGAAATGAAACAGAAGTTATTGAACACAAGCTTTTGTGTGAAGTTTCATTTACAGTGTTCTCATTGTTAATCTGTGTGTGATGTCTAAATTTGCAGATCAAATCATTGTGCGTTTTTTAACTAAAAACTGTTTTGCTATTCTATTTTGTCAGGAATATGTGGCTTACAGTCACACAGGGCGTATCATCCCAGCCATTTGGTTCCGTTATGATTTGAGTCCAATTACAGTGAAATATACAGAGAGGAGGCAGCCCCTCTACCGCTTCATCACAACTGTAAGACACACACACACACTGTTCTGTAGAGGAATTCTAATAGTGTGTCATTTTATTCAATCAGTTCAATGACTTTTATTGATTTACGCTGCTTTCCTTGCCCTCAGATCTGTGCCATTATCGGTGGGACTTTTACAGTAGCTGGCATCATCGACTCCTGTATATTCACAGCTTCTGAGGCATGGAAGAAAATCCAAATAGGCAAGATGTCCTGAGTGTCCGTCCCATTTACTAGACATCTTATTTATACTCCGCTGACTGTCCACACCTGCCCTGGTATTCCACTATGAACCCTGAGTTCCCTTTAAGAAATATGTTTTTACATTGCAGCATTTCAAACCATCTGGCTGGTGAAACATTCTCAGCATGGATATTGCACAGGTCAGAAAGAAACTGTTAGGGTTAAGAAAATGCAGTTTTTTTCTTAAAACTATGATGTACTTTTGCATCTTTTCTATAATCATTCCATAGCTGTATTTTTGTAAATTGTGCAGTGTGTGAAGTTCTGCACGGTTTTCCAATTGTTAGTATGTAGCTCACAGAAGGCCATCAGAAGTCCTGCTTCTTGGTCATTTCTGTATACTGTATCGATGTTTTTTTGTTAGTATTTGTGGTCCAAACCCTGTAACTTATCATAATTAGTTAATATTTACTGTGTCAGTCAGTGAGATTATTCTATTTTTTTGAACCTGGAACCCTGTACATTACCCAGAATTTCTCTGTTTCTTGTTTAAATTGCACAAAGATAAGGAAATAGTGTTAGCCTGCATTAACTATTTTGGGTAATGTTATGAACTGCATGAAATACTAAATTGTTCAATGTTAAAATCATGTTAGTGTTTACTTCGTTACACAAATGGCCTCTTGTGCCTTAAAGTGTTTTAAACAGACAGACCTCCCTCGCAGGAGGTAAACATTTCCGTTTTATATGAAAACCTAGTAGTAGTTGTTTTAAATTGTTAATTTGGTCACTTATGTAAGGGAAATTATCATTGTTTTTGCCCACCAAAGGATTTTAAATGAAGTGTATGGATATTACTTTGTAATGTTTCTTTCCTAGGATTTGTTAGTTCAAAAAAATATATTCAGTCCATGCTGTTGACAGCACACTATGTGGAAAGTAGCTCGTGTATTTTGTTTACTGCCTGTCAAGGGATGACCTGAAACAAGGAAATAACTGATCTGATTAATAGACATCATACTTAAGTGTGTCATAAACCTTATTTATGATATGCAACAGTGTTTTAGAAGTACACATGGCAACTTGGACATAGCCACTGTGTTCAGTAAGGCACAAACCCTGCACAGTTGCTATCCAATTAATTAAAAAAAATTTTTTTGGGGTGGGGGGGGTTGACTGAGGAACAATTTTCATCGTGATCTTTTGCTATGTGGACTTCTGCCCCTGTGATCTGCCCAGTTCTTATTTACTTTGGTCCGGTAAAATCGCATAAATAAACCTCTGTCCTCACAGTTTGTTTTTGGTAAGCTCGACCAGGCCATCTGTGTTACTGAACCACTTCTTCACATTCCTTTTTTATTCAGACTGAACCATTGTGAAGTTTGCGAGAACACAAACCGAAAAATAAAATTCAAGTTGTTGTTGCTAAGACTATTTAGCAAAGCAGCTTACAGCAACAAACTCAAATATGCTCTTTATTTGTTCTGTTGTTTGTTTCGTGTCTGTAATTTAAATGAGCAATCTGCTTTAAAAGAAGATAAA
Organism: Hemibagrus guttatus; assembly: GCA_033459395.1. Classification (NCBI taxonomy): domain Eukaryota; kingdom Metazoa; phylum Chordata; class Actinopteri; order Siluriformes; family Bagridae; genus Hemibagrus; species Hemibagrus guttatus. Next base: position 8,874,849 of record JAUCMX010000009.1, on the reverse strand, counting down.
TTGCTTTATTTTTCCCCATTCTGGGACTTATTTTTGTACAAATAAACAAAGGAAGCTTACACTTCATAACAAGATAAATGCATCAGGAGATAAAATATTTTTCTATTTGTGTAATGGTGCCACCCAGTGGCAGCAGAGTGAACATAGTGGGAGGGGAAGGAAGGATAGAACAGTTCGGATTGTAAGGCCAAGTTTGGAGCCATGATCAATCTTTCAGATGATGTTACAGATTGGATGTCGCAGGGCAAGATCCCTCACACATGGCCAGCTCTGGCGACGAAAAGAACTCGCTCATGCCTTCTTCAGCAAGCTGGCCATATTCGTTATTGTAGAAGGTCTGACCACTGAGCTGGCTGAAGAATACTGGCCGGTGCCTGCTGATGCTCGTGCTATTCTCACTTGAGCCATCAATCAGCTGCTCTGTGCTGTTGCCTGCTGCCATACTGAAAGACAGAAAAAAAGTAATATTAAAGGTTAAGTGCAAGGTTGAGAAGAGATCTAATGTGTGTGTATCTCACCAGTGATTATCACAAGTCCTCTGTAACCAGTGGAAAAACATTACGTTTAAAAAACCAAACTTATATTTAGAGATACATTTAAACAGATCTTACAGCATGGCTCCTCTGTGCTTGTGCTCAAGCCTCTCCAGCTCTTCAGAGGCCAACACCATCCCGCTGTCTGTCTGGCTGTCCTGCAGAGTCAGGCACTGCATTAGGTTTATTGTAATAGTGACTACTTCATCGCATATGCATCTAATATTGTTACAGTGCAAATAGTGCTGGATTTTTGTTAGCCATCTTCATAAACACCCGCTGTTTATATCAACAGCATGCAAGCAAGCTGGTAATATCTTTATATGTGTATATTAACACATACACACCTCCAAGTAAACGTTTACAATATATGTTCAATGTCTAATGGGTCCACCTTCTAACTGCCATACATGTAGCAAAAAAAAGCATCTCAGGATTCACAAAACATCAAACCTTGAGGTGGATGAGCTACAAAAGTAGAAGAGCACATTAAGCTCCATATCTGTCTGCCAAGAACAGGAATCTAAAGCTATCATGAGTAAAGGCTCACCCAAACTGGATGTTGGAGGAAATGTGCTCTTCTACTTTTGTAGCTCATCCAGCTCAAGGTTTGATGTGTTGTGTTCTGAGATGCTTTTCTATTCACCCCTGTTGTAAAGAGTGATTATTTGAGTTACTGTACATGTGGTGTCAGCTCAGACCAGTCTGGTCTTTCTCCTCTGATCTCTCATGTTAGCCTGCAGACCCTCTGATCACAGGATGGTTTATGTGGTGCATGTCAGACTGTGTAAACTCTAGAGACTGTTGTGTGATCCCAGGAGATCAACAGTAATAGAATAACAGTAATAGAATAGATCAATAGCAATAGAAGTAATAGAAACAGAGATACTTGAACCAGCCATCTAGCACCAACAACCATGCCAAAGATACAGGCACAGAGATCACACTTTATCCACATTCTGATGTTTGATTTAATCATTTACTGAATCTCTTCACCTGCATCTGCATGATTGATTTATTTCAAATGATTTTAGCAACATTAGCAGCTTTGAATGCAGGTCCTTACATGATGTGATTTATGAGAGGTCATCACCATCGGCAGCTCTTCGAATGTTTTCACCCGTGAATGACACGTCTTAGAGGGGTTCACCATCACACACCCAGAGAACGGCACACAATTATAGTATCTGTGAAGAAAATTGTCGCATTAGAGAACAACGGTTTTCCGACATGGGAAAGGGTTTAAAAGAAGATGAGAAAACAAGCGTGGAAAACAAGGGAACTTCTTTTGTACATCTTCACCAACATCAAGCCTCTTTTATGAAGCTGGATATGAACGGATATTGTTTTTATAAGCCCTTACGCAAAGTTTGGGATTCATAAAATTTAAATCATTAATGTAGTTTCCTGTGTGTGTGTGTTTGTGTGTGTGTTTGAGGGTCGTACCTGGCTGGTAGTGTGTTGCAGGCCAGTCTCAACTCTTCCTCTGACGGAGGTCTGGAGGAGGCCTGAGAAAAGCCATCATCCTCCGAGCTCTGAGAGACGCTGAATGGAATGTCCTGCAAATAAGCAGAGAAAATCCACTTAAATCTCAATATAATGTGAGTTTTCATTAACACCTAGTTACACTTTTTTTCTATGTTCAAAGAAATTGCTATCAGTAGTGGCAGTGGTGACTCAAAGGCTAAGGCTCTGGGTTACTGATCCCAGTACTGCCAAGCTGCCATTGTTGGGCCTTTGAGCAAGGCCCTTAACCCTCTCTGCTTCAGGGGTGCTGACCATGTACTCTGTAACCAATGTCCAAACAAGCTGGGATATGCAAAGAAAAAGAATTTCACTGTGCTGTAATGTATATATGACAAGTAATGGCTTCTTCTTCTACTACTTTGTATCAGCAGTTCATTTGTACCTGCAGAAGGTAAACTACACATAGTACCTATAGATAACACTGAATATTACACCTTTCTGCTGTATAAATACTCAAGCTTCTGCTCCGAGTGAACCCGAAAATTCTAACAGTACCAACAAATTAAAATCAGCCACAATTCTTACCGGTAAGCTGTTGTCCTGTAAAAGGTCTCCCAGTATCTCTACCAGGGCAGGAAATGTAGGCCTTTCTCTAGGCTCACCCTGCCAGCATGCCAGCATGATCCCGTATCTACCAGCAGGAGGAAGCAAACACACACTTTTTGAAATGCATACAGGTTCAGTTTAGTTAAAAATACTGATTAGTTCATGTAATTAACCCTCCTGATATGTTCGTTTCTCATGAACAGCAATGATGTTCCAGGGTCAGTTTGACCCAGGGCATGTTTAATTATCCCAAAGTGTCACAATAAACATTGTTTATATCTCATTATTAACTCCATTACTTTACCTCTCACAGATCATGGCTCAATGAGGATAATTCACTCGTTTTCCATTTACAAAATGCATGTTAACCTTTTTCTTTTATATACATTGGAAAGGCCTACATATAAAATACATTTGAAATTTTTTTCTTTTTATTGGTGATGTTGATAAATGAACATGAGAAGACCTCTTCTGTTCAGAGTCAAATTGACCCACTGACTTAAAATCAAGACAAATGAGTCCTGAGGATTTGTATTGAAAGTAAACCATTTTTTATGTAAATGTCTTGCTTGAAGGAATATGAATAGAAATTTCCTTATTAGGTTCATGATCAGAATCATCAGACTCAGAATTGACCTCAAGATGGTCTTCAGCTTCAGACACAGCCTCCTCTATTTCACTGTCATGATCAAAATGAGTTCCAGAGCCTCCAGGACCATCACCCTCATCATTTATGTCCGCTGCTCATTTTGTAAAGCTCTGACAGAGAGTATATCATATGAAGCTGCAGAGCGTAATATCGGTAGGATTCCCATGCAGAGAATCTTTGTATGTTTTGCCCCTCCCCTCAGTGTGGGTGGAGTTTGCACACGGTAACAGAAAAGATTCCCTTCAAAAGTCTTTACAGATGAGGTAAAGAGAATATGGAGTAGGTGTGTGTGTGTGTGTGTGTGTGTGTGTGTGTGTGTGTGTGTGTGTGTGTGTGTGTGTGTGTGTGTGTGTGTGGAGTTTGCATGTTCTCCCCGTGCCTCGGGGGTTTCCTCCGGGTACTCCGGTTTCCTCCCCAGGTCCAAAGACATGCATTGTAGGTTGATTGGCATCTCTAAACTGTCCGTAGTGTGTGATTGCGTGAGTGAATGAGAGTGTGTGTGTGTGTGTGTGTGTGTGTGTGTGTGTGTGTGTGTGTGTGTGTGTGTGTGTGTGTGTGTGTGCCCTGCGATGGGTTGGCCCTCTGTCCAGGGTGTATCCTGCCTTGATGCCCAATGACGCCTGAGATAGGCACAGGCTCCCCGTGACCCGAGAATAGATCGGATAAGCGGAAGACAATGAATGTTGATTACACCTTAAGCCAAGCAGACGAAGTTTCTTACCAAAAAAATACTTTTAACTATTTTCTTTTATTTTTTTAACTTTAAAATTGGTCAATTTGACCCGCAACATAACATGAAAGTTAAATGAGTGAGTTCTACTGCAGAATCATGCTCACATTTCTGGCGAGGCCGTCTCAGGAGCCCTCATCCTGGTGCCATCCTTCAGCCGTTTACAGAACTCCTCATCAATCTGGATGCCGGGGTAAGGCGAAGCCCCTGTAGCATTAAAAACAGATTGTAAAGCTGTTAATTTAGCCAGCTTCAAAAGATTATTTTATTTTTGCTTTTGTGTGACAAGTTTGGTTAGTTAAAACTAAAACTGCTCAACAATTTCACCTCAGATAAGTGATGAAACATGTATTTAAAATGTAGAAGAAAATAACACTGAGCTTACCTAATGAGAATATCTCCCACAGCAACACGCCAAAAGACCACACGTCACTCTGGCTGGTGTAGACTTTATCAAAGATGCTCTCAGGAGCCATCCACTTAAGTGGCAGTCTGGCCTGCAAAAGCAAATGCACATCAAACTGAGTTCAAACTGAGTTCATTTTCCTCAAACCAGCAAACCCTTTCAACCGACTGAGAAAATTGAAGCAATTCTATAAATGTGGGTGCAGCTCTTGTTCTTGTGATGTACACCTGCACATTCACTCAATTATCCAATCAGTCAATCATGTGGCAGCAGCACAAGCTTATTCATTCATTGTCTACCGCTTATCCGATCTATTCTCGGGTCACACACACACACACACACATACACACACACACACACACACACTCTCATTCACTCACGCAATCACACACTACGGACAATTTAGAGATGCCAATCAACCTACAATGCATGTCTTTGAACCGGGGGAGGAAACCGGAGTACCCGGAGGAAACCCCCGAGGCACAGGGAGAACATGCAAACTCCACACACACATGGCGGAGGCAGGAATCGAACCCCCAACCCTGGAGGTGTGAGGCAAACGTGCTAATGCAGACTTATGCAGACACCAAATGCAGGAAAACTGTCATTTCAATTAATTTGACTGTGGTGTGGTTGGTGGTGCTAGACTGGCTGGTCTGATTGTTTTAGAAGCTGCTGATCTCTCTGGGTTTTCACAGTACTTCAGCAGCCTCAGATTTCTCTTCAGGAATCTGATGTTGTCTGCTGTTGCAACCCATTTGCCTCAAGGTTCAATGTGTTGTGCAGAATGAAGAAAAAGTGGGATCTCTGTCTATTGATTGTGGCATGGATGTCGGTACCAGATGGGCTGGTTTGTTTATTTTATAAACTGCTTATCTCCTGGGATTTTATCTCCTGAGGCTCAGCAGTCTCTATGGCTTATACAGAATGGGTGACAGTTAGGTGGGTGGACACACTGTTGATGAGAGAAGCTGCCAGGAAGGACACAAATAATAATAATAAATAAATAAATAATAATAATAATGATAATAATAATAAAGACTCAATTGATCCAAGTTGAGCATCTCAGCATGCACATTATGTTCCACTCCAGTCAGTCATGTGTGTATATAGTATTCATTGCTTTGCATTAACTGAAATGTTCTCATTAACCTAAATTACATTAAAATTATACATTCCATTAATTACATTGTTTTGACGATTTTGCTTTTCCATATTATCATACACATCTGATTAGTGTCTGATCTAGCTTCCTCTAAAGAACCATTTTGATGTCCATTTGGAGCATTTAATGTGATGTGGGAAAAGCACTATGTTAAATAGGCAGTTTGACAGAAATAGTTTCTTTTCAATCTTACATTGCCTTTCCGCACGTAATCTGGATCCTTGTAGATGTCACGAGCCAGTCCAAAGTCGCAGATCTTCACCACATTGTTCTCTGACAGCAGAATGTTCCGGGCTGCCAAGTCTCGATGGATGCACTGGCAGGACATGATCACAGTGTAAATTAGCACAGTGTGCAGGAGGATTAGGACACACGTGCACACACATCTTTGCCTCACCATCAGTGCCTCCACATGCCAAATTCTTATTTATACATATTATTGTATTTAGTACTATTTTAATTTTAATAGAAATGTCAGTAATGTCTCATAAATATTGCTCTTCATTGTTTAGTGACCTCAGCAATCCTCAGAAAAACTGTGAAATGAAACTTATATAATTAAGCAATTAATAATTATAATTAATAATTAATAATTATATTATAAATATATATAATTAGCTTGCATTTGCTTTTTAATTACTGCCGTAATTGTTATCTGTTAACGTATCAGTTCAGGCATGATTTTTATCATCATCATCATCATCATCATCACCCACCACCACCATCATCGTCATCATCATCATTATCATCATCATCACCACCACCACCATCATCGTCATCATCATCATCACCACCACCATCATCGTCATCATCATCATCATCATCATCATCACCACCACCATCACCATCATCATCATCATCATCGTCATCATCATCATCATTTTAGCATTTTAAGAATCATTTTTATGCATTATGTTACTGCGATGTTATATAATAGTTTAGTTTATGGGTATGTATAATCATTGTGAAATCTTGAAGTTTAACTGGACTTACCTTACGAGATGCCAGGAACTCCATCCCTCGAGCCACCTGGTAACTGTAGCATATTAAATCCTCTATTGTAAGAGGCTTCTTCCAGAGGTCGTCCACTTTAAAGCAACACAAACAAGAAATTACAAGAAAGAAAGCAATAATCAGTGTAATAAACCAATACAGGATACCATGGTTGGAAAACTATAAAGATAAGCACGATTCCTAATTTACAACAATTCATGTCATTTAGTCATAAACATTTTTTTTTACGTTTACAGCAATTAATTGTACATGATTATCAGGCTTTGGGATATAATGTATAGGCCTACACTAATAGTTTAATTGTTGATCTACTGATAGCTTAACCCTCCCATCTAATATTAGCACCAGCCACCACTAGTCATGAACAGTGCATATAATAAGCATGTAACTGAATATGAATACATTATTTGTATTAAACAGATACACAAATACAAATACAGATACGCAGTATTTTTTTAAAGAAAGTTTGCCAGAAAGTAAACATGCCAGGTGGACCAAATATGAACCAGAGTGATGCTGCAGAGGTTGCAGGGTTATGAATGTGTATAAAGAATGAGTTCTGCAAATTGCTTTGTGTTGTTATAATTTGTGAAGCCAGTTCAAAGTTAAATCCAACAACAGATAAAAAATATGGGTCTTATGGGCGTTAGACAGATAAATATACACATAACGGCATTAATTTACATATCACATGGTAGAAACTTACATTTCTCTGAAGAGGAACTCTTTGAGCTGGATTTACCCCAAAGCTGTCTCGGGGTGCTGATGACAGAGGAAGAAGGTTGGCAACCTCTCTGCCCCTCCAGCCCAGCCTCCATCATCCTCCTCACCTGGCTCCGAGTTTTAGGGGAGCGGTCCTGCAGGAAAATGAGAAAAAATGATGACAGAATTATTGTATTTATTAACACTAGATCAATCTGGTTTAGGAGCTTTTAGAGTAAAGAGTTATTAGAGATAGTATTCATGGTGATACTTGTTTTATTTTTCAGTAGTCTTTGTTCTGTGGTGGATGTGGGAAATGATTTCCACTTAAGCAAATGGGACATTTGGGACAGCTATATTACTAACACAGAAAGACTTCCCACAAAGCCTGTAATGCTTTTTATACACATTAATGTGTTTATGTTAATCAGTGTGTGAAATCTAAAGCTCAATAACATATTCAACTTTAATTCCTGATACCTCTTTGCTGCATTTCCATGGAAACAGACTGAATGCACCCTACTAAATGCCACTGGACATTGCAATAAAACTATTTCTAATGGAAGGAGAGATGATTGTTGTTGTACAAATATTCCCAAATGTATTCTCGCTTTTTGTCTCTTTCACACAGACACAACACAATGCCATTCAATCATATGGATGTGTCTCCACCATATCCATTATCTAAATTATCACCGCCAAACAAATCATATCATAGCACTGTATTCAATTTCAAGGCCAACACAAGCCCTCAATCAAAATATCTGGAATATAGAGTTTATGATAGCAATGGGGACTGACAATGATAAAAATAGAAATGAAATACAGAAATGACTTCATATCCATTTACTTTTGCAACATCAATTTCCATTCATTGAGGATTTTCAGTGTGTACTGTTCCAGTGTGAGCATCTGTTCAAGGAGTAGACCTAATTAAACAAATTACATAGCTAGCTATAGAACATATGCAAAAATAGCCATATTTTCTTCCACAAAATTTCTTCCTGCTTAAAACTGAATGATTTTTAGATGTGTTCCTGCTAAGGGGTCATTTTTTGTGTACAACTTCACACCCATGAAGAATCACTAACGGTGTCAAAATAAGCTACAAACAAGGTTTTGGTCACAACATGATCACTGCTGTCTATGTGCAAGAAAAAACACCAGTGTGGTTTTTTTTATAGGTACGCCAAACCCATAGTAGTCTGACTGACTCAGGAACTGGGAAATACTAACTTGAGCCAAAAAACATGGATAATGTTTAGAAGTGGGGAAAAGAAGAACAATACAACTTCCCCTTACAGCTACTTGTAGTTGTCACATGGATGTGCCACTGCCTTGCATTGTCATTGGGTGCTGTGCCTCATGTTACTGTACATTTCCAACTGGCTCTCCAGTGACACAACAGAAAAGTGTTTGCTCTACTGTTTGGAGATCGCTAGGTTGAATCCTAGCAATACCACAGCCACCCAGTGAGTCTAGAAAGTAAAACTGACTGTGGTCTGTGGGTGGGAGAAATGGCATTACACTTTTTCTTCAAAGTGACTTTAATCAATTGTTGGTTTTTGTGAGCTCATGTATGCCAAAGAGGGCAAGCTGTACTTTTCTCTTCTTCATGCTAAATCCTGCTCTATGATGTAAGATGAATGGCAATACAAAAAGATGCAGATAGTTTGCTTTATGTGCCTTGGAGGAAGCACATGACTGGCTTCACCATCCCCAGTTTGGTGGCTATCATGTGATAGTGAAAGCTAGCTAGTGAGTGGGAACTGCTAAAAAGACTAAACTGGGTTAAAATGTGTGGGAAAATAAGTTTAGAAAATAAAGAAAATGAACAATCTCTTTTCACTTTATTGCATCACATAAAAACCCAACACATGGCATTCATCTGATTTACCCAAACACATGTAATATGTGGCACCTGAGCTTCATCTAACACTCTAGTCATTGTTTATTATCTTTTCTACATGCACATGGGTTTGGGCCCCATATTTATGACTGTGATGGTTCTTCACTGAAGAGAACTAACAGCGCCTCAAACCTCTGAAACATACCCTGTATGGCAGGAAAAATTCCCTCTTCGCCCGCAGGTAGTTGGATAGATTTCCATATTTGCAGTACTCCACCACAACCATGAGGGGACCTTAAAAATGACAGATACTTCAATAAGTTTGTAGAAGATAAAAATGCAAAAGGAAAAACTCTTATATGACATTTGATTGTTAAAGGTTATGAATATTTATCATCTACATTTGGAGCAGTTGGACTAACCACTGGGTTTGGTGCAAGCTCCCAACAGGTTGACCACGTTCAGATGATTTCCTATGTGAATGAGGATTTTCAGCTCAGACATGAGGGCTTTATGCTCACTGGCTGTCGCTCCCTCTATGACATGCAATGATATGCACACAAACACACACAATACAATTTAAAACAGTTTGAATGTGTATGTTCATCATGCTTATCTCAGCCTAAATGGGGAATACACAGTCATGTTCTATTCACATTCATCTCATCTTGAATCATCATCTCATCAACATCTCATCTTCCTCTCAGTTATAGTTAATATAAAGAATTTTTGAGAAGTAGAGAAGTAAAAACAAAAAAAACCCTTCACACAAGAATTTGATGCTGGGTCTATGTGCAAATATGATAGTCATGCTCCAAAAAACAAACCATTATATTATATGTTGTCATGTTTACAAAGACTATAAAATAAAATAAAATAAAATATAAATATAAAATAATGACTAATCAGTCTAACCTTTGAGCATCTTAACAGCCACAGTGCCCAAACTGTTCTTCTTATCACTGCCATAGATGGAGGCCTCAATCACCTTCCCAAAAGCACCGTGACCAAGCACCTTCCCTGTTAAAAGATGAGCAACACTGCTTTTATGCTTCTTTTAGAGTCTTGGTTTGTAGTCTTTGTGCAATAAAAACGTTATTCTGACTGATCTCAGGATGACAAAACCCACAATATGTAGTTTAGCAAAACTGTACAAATACCACCATAATAATTTAAAATTCAGGATACCTGCTTCCTCTCCTTTAAGAATCTAGCATTTATAAATAACAATTTTCAACAGAAAGCCTGACTTTGTTTAAGCAGTTAATGAAGATTAATGAATAACTGAATACATATATTCACCGATCAGGCATAACATTATGACCTAATATTGTGTTGGTCCCCCTTTTGCTGCCAAAACAGCCCTGACCCGTCATGCACTGTGTATTCACTTTCTATCAGAACCAGCATTAACTTCTTCAGCAATTTGAGCAACAGTAGCTCATCTGTTGGATCAGATCACACGGGCCAGCCTTCGCTCCCTTTGTGCATTAATGATAGATACTCACTACTGCAGACCGGGAACACCCCACAAGAGCTGCAGTTTTGGAGATGCTCTGATCCAGTCGTCTAGCCATCACAATTTGTCCCTTGTCAAACTCGCTCAAATCCTTACGCATTTCCCATTTTTCCTGGTTCTAACACATCAACTTTGAGGACAAAATGTTCACTTCCTGCCAAATATATCCCACCCACTAACAGGTGCCATGATGAGGAGATAATCAGTGTAATTCACTTCACCGGTCATAATGTTATAGCTATCATTACATCTTTACATGCAAATAACTACATTTAAAGATTTCTTTATGCCAGTTTCTTATCCCACCTCTAATTAATATACTGTTAATATCCTTAATTTAATGCATAGCTCTAACGTGTATTAAACTGAAATTAAATACAGGTTATTTTTGACCACTACGTACCAAGCCGCAAACGGTCCCTTGAAATCTCCCACTGGCTGGAATCATAGGGCAGATATTCACACTGTTCCTCCAGCGGCACCTCGCCGGGATCCATGATAATGGACAGGTAGCTTGTCTTGATATCAGCTGGGTTCACCTGCAGGACAGCATCACAACAACATTACCACCAGCTCACATTGGTCTTTGTATCGCAGAACTGTTAACCGGAGGTCAGCCAGGAGCAGCAATTACTTCTTGTAGATGTACAGACAGTGACCCCATTTCAAATAGCTCCAGTCACCTGAACTCTGCCCAGTCAGATAGCAATGGGATTTCTGATTCATCTGGCTTGAAGCATGTAATAGACTTTAGACAGTCTGACAGACCTTTCAACAGTACCTTTGGGGACCTTTGAGAATTTTGTGGGTTTTTTTTCTTTGTTGCGCTCAGATTAACTCAGAGCCATGCGGAATAAACAGTGAAATAAGATAAGCTGTGAATAAGCTTAGAGTTAGGAGGAAACCCAGCATGGATCAGAAATTTCTATTCAAACATATACTAACCCGCTTGACATTGCAGAAGATAAGGAGAAGAAGGACCCAGAAGAAGATGGCGATTACTCCAGTGCCGATAAGGATCACGATTTCCACATTTGTGTTGTTGTCAGATCCTGATGGATACATGGAAAACATATGTGGCATTAGGTCATTTCCTGTTATCTATGCCCATTTACCTGATAGAACATCCTTCAAAACACACTGCCCTTCCCTGTTCCAAATTCAGTTCCTCCACCTTATACACAATAGTGTATTAACATTAAGTCTTTGTGTAAATGGACACTTCACTTTACTGTGTCCTCCCTAACAGTGCGCTTGCTAACTGCCAGCTTCCAAATTGACAGTTGTATGCAAACTCAATTTTTAGTAAACCATATTAGGTGTGTCAAGCTAAAATATCTTGAAGTTACTTTATTTAACTCAAGGGTGGATCAAATATCTCTTCACATAACGTATGAAATTTTGAAATGATATACAGGGAGGAACTGTGTCATTGTAACTTTTAGTGGGTAGGTGCCGCAGGTGTGTGCCAGCTTTAGAAAAGGTTAGAAAAGGTCAGTATGTAACCTTGAATAGACCATGAAAAGACATGTGGTAAGTCATGTGTTACAGCAATTTACACAAGCAATGAAGAGATTCTCACCGACTACAGACACTGTTGCTGATGAGTGAATGCAGCCTCTTTGGTTGCAGGCAGTGCACGTGTACAGACCAGCATCCTCCTCACGCACCCGCTGGATGCTGAGTGTCCTGTTAGAGTCTTGCAGCAAGATCCCTGTACAAATCCACAAAGCTGTCAATCAAAATGTGCAGAACGGTTGTCTATTCACACTTTAAGGGCTGATTCTCAATTCCCGGGTTTTAGAGCTGTCCCAGACTATCTGTCTGTCTGTCTGTCTGTCTGTCTGTCTGTCTGTCTATCTATCTATCTATCTATCTATCTATCTATCTATCGATCGATCGATCAATCGATCTATCTATCTATCGATCCTATCTATGTGTTGTGGATCACGTAGAGCATAAAGCAAGCTTGGAAGTGCAATACACTGTAGTACCATCAGGGGGCAGTCACATATTGCTGTTTGTTCTTTTCTGTTCCTTTTCCATCCATTGTCTGTACCATTTAACCGATCTATTCTCGGGTCACGGGGAGCCTGTACCTATCTCAGGCGTCATCGGGCATCAAGGAAGGATACACCCTGGACGGAGTGCCAACCCATCGCAGGGCACACATACACTCATTCACTCATGCAATCACACACTACAGGCAATTTAGAGACTCCAATCAGCCTAGAAGCATGTCTTTGGACTGTGGGAGGAAACCAGAGCACCCGGAGAAAGCCACTGTGCCGCCTTCTGTTCCTTTTAATGCAATTTTATTGGGATAGCACTTCACAATATATTTTGTCAAAAGGCAGCTTTACATATTATGATTTAAATTCTTAATGAATTGTTATGAATATACTGTAATTAAGAGCCCTTATTTTTAAGCACTGGAAAGATATTTCATGTAAAAATGTGGGAATGAGTTCATTTAGTAATCATATATTTGACTCCTCATTCCAGGAGTTCACCTTCTTGTTTACAGAAACATCAGTCAGCTGTTTGCGTCTCTACTTTTCCTTTTCTTTTCTTTACTATTTCACGTGAACAGAAAATACAAAAGCTTGCTTACAAGCAGAGGTGGACAAAGTACACAACCTCCTTACTTGAGTGAATGTACAGATACTACTGGTCAAACATTACTCCATTACAAGTAAAAGCTATAAAGCCAGATTTTTACTTAAGTAAAAGTACAGAAGTACTTGTTTTTAAAAGTACTTAAGTATCAAAAGTAAATGTCAATGCATTTTATTATTGTTGCATTGTTGTATGCAATTCTAAAAGCATAACTATATAAGGGTGGCTTAGTGGTTAGCACGTTTGCCTCACACCTCCAGGGTTGGGGGTTCGATTCCCGCCTCCGCCATGTGTGTGGAGTGCATGTTCTCCCCGTGCTTCGGGGGTTTCCTCCGGGTACTCTGGTTTCCTCCCCCAGTCCAAAAACATGCGTGGTAGGTTGATTTGCATCTCTAAAATGTCCGTAGTGTGTGAATGAGAGAGTGTGTGTGTACCCTGTGATGGGTTGGCACTCCGTCCAGGGTGTATCCTGCCTTGATGCCCAATGACACCTGAGATAGGCACAGGCTCCCCGTGACCTGAGTATAGTTCGGATAAGCGGCAGATAATGAATGAATGAATGTTGTATGCAATACTTGCAGTACCTTTTGTAGCAACCTAGTGAATAATATATGAGGTTTTAGCATGTTACAAAATCTATAGAAGTTAAACAACTGAATTTACAAAAAAGACAGGTATAATCATTTTCATTTTTTATTTAACACTCCTACCACCCCCAACAAAGAAGTACACATCTATGTGTATCCATTCATGCAGATTTGAATCAAGTGGTCTGTAAGTGCAGACTGATCAGAAAAAAAATCCAACCTGCTTTAAAACCCAGCTACACAACTGTAGCTGTATGTCTGTCCAACAACAACACTGCTTTAACAAAGAGCAAAACAGAAATACTTATTTGCCATCAAAACAAAAATCTCAAACCATTAGTTTGAGTTTGAGTGACAACGATATTATGTCTCACAGATCACTAGTAGAGACAAATCGTACTATGGTCAAATAAGTCAAACTTTAAAAAGTCCTTGTTCATCTTAAGTAGAAGCTTTTTCTCAAAGTTATATGAATTAATTGCTCCCCTTCTTGGGCTGAAGATCAATCCAGCTGCACTAAAAAGCCCCTCACAGGCTGCTGAGGCAGGGAGGGCGTGTTCAGCTTAAGTGACGGAAGTGAATGTTGTTGCCTAGCTACGCACACTCATCATAAACAAAGCGTTCAACATTTTATTCATTCTTATTTATCCAATATAATTTACTATTCACATTTTATATAAGTTGTATATATTCCCACATTTCATTTACACCATTCTCAAGGCTCCTCCCTCCTGTATGCAATGCGTTGTGGGCAATATTACCCGTTAGAGTGTGCATCGTTCTGCACTACTACCGGAAATAGTAGACCATCCGGGAATTTTTGGGATACTCTTTTCAGCATACTACGATTTGGGTTATACTAATTCTATTTTCGAATACTATTTAGGACGGATAGTATGAGAATTTGGACGCAGCATACGTTTTTTGCGTGTTAACTAACATCATTACCAATGCGTTGGTGTTGTATATGCAAAGATGGCAACTAGGCAAACAAATACATAAAAAACAACAACATTGTTTTCGGTAAACAAAGCAAACATTTACTCATTGTCTGATTATCCGATCTATTCTCGGGTCACGGGGAGCCTCAAGGCATCATTGGGCATCATTGGGCATCAAGGCAGGATACACCCTGGACGGAGTGCCAACCCATCGCAGGGCACACACACACACTCTCATTCAACTCACGCAATCACACACTACGGACAATTTAGAGATGCCAATCATCCTACCAGGGGAGGAAACCAGAGCACCCGGAGGAAACCCCCAAGGCACGGGGAGAACATTCAAAACAAAAGTCTTTGTCCATTTTGCCACCAATTAATCAGAGTTCGAAAAATGACGGAAAACCACTGAACTTCACGACACGTGACGCTACAAGAATGGGAAAAAAAATAATCCTCTGATTAACGTAACTACTTTCTACTCAATGACCTTGACAGAAATGTAGTGGAGTAAAAAGTACAATATTTGTCTTTCAAATGTAGTGAAGTTAAAGTAACAAGTTTCCAGAAAAAATAATACTCAAGTAAAGCACAGATACTCAAAAAGTGTACTTAAGTACATTACTCAAGTAAACGTACTTCGTTACTGTCCACCTCTGCTTACAAGCCATCATGTACACTCTGTCTCTAAAATTCAATTTAGGAAACTGCTGTATAGTTATGAATATTACCACAACACTATTTTTTAACAGAGCAACCATTTAAAGGTTAATGTAGCTAACATATCTATGAAAAAATGACGTTCACATAACTTCAGTGCCTGATTCCTCACATCAGGATAATAGGGAAATTCTGTTAATAATGATCTTTTTTGTCAGTTCTTGAAAACGACAGAATCCTCGGCTACCTGCAAGTCTTACTGAGACTGCAATAAAAAAAAAACACTGAAAATGAAAACATCCTTGCCCTTTAACTTTACATGTCTTGTGGGTTGCCAATGATGGAAATGGTGCCGTTCAGGGCAGCTTAGCCTCAGCTTCAGTGACTGTATTTCAGTGTCAACAGAAACTAGTTTATTGTGTGGCAAGATTTATTGTATAGCAGGATTGAGTGCTTTAAGTGCATGTCAAATAATATGAAAACTACAGATTATTAGAGACCTCATCCTGCAAAACGCTTTAAAAATACAAGCTGTGCCTTTAAGATATAACAGCTTCTACAGTGTTATTACTCTGGTGTTGTCCAGGTTCCAAGGCCTAAATGAAGTGTCATATTACATTATGTAAACAACACCCAGACTACTGCCATGCGCTACTGCTCAGGTTCTTCCTGCAGCGAACATCACAAAGGTCTTGTATTTGCGAGCTATGACTTACTGACTGTAATTGGTAGCAGGAGAACATCAGGATAGCCTTACCCTTCACCTAAAATGCGAAACTGCATTTGTTTTAATGACCCCTATGACAAAGTGTTTATGTGTCCAATTAGTTAATGAGAAACATAAGGTCAGTGCAGATATACTAGGTCACAAAGACTGTAAAAAAAATCCCTGTGATCCCTCTATGGAGTGAAATTAATCAGAGGCAAATCTGATTCAACACACATTACAACCAGGCACCCTGGCAGGATAGCAGCCTCCCTCCTTTATTGAAATCTGCTTGCTCTGCACAAACACACATGCTCACACACACATACACACACACACACACACACACTGCATATATATACACAAAAGCACTGTAAATCCTGTTCAGCAGCAAGACTTGGTGGACTCATAATCCATAAACACACACATTCATTTCCAAAGCTGTCATCGTGCATAGCTCCCTTTCAGTCTTTCAGTTTTGTTACATTCCAATGCCAAAGCCTTCAATTCCCTGCTCCAGTAGTCCACACAGTATCTGTCCATCACACCAAATGGAGCTCCACCAAACGTTTGAATGAATATGTCTCTTTTTGTGTGTGCTTGCACGTGTATGTTTGCAGACTTTACAGCTGATAAAATTCACATAGCTCTTTAAGCTCTTTAAGCACTTTAAACTGGATTTGAATATTTATGATAGTTAGAAAAGAACTAAACACAAATGATCATGAAATGACCAAATCTGTGTACATGCAAAGTGAGTTGTATTAAAGTAATATTTATGTTTTCTGAACATATCTGAACATTTTTTCTGTTATATAATGTGCAATGAAAGTTTAAGGGTCAGAAGCTGACCTGATATTTGGTGAAGGGGCTGGTTGTCTTTAAACCAAGAGAGTTGGGGTGAGGGAGTGCCTTCCACATCGCACTCCATTTGCAGAGAAGCACTGACATTCACTGTCTGATTGATAGGGTTGTGCCGGTACCTTGGGGCCTCCAGGGCTGGGGAATATAGAGAGAACGAGAGAGAGAGAGAGAGAGAGAGAGAGAGAGAGAGAGAGAGAGAGAGAGAGAGAGAGAGAGAGAGAGAGAGAGAGAGAGAGAGAGAGAGAGAGAGAGAGAGAGAGAGAGAGAGAGAGAGAGAGAGAGAGAGAGAGAGAGAGAGAAGCATTACCATTGACTATCAGAGTAAAGTGGAGTTTTTTCTCTATGGCTGCAGCATTGTTCTTCAGAACCAGGGTGTAGTCTCCAGCATCCTCTCTAGATAAGAAGCAAGAATAATGTTGGCAAACAGAGTGACACAAACAGAGACAAAGAGGAAATCTGAAATGATGAAGAGGGAGACCAAGGAATAAAGAGAATATGTGCCTCTCTGGTCATAAGTAGTAACATATCAGCTTGGGATTCACAGCAGGGTTAACTTCTTAGACAAGGAAGGAGACTACATAAATGGTTCTTCAAGAATTCCGGTTAAGCAAATGAAGTTGCCTGTTTTGTCTTCTGTTTTTAGCATCTGACTTTTTCTTTAGTGTCAACTGTAATATGGTGTAACATAAAATCAAGAGGCAATTCAAAAAGGCAAAGTAAAAAAGACTAATACGATAATATTTAAAAGGGAAGATGGAAAGCACCGAAATATACAGTCTAGAATACAGTATTTTGCTCCATGAATAGTCCTAGACATAATTATAACATTAAGCACTGCAAATTTGTTTACATTTAACAATATTGCTTGAACAATGTTATTAAGCAGCTTGTAAAATAGCACTTTATATTATTTTTTCATTAAAAGATTTATATCCTGCTCTAACTTTTAATTATGTGGACAATTTAATAAAGCTGTGCTTTATTAGTGCTTGGGATATAAGATACTTTATCACCTTTACAAATTGTTAAGTATTGTTAAACCTCTACACACACTTATTTCACCTCTGAATACAGCTCTTTGAGAGGAAATTTAGCAGGCAAGACTATCATACAAACAATCATATCATCATATCATATAAACATACACAAAACATCGCTCCAAGATGCAACTAGAGGCCCTTACCTTTCACAGAAACATATTTGCGGTGGCAGTGCTTCTTACCACTGCGCCGGTTCTGCACCTCACACACGTAGTTGCCCTCGTCCTGCAAATGGACGCTGGGAATACTCAGCTCCAGCACCCAGTTGTTAGTAGAGGTGTGGAAGGAGAGTGTTCCACCCAGTGCCTCAGCATACCGGTGCAGGCTCCTGCAGTCCTCTGGCGGCACAGCCTGTGGGTCTAAACGATACCAGCGCAGGTTCTCGTACGTGTAGTTGTCAGCACTGCATTTCAAATAAACAGGCTCCAGTTCCAGCGGCTCCTCTGAAGGCTCTATCTCGATCCCAAAGCCTTCTGGAATGGCTAAACAGAAAGAGGTGGTAAGATCCAGACTGAAATGGAGTAGAGAAATATTCACTTTTGTTTAACTCTTTTATAACTGTGGGTGCTGGTGGTGGGACATTGTTTTAGGATTACTTTTGCTTCTGAGTTCTTTAAGTATGAGACATAAAATGTCTTTCTTGTGAAAATAATGTCAGTGAAATGAAATTTTGGTTAATCCAGACCAAACTACCATTCCAATTTCTAAAAAAAAAAAAAGGATTGTGTTGCTATCTGGTGCATTGGTCAATCTATATAGGTCTATGTAGTTCAAGCTATGCTTTCATCCTTTTTTATCAATCATTGGATCTTTTTGCCTGGTATGTAGAGCTTCATATTGTTGGAGTCTTCTTCATGAGTCCTATTTAAGAGGCATAGAGATAATCAGTGACGTTATCTGTGGCTGTGTTGTAGTGATGTATAAGTTGTAATTTATGTAATGTTACAGTAGAAACTGTAAAAAGAAAGAAAGAAAGAAAGAAAGAAAGAAAGAAAGAAAGAAAGAAAGAAAGAAAGAAAGAAAGAAAGAAAGAAAGAAACTCAAAGATAAGGCTTAATGTAGGTCTGTTTTTTATATATTTTTTGCTTATTACACAAAGTTACAACAGCTTGAGTATGGGGATGTGATAAAAAAAAACAACAATGGAAGTGTTTGCTATAAATTCCTTACATAACCTTTTGTATCAGCAGTTTATATTCCAGTGCCATCTGAAGCCACAAAGACTTTTCTTAATACATTATTCTATTCCTATTCTTATACTAAAAAGTATACAACAAAACACAAACAGGACTAGGACTCAGAAAATGCACTTTTATTCATGATTAAATATTTACAGGCAGAAATATTTCATTGAGTGCTTTTCTTGGTGTAAGCAGGACTTACTGGTCACATAAAAGTAGATAAGTCTCTCATCTTTTCCCACTTTGTTCTCAGCAGAACATTTGTACATGGCCGAAACATTTGCACTGCTTATGACCACACGGCCCACTGTCTGCAAAAAAATAAATAAATAAATTCAAGTACAATTCAACAAATACTTCTCCTTTTCCCAGAAATTGGCTGAAAGATGATGAGCTTGCTGGTTGATGATTCCTATTTTCCCTTCTGCCCCTCCTTTTCTCAGGCTACACACAGGAAATGACCTCACAGGTGTGACAGAAAACAGGAAGTGAATGTTCTGAGCATGCATGTTTATTCCCTGTCCCTCCAGGAAGTGTGGAAAGGAAGAAGAGTTTAAATATTTTGAGTGTGGAAAGACCAAAGCTCATCACCTCTCCCACTATTTGATTGACAAATGTTGTGAGGGTTCAGATATTTGGGGCACGAGTAAAAATAAGAATAATACCAAGAGTTGATGTTTGTGAACATTACTTCAATGGCTCAAACTGATGCTCAAGTGTTTTGTCTCCATTCAAATTTTCCCATTGGGTGATATTAAAGCAGAGGATCTTAAAAATCAAACCTTTTGCTTGCCATCCACTGGCTCAGGCAAAGTTTCCATGTTGTCAATTGCATTTAGAGTGTGTTCTCGGTCCAGATCAAGCCAGTCCTGACAGAGAGGGACCTTGTCTCGCTGGCTTCTATGAGTCCTAGGAAAGTTGGGAACCACATTGGTATTTAAAATAACAAAAAAAGATACATATTTGGCATCCAGATCTTGTACTAAAACCATTTCATGAAATCAACCATCTCTAGCAATAAAGTACTTTTAAACTAGAAGAGGTCCTAATACTTTATTAAAAGTAGCGCATCATAAAAACTGAGGTGAAAGAAATAACAAACTTTTTACAATTTTAAAGCCAAAACCCAGATAACCAGCAGGAAGCAAATGTAAATACATTCATTCATTGTCTACCACTTATCCAATCTATACTCGGGTCACGGGGAGCCTGTGCCTATCTCAGGCGTCATTGGGCATCAAGGCAGGATACACCCTGGACGGGGTGCCAACCCATCGCAGGGCACACACACTCTGGACAATTTAGAGATGCCAATCAACCTACAATGCATGTCTTTGGACCAGGGGCAAGGAAACCGGAGTACCCAGAGGAAACCCCCGAGTCACAGGGAGAACATGCAAACTCCACACACACATATGGCGGAGGCAGGAATCAAACCCACAACCCTGGAGGTGTGAAGCACACGTGCTAACCACTAAGCCACTGTGCCCCCCAATGTAAATACAATGCAATTTAAATAAACAATCTAATCTCTAGCTCTAATATCTGTAACACACGTGTGATTACTGTAGACAATCATTTCAGAATGTTTGCCTGTACTGAAAAATGAATGAAAAACCTGCTTACTCAAACATTAAATGGAAGTCTAAGGGCACTTATTAAATTCCAAGAATAAATGTGATTATAAATTATGCGCAATCCAATTATAGAACTGTAATACACAAAAACAAACATCAGTTACTGGTAGTGACTGGTCTACTTTTTTTTTTTACCAACTGTAATCTAAGGGAGTTTAAGTAGTTCAGGCCCAGCCCATGTCTAAATATTTCAACTAACCACACTAATTCTTCTCTTTGGAAAAGTAGTCCCATCTCTGCAAGAACTAATGATTTAGACTTAGAGCTTTGTATTCCTGGAGTATTTCTTTAAGCCCTTGTTACTAGCAAGAACATTTGTGGATTTCTAGGGCAAAGAGAGGAAAAGTGGGTGTCTGATGATGAACCCTACATCCGCCACTACCATTGTCTTGTGTGTGTATGCTTTTGTTTATTTGTAAGAGAGACAGAGAGGATGTGCAGATAGACACAGGAAGCGCTTTTAGAGTCGTATGCCTTCCTGTGGATGATGGAAGCTAGAGAAGGATGCACATGAAGGCCACACACTGTATTTGGCTTCTATATGATTTACAAGGTAGAGCTGGCATATAAAAGTAATTTTCTCCCTTAGAGGGAGTGTGGGACCAGAAATGGAATGACCTCTGATATGCTGGAGAAATGTGCTTGGGAATGAAGCAAATGGCAAAAGCACACAGGACCATGACCTTGTGTTTAATATTCCTGTATGTGTGTGTGTGTGTGTGTGTGTGTGTGTGTGTGTGTGTGTGTGTGTGTGTGTGTGTGTGTGTGTGTGTGTGTGTGTGTGTGTGTGTGTGTGTGTGTGTGTGTGATGCACAGAAATCAAGGACTATGAGCATCAGCTGTGAGTGTGCAGGGGTGCATCAGCCTCCACTTAAACTAAAGGGTCTGCACCATGGCGTGACTACACAGCCATGGAGGAAGCCGAAGAGTGAACATAGGAAGCAGGTAGGTACTCTGAGGTCTCAGCACTGTAGAATTAGCTTGTCTTTCCAGGGCCAAAGGATGCTATCATGACCCCATTCTGTCTTAGTTCTTCCTGTTGTTTGGATAACCCATCACTCCTTGCATGCAGCATGGTTTCTCAAATGTAGGCTTGGCTGAATGGAGCACTAAGAATATCTCTGTAGGTTAAACATGGGAGAGCCGATGCTATGCCATTGGCCTCTCTACTCCTATAATTGAGAAAATAAATGTCACAGACTGTAAACACAGGAGTGAAAACCTCTTCTACAGGCAGTACTACAGGCGATGGCTGGCAGAGTGCCAAGAGGAACAAAATCTATCTGCTCTGAACCTGAAGTGAACCACTGAGGTCTAGTGTTTAATGTTTATGAGCAATTTCAACAGCTTCAGGAACAAACCTAATACTCCCATCGACACGGGGCTGAGGTGCAGGCGAAAATCCCTTTAGTGTAGCAATATCCTGAGACTTAAACTTTGTTTTGAGTACATCAGAACCTCCAGGCACCAGAACTAAATTATGATCAGCTGATCAAATGTCCACAAAAAGCTCAAAGCAGTGAAATGAAATGGATGTCTGACCAAACCACCTCTGACTTATATTAGTTGAAATCAATATGCATGACACACCTGGATTTCTCTGAAAGCTGCACTTTTCAAGAAATCATTAAAATCATACACATAATTTTAGATATCTAATTATGTTAATAGTTTTTTATTTTCAAAAATACAAATCTATCTATCTATCTATCTATCTATCTATCTATCTATCTATCTATCTATCTATCTATCTATCTATCTATCTAGACAGAAAGATATATAACACAAAGATTTCTCTGTAGTGTTGTCAGTGCATCTCACTTTCTGTCTCTAAACTTAGCACTTACGGAGATCTTTGAGTGGAATTAAGGCCGCAGGGGCTCCAGGGTCTCCACTGCCAGGTGATGGATGTTGGAGGAGGATAACCAGTGGCTGTACAAGTGAGAGTCTGTCGACTTCCCCTCCTGTAGGGGTTAGAAGGTGCTGCTGCCTCCTTCTCATGGATCTGAGGTGGCACTTCACAAAGAAATTGAGAAACATCAAGAAAATAAGATCTCCAAACGATAAATATTAATTACAGTTCAATAAGTACAATAATTCAGTGTTAGCTGGCTGTAAAGGTAAGCTACATGGTGTGTGTGTGTGTGTGTGTGTGAGAGAGAGAGAGAGAGAGAGAGAGAGAGAGAGAGAGAGAGAGAGAGAGAGAGAGAGAGAGAGAGAGAGAGAGAGAGAGAGAGAGAAGCATTACCATTGACTATCAGAATAAAGTGGAGTTTTTTCTCTATGGCAGCAGCATTGTTCTTCAGAACCAGGGTGTAGTCTCCAGCATCCTCTCTATGCACATCCCTGATCTCCAGGTTATGATTGTGGATCTTAAACCGGCTGAATTCTGGCCGCCTTGTTATCATTGTCACATTTTTATACCTGTACAGACATAACCACGATAACTTCTGAAGACAAGATATGTCACAGGACTGGCCTAATTTTCCTTTTTTCATCACACTAATGTGGCTTTAGTGAAAAATACTTAAAATTTAGAATCTCTATCAATCGTTATCAAATCATATGTAGAATCTTTAACATCACTGAGAGTGCTCGCATGACACAATAAACATTTGTGAAAAATCAATAACTTGTACAGCCCTAGTGGGTGTTATCAACATATAATGCAATTAGCCATTTTGAACAACTGAATTCCTGTGCATACCAGTGGGTCACTGGCATGGGATACACAGACACTTTCACTAACAGCTTGACAGACTTTTGTCCTGCTGTAGCTTCCACCACAGAGCCGTTCCTGTAGTCCACACTAATGAATGGCTTCTCTGCAATAACAGGAGTTTTAGAAGTTAAGGATAGCAGTCAGTATTAGTGGATTCTCTAGATCTGGGGTAAACATAACTAATAATAGTCACACACCTTCATTCTTTAAACCTTACCATGCACTATGACTAATGTGGACTGTTCCAGACTCCTCTCCATACCATTGGCTGAGCAGGTGTAGTAACCAGAGTCATTGATGTTGACATTTTGGATAGTGAGAATGCTGGTGGCTTCTGTGGCTTGTGTTATACTGTTGCGAATGGACTGAAAGTTCACCACCCGGTTCTCCTGTGAGCATAATGACAACCATAACTCACATCAGACTCACTTCATTTTGTGCAGTGCTATTTTTGACGTGGATAATGTAAAATCCTGGCCTTTTCATTTGTCCATTAACATTTGTTTTAATAATAACAAAAGCTATTATTTGAGAGGGAGTAATAAAACAATGCAATTAATCATTTTATTGCTTGTATATATACAGCTTCCATAGGCTTATGTGCTGGTTAGATGTATGAAGCTTTCAAAATTATAGGTAATGCAACAACAGCCTTTTAGCTCATTCTGTTTTTGTAGAGGAGTAGAGGCAAAAAAAGGGACTTAATGTTTATGTTGTTTCAATTCAACTTCTAATAACATTACATACATCATGCTGATGCCCTTATATTACATACATCATGCTGATAGCTCTCCTGACCAGTCCAAGGGTTTAGTCCGCTCATAAATTTCAAGTCTAGTCCCCAGTTGAGATCAGGTGGGTACTTTTTTAATTCAGGTTGGGTGGAAGATCTAACTTTAACAAGTTCAAGAGTCCATGTAACATGGAGTAACAAACCCAGGTATGATTACAAACCCAGGTCCCAGTTTCAGTGATATTCTATGCTATCTATCTGTGAAAAAACCTTTTGGGTGAAATGATTCAATTGGCCACATCCAAACAATTCTTACATTTTAAAAGGATAAGACAATCTTATATGTCATATAGTAGATGTACAACAATTATGGTACAAATTGCTGTTTGTTTTCTTTCTGTCTATCTACAATATACAGGATTGTTTACTGATTACTGACCACGCTAAATTTCTTATTTTAGTTTTTCTATAAGCTAAAGAAATTTTTAGTTTTCTTTAAGGTAGCATGGCCAGGAAGTAGCATGTGTATGCCAAATGAAATACTTTTCATCTTTCGTAAAATTTGTTTATACAACTTTTTGCTGTCTTTTATAAATTTGTCTATTATGAATGTACAGTATACAGTATGGTTATTTTGCAAAGATATTTGAAACACAGGAACTTCAAAATAACATAGAGATTTGTCATGATAGCTGTATACTGTATATATGTTCTTTGTTGTTTATGCTTCTTGCTTTTCAGACAGGCAGAAGGCTAACTGAAATGCAAGTCACTAGGGGTCAAAAAGGTCTTTTGGTTTTTCTATTTACAAATTAACATCCATTCCTGCCTCCAACTTACATAAATCTAATTCATTATGCTTTACTTGGCTCAATCTCTTGCAAAAGATTTCTACCTTTTGTCCGGGGTAGGCCCATTTGAATTCCACGCCTGTGTTGTGCTCTACCAGTGCTGTGCAGTTGAGGATGAGGACATCATCTCGCATTAGCTCAATGGGTGAGTCCTCAGGAAACAGCTTGAGGTCATAAAACTTTCTTCCTGCAGGGTGTCACAACCATCACTTGGAAAGTCAGCACTTTTATCATTTTCTGTATAGACTTAGAGCCCATATAGATCTAAAAACAACACTTGCTGGATTCATTGTGATTCATTTTGGAGATCTTCCAATTACTGATGAATGTAATCTCTTCCCAAATTGATCACAATAACCTGAATAAAACTCTGTTAAGATAATATTTTTGCTGATTGCTAATTTGCTGATTTGAGTCCAAGCCCATACTGCATAGCTTCATGTTATTATCATGTTTAATTCAATATTTGTACTTAGAGTGGGCCAGTATTTAGTCTTTAGCACCATTAATCTTTCAAAATCATGTAAGCTAAGGGTAATGCTAATGTTCTTCCACTCCAACTGAAAAGACAATAAAAAGCTGATCCTTTGCCAGTTACCAAACTTGACCAAAAAGCTCACATTCTTACACATGCACTTTGAAATGGAGACCTGTGTGAAATCTACAACGTTTTGTAAATGATTACTTTTTCTTCGCTTGATCGACATGGAAAGGTATATGTAACTTTCTGAATATTAACACATAGAGTTTTACCTGATTCCATCACGATGTAGACCCTGGATCTGTACTCTCTGTCATTTAACGTCAGAGAACAAAAGAAGCCAAGAATCATGTCCATGCTGTAGATGACATGCCTGGGAACAGACCAACCTCTCTTGTTGTTCCATGTGATCTCTTTATTTTTAAAAGGCACAGAGGGTTGCACTATCTACAGAACAAAGTGAAACGGTTAAAACAAATGAAGTACATAGTTCACAAAGCCACATAGCATCAACATAAGCTCATCATAAACCTGAGTCAAGTGAAGTAGATTTGTGTTGACATAAGGTTGTGTTAAGACAATTTTAAGCTAGCATTAGAAGGACATGACAACTGGCTTTTTTAGCTCAACATACTTTTAGCATGTACTTATATATTTCCATTTTTTTCCCATTGTCTGTACCGCTTATCCGATCTATTCTATCTCAGGCTTCATCGGGCATCAAGGCAGGATACACCCTGGATGGAGTGCCAACCCATCGCAGGGCACACACACACTCTCATTCACTCACGCAATCACACACTATGGGCAATTTAGAGACTTCAATCAGCCTAGAAGCATGTCTTTGGACTGTGGGAGGAAACCGGAGTACACGGAGGAAACCCATCAAGCATGGGGAGAACATGCAAACTCCACACACACAGTGAGCGGGAGCAAGACTCAAACCCAGGATGCTGGAGGTGTGAGGCGAACATGCTAACCACTAAAGCCACCCTTATATATTTATGCTTTTAGAATCTTTAGGAATACTTAAGGAAATGCCATGACACTGACACATATTTTATATGGCCATCAAAATGTAGTTTACTATTTGAAAAAAAAAATATTTGAAAGCTTATGACAAAATCATGACACCTTAATGACAATTGTCTGTACATTTTCTTTGATCCTAAATAAAACTGGGTTTGATTTTTACGTTTCATGTGTCACACCATCTCAATTTATTATGAGACTCATATGAGTAATGTACACAGACACATATGTAATGTCATTCAAATGTAGATCTGGGTGTTAACAATACAATTTTAGATCAACAAATCCATCCCACATGATTCAAAGCTTATTTCAACCCAAAAAAATGCACAAAGTAGCCATAATCACGACTTTATATCTGAGTTTAAGCCCTAGTAAATGTTTATACAGAATTATATTAGTTAGCGGCTTATGTGGGTTTTATGCTGCCCTGTGAACAATGCTGTTTCAGTGTCTATTTGAAACTAGAAAAATAAAATCCAATCTAAATAAATTTGTCAAGATATGAATTCAACATGTTGCTCAGACTAAAAAATTGCAATGCATTAGTTAAAAAACCACAGCAACGCTTTGTGAAGTTTCATCTAAAAAGTCTGGCAGGGAATGATGGGAGACAGAGTGCTCAGGACCAAATGTTTTTTTGCCATTGCTGTTATTACATTTTTCATATCTGACTGCATGTCCGTAGGGGAAGAACAATGAGGAGAGTTTCCCCAGACTTCCTATTAGATTTAAAGGAGGCACAACTAATCTCAAACTCTCAAACTGGCATGCATTAACTTCTTCATTAGAACATTAAGCCTAATGAGACAGATGAAGTGGATTGGGAGCGCCTGATTAAAATGCACTTTGAAAACTTTATAGAGTAATAATTAAATTAAATAATTAAATTCTCTCCGTAATTCTCAGTAGCACTCGCCTCTCAGCC
This sequence comes from Hemibagrus guttatus, assembly GCA_033459395.1. Taxonomy (NCBI): domain Eukaryota; kingdom Metazoa; phylum Chordata; class Actinopteri; order Siluriformes; family Bagridae; genus Hemibagrus; species Hemibagrus guttatus. The sequence continues at coordinate 8,847,224 of JAUCMX010000009.1, read as the reverse complement.
AGCATAAAAAAATGTCACGAAATTTATAAAATGCAGGTTTTTAAATATAATAACTGACTAATGAATAACAATCATCACATCAAGTAGTGCAGTGACTAGCAACCATATGGGGTTTTGCTTTTTTCAGCTCCCTTTTCTGTACCTTCCTATTTGATGTACAATATCCAATATCAACAATGTTTAAATGCAGTTATTATTAGCACTTCACCCTTCGCATGTATATGCACACTTGTGTGTGCAACTTGCAGATTGCTGCTTGTAATGTCCCTTTCTGTGCCATCTACACTCAAAGGCTTGATTGACAGCAGTGCACATGTGGTATTAATAGCACTAAATGAATCACACTACTAATCTCTCCAGGATGCTGGCATACCTACCGAGAAGAGTGAGACTTTTAGTTCAGGATCTGAAACCAGACATGGCACTTCAATGTGTGTGTCTGATGCTGTTATAAAGATGGTTTCCATGTTGTCACTTTTGATAAATGGATGGTCTGGATCTATTCGGGGAAAAAATTGAAATTAGGCAGAAAAAATGTGAGTTTGCGATCTGGTGGAAATCGAAAATGATGAAAGAACACAGAAGCATAACCTATGCGTTATAAAACAATTCTCACTTCAAATGTTTCTTCTGTACTCCCATATAAAGCCCATATAAAATTCATATCAGGTTATCTTTGACCAGAATACATCAAGACCAAAACCATGGCATTAAGATTCATAACCACACCATCTTCCGCAGGTCTCTGCAAAATGACACGGCTCATACTGTCATTAAATAGCAAAGAATGGAGCTTATAGTAACCCTTTTCAGATTTCATATAGCCATTTGCAAAGCCATTAATACGGTGATTTTCTTTTAGTCAGAGGCCAAATGTGGTCACAGCAAATCGCCCCGAGCTTTGTTTTCCACTACGGGTGTTACTTGAATATCATACAGTGCTATATACTTCTCTGAAATGCACCATTAGTTCTAAGACTACCATTTTTTTGTAAAATCATCACTCACTCAGTCTTCGAGAGGGCAAACAAAAGCTTCAAACTGAAGGCTTATATTTCTATCTGTTGGTGGTCCACATACACAGACATAACAGGAAAAATACACAATTCCGTTGTGTAATGGTACTTAACAAATTAGTGTGAGGAGGAAAAGTGCCTTTTGAGGGCTCTTCTGGTGGAACACAGGCAGTGGTCATGAACGATAGAGGCAGTGAGTACAAGGCACGGGATGAGTGTGCAGAACAGGATAGGCACCTAACCAAATCCACATGCAGCCCTATCCGACCTACTTCATGCTCCTGCCTAATTTATAGCTGTGATTTCAGCTGCTTCTAATTAGACCCATGGTAAGATCTATGGAAGCTGTTTTGGCACCTTGTCAGAAGAAATAACTGGGAATTTTATAAAAGTGGACAAACTAGTGGGGCACCTGTATATGAATCCCTGACTCTTTTTTCTTTTCAGCTCTAAGAATACAGCACCACACAGGCCTCTGACTCCATCACCTGAGCTCAAAGCAATGCCCAAACAAACGAGAGAGAGAGAGAAGAATAAATTTAGTAGCCCTACAAACATGTACATAGATATCTTCTCAGTCATTTTTAAATATGCTCAAGAAGTAAAAACAAATACATGATTATAAGAGCATTGTTGTAAGGGTCTCCAAACAAAGAATATTAAAAATCATTAAGGTATTATCAAATACAACACAACACACAGGGCTTGCACTCAAGTATTTTACGTGTCTTTTTTCAGCAAAATATTTGACTTATTGTATGCCAGGAAGATTCAGTCGAGAAAGTCCAATTTAGTCAGGAAATATGGTGAAACTAAATCTCTTTCAAAAATAAAGCAATGAATCCCATGTAAGTATGACTGAATCCTAAACAACACTTAGTCCAATGTACTGGTCAATTGAAACTTTGTTTTGCTTCATTTATGAAGCGAAACCCTCGCCAAAATACTTTTCATTTTGAAATCAAGGAAAATGTGTTCATTTCACAAGTATGCGACCAGGGAGAATTTAGATACAAAGAAAAACAGGACTTTTTTCTTCTTACTAAAACACAAAAGCTAAAATGCAAAGCCAGATACAAAGAAGAAAAATACCTGTGTAGTGCTCTTTAAAGCAGATTACGCCACATCTCTGCTTTTCTTAATTTTAGCCCTCAATGCAAATGTATTCAAGCTATAATACTATTTAATATGCTTTCAATGTTTGAATAAGGGCAACCGTTTAGAACATCCTTGTCTATCTCGCAAAGAAACGAGAATATATATGATCAGATGTGCTAGCCAAGCACAGAAAATTGACTCACTTAAGGTTAAAAAAATACAACAAGTCAATATGTGATTTACATGCCCTATTAATTATGCTTTTTTTTTATGATGATGCCATGAGCTGCATAAACTATGTAATGATGTGAGTGAAGTAAACAGGGGGAACTAATTTCAACTGGAAACGACATGACATCATCTAAACCGTTTAAATATGACAAAATGACTGTCATCTAAACCATTTAAATATGACATAAACATCTGCGGTGATTTCCTTAGGCAATTCAACTAACATAAACATAAGTTCAAAATTCATTGAAATTCCACTATTGTTGAAAAGAGAATTATGTTACATACAGTCATTACAAGATTTTCAAATAAACATTGTCTCTAGTTACCTCGAACAAAGACATATAAACTGGCAGCTGTGGTTCCATCAATAACAGCTTTGATGTCCTGGTAGAAGCAACGGTAGTAGCCTGTGTCATTGCTCTGGCTTTTTGTCAGCACTAGGGTCTTGCAGTACGGTTTCCCAGGCTCCCCCTGGCACTCCTTTACCCACAATGCTCTCTTATCCTGGATGAGCAACTGCTCTTGTTGTCGCTCACTAAGCTCCTCTTTGCTGAGAGACTGATCTGGCCAGGTCCAGTCCAGAATGTGCTGTCCCCTGGCACAGGGTATCAAAAAATGGTCACTAACATCTTGAAAGCTTATAAGATATCAGATTTCAGCATGATTATATAATGATCTTTAGAATTACTGGGGAAGCAGTCTTCACATTTATTTCAGAATTTTGTCTTGGGTAATATTCTTTGCATAGCAGTATAAATACTGCAGTAAATATTAGCACCAAGAATTAGAATTCCCACATGGCTTTGATCAAGACTAATGGTCTGTACGGCTTTATGCCCCTATCTTAGACTTTTCTTGGCACACAGCAATGTTGCATATTTCAAAAACATACAATATAACTTTTGATTTCCTCCCCAAAAAGATTATGTAATACACTAATATTTTTAACTTGAACCAGAGCCATATAAAATTCATAATGCTTCTTATGCTGGTATCTGGCCAAAATATATATTTTCTCTTCCCAAGAGGCATGTATGCTACTGCTGAAAAACAATTTATTCAATAGATTCCTGGCTATGGCAGCTGTAGAAGAACCAGAGATTAATGAAGCAGCACAGCGCCCCCCTCCCCTATATGTTCAAAGATACATTGCCACTGGCGTTATCTTAAAATGGATATAATCCTTCTTCTGCATTCCCATCCAAATGTAACATTCCCTGTATGTGTAAAGAACCTCAAGGCTATATGGTTCAATTCATCTTGATTTCTTACTGTTTACATAAAAAAAACAGGTCCTGTAGATCATATACTTATCATACATTCTGAGCACACAATTGCCTCAGGTCATACTCAGAAATTACCTGCACGTAATAGTCAGTGTGTCATTGGCGTCGATCACAAGCTGGTCTTTGGTGCTGTTGAGAATAGGGGGGGTCATAGAAAACCCAGCCACCAGACCTGGGACAAGAAAGAAAAGAGGATTAAAAGACGTAAGACATGCTTTGAACATCACGTCAAAATGTATGCATGACATTTGTGCCATAATTAGTCACGATAGATGTTGGAATGCCCTTTTTTTTTTTTTTACCCCATTTTTCTCCCAATTTTATCATTATGCCGTGCCATCTACTAGCTAGCATTCACATATCAGACAAAGGCTACCACTCGGGTAAAGGCTAGCATATTTTTCTTTCAAACTGTTGCACATGCCGTCTTTTTTTTTTTTTTTTTGCATTCCCTGATGTCCATGATAGCTAGTACATGACTAATATCTCTCTAATTGACAGAGGAGTGTGCAATGCCATCCCTCTCACTTAGAGAGCATGGTCAATTATCCTCTCATGGACGCTTAGCCAGGAATGGCTGTGACGTTGGTTTGTGAATTTTTTAGGCCAAACACTTTTCTGTTGCACAACTTAGATAACTTCATCTTAAACTACATTTCTAAAATGTTTAGTCAATTTAGAAAATGCACCGATAGCCAAATGACATATTTTTTACCCTCTTGGGGAGAATGAAGTAAGTTGATCCCATCTATAAATGCTAAGACACTAAATGACCTGCCTCCATGGGGGACAATGTTAGTTTATGGACAGAGACAAGCCCATTGAGGTTTTGGGGATGAAGAAGCAGATTGAAGAATAAGCACGATATTAAATTAGATTAGATATTAAATATGGGCTGACAGCAATAGCCAGCATAACTATTTTAACAAGCCAGGTTGATATGAACTGATAGCATTTTGTATTATAACAATGTAAACAAGTCAAACAAAATTGGAATTATACTAACTGGCTAGAGTTATTAAAGGCATGGATATTTTCTCTTTATTTTTTATATTCAGAAAAATTCAAAGACTTTTTATGTAGATACCAAGCATTTTGGTGAGTGTCCTAATGAGGCTCAGGGGTAACGGTAGGTCAGTGGTTATTCCAAGGTACAGTACGACTTAAGTGCTATTATTTCATCAGAGTTCATACATATTTTAATGTCATGAATACCTGATATATAAGTACGGGTTTAGTAAGGATGACGTAGATTCTAAACATAAATCTTACTTATAGATGTTTTGCAGTTTAACCAGGTTGTTTTAGAGTGGGAGTATTAGCTGTTTTAAAAGCTGGAAATAAATGATGTTATTAAGATGACATAGAGTTTGGGGTAGAATCAAATATGCAGAAAGATATATTACTGAATACATACTTGAAACCTGGCAGGCAATCCACACTAATCCATAGCATTACCAATAACTGATATATAAATCAATGCATATTATCTTGATTTATTCGTTTTTTTTTAAGTGGGTGATCTTTGAAGAGCCTATTAAGACTTTCTCTGCTGGTGAGAGTCAGATGAAAAAAAAAAGAGATAAGGTTAAAGATCACAGCAGACATGCCAAATGATCTCCGACCATTATTAGCACACACACAGATGCACTCTAACTGACAATGGCAAAGGAATATGTCACCAGGACACACTAGGCACATCTGGAGATAATTACAGATGAAAGCAGTTCACAAAACGGGTAGATACATTATGCTACGTATGAAGGCCTTGAGCTCCTATTTAACAGGATATGTGTAGAAAAGTAAGTTATAGAAATAGCATCTTGTTGTACATTCATGGAACAACAGAATCCCCCAAAATTCAAAACACAATACATGTGATAGCTAGCACCAGAATCAGGATCAGTACTTAATTTTTATACATGGAAATATTGTCTTGGGTAACTAGCATAAAAAACCACACTGTTCATCTTTGCAATATATGCATATACTGAGCACTTTAATAGGAACACCTGTACATCAACACATTTGTGCAATTATCTAATCAGCTTATAATGTGGCATCAGGGCAATGCATAAAATCCTGCAGGTACATGACAGTAGCTTAGGGTAATGTTCACATCCACCATCAAAATGGGGGAAAATGTGAACTCATTTATTTTGACTGTGGCATGATTCTTAGTGCCAGATAGGCTGGTTTGAGTTTTCTATAACTGCCTGTGATTTTTACACAAACACACACACACACACTTTAATCTCTAGAATGGAATAGTGCAATAAACATCCAGTGAGTGGCGGTTCTGCAGAATTGGGATGTGGTGGAACAGGAGATTCACAGCACTGAAGTGCACCTGAAAATCTGCAGGAACCGCATGATACAACAAGGAACCGAATCTCAAAGGAATGTTTCTAACATACTGTGGAATTTATGCCATACCAGTCACACAAAGTACACTGAAACTATAAGACAAATGAGGTTAATGCTCGTTGCATGCCAATCAGAAGTAACATTTCTGCACCACTGCATTTCATGTACATGATCTAAGCCCTTCACATGGATCCTGCCCCTGGAGCCCACAATGGACTTATGTAAATATTTGAATGTGAGGCTATGAACTGTTTATAGTACTGTGCTGAACCACTTGGCAGCAGCTTGCTGCTTTTTTCAAGCTTTGAAGATTTATTCTTGAACATCAACTACAATAAATAATAAACAATACCAACCAAAATGCTATGCAACAGCAAGAGGCATTTAAAATGGATTTTTTAAAATCAATGTGGTTTTTGGCAACCACTGCATAAAACTTTTTCTAGCAATAAAGGCATGCAGTAAAAAAGATATATGCTCATTTGAATACAACTGGCCTGAATGTATACAAGCAGGAAATGGCCACAATTTTTTGTCAGTACCACCCAAAATATTGACAGGCAAAATAATAAAAAAGTGTATAATGCTCAAGAGTGTTATGGTTCCAGTAGAGAAAATAAATCCATGTACATAGATGTATGCTGAATAATCATGTTGGTATATACAGACTATATAAATATTATTCAATTAGCTGTAATTACATTACAAATGAAATAGATGAACGATCGTTTTACTAGATGATTAAATATTCCTAGTTCCTGAAACACATTTAAAGAAAAAAAATACACTTGTTTGCCTTTGCAACTGAGAAGACTCCAACGGCATGTGAGGTCAGGCAACTGAAAACATCATTCCCTCTGCATGACAGAATGCAATCTTTTTCAAAAGCATGCAAACTACGCTGAAACCTGCTGAGACCCTGCCTGCTGTCTGGCCATTTCAAAGACATAATGACTTGCCTCACCACAGAGAGCTGAGCTGACCAATTCCTGGGGCTAAAGTATATAGGACCCAAGGGTCTCCTTCTGTCTCATGGGCCTTTGGATTTGTTTGGGTTGTTTAAACAGACAGGAGCGTGCTGTGGGTGACAAGTCAGAGGAAATCCACTCCTTGCCTCCAATAGGTTCAAGAACAATTTACAAAACCCTCACAAAGGATATAAACAATTTTCTTGTGTAGAAAAGAAGTCAAACCTACAGACTAAACTCACCACCTTTAGTCCGAGTGCTCACATCTTCCATTCAATTGTCCAAAGTCCATCGGATTCACAGCCAAGGCCATGGCCTTTCAGCTGAGAGCTTTCTAATTGGTTTTTATGAAGCATGAGGCAGGAAGCTGTTCTCTGGGGGTACACATTTATTGGACTAGAGCCAGGTTTGGAGGCATGTTTGCCTTCACAGTAAGGATCCCCCCACTCACCCAACCAAAAAAACAAAAAAACCAGAAAGTATTCAGAACAGCTGCTTGCTATACAATGTCTGAATTTTCTCTACACAATGTGATGTAATTGCAATATGTTATTAGATACTTACAAATTCATTTACACAGTTCATTTACAACTCAGACATTCCCCACAAAGTGCAGGAGCACTTTGCATAATGCATAATGATGGTTATAAAAGTGCCTCAGGTTCATTTACATTTACATTATATTTGTCAGTGTCACTGTGTCATGAACATTTTTTGTGTTCAAGTTCATGTCTTCATCTACTCATACAGTGTATGTAGAAAGTATATGGAGTTGAGTGCAACGTTTCACATTTATTGTGCAACTGATCTTAGAAAAAAGGAATTTAAAGAAGGAAAAAATCAACTGTGGGTGTTTATAAGGCAAACTCAACAGAAAAATACTCCAGAACTGATAGAAGGATCTAAATACTGTTTTTTATGACCATCATAAAAACAAGGTTTGGGCATCAATTTATTCAAAATTATTTCCAAAAATATTTCATTTAGTATTTATAACACATTATTTGACCATGCTTGTACATGTTTGTTACTTGTTAATGAAGGAAGACAACTGAAATAAAAGTCTTTTTGCTATAAAGTTTCCTTCGTAATTTGTATAGTGCATACAAAGCCATTTGTAATTTGGCCTAATAATATGCTTTAAGACTGGCTTAAATAAAAGCAAATTGCTTGCATGAAGACTCATGGTCAAGCAAATTGCTTGCAAGGAAACACTCCACACAATCTAAGGCTAATCATAAATGAATAGAAAAAATGTGCTATTATTTAATAAAGAACAAAATATAAACATAAGAACAAGTACAATCATGTTTTCTGTATGGAGACATTTATTGAACATTTATGAATGAGTCTCCAGTATCAGCACATTATAACGGTCAGTAAGCTTTCTGCTATGGGGTCGCATCGCACCACCCTTTCACTGATTCTACATGCTCTTATAACTGAACAGCCAGTAATATTATATTCCTTATAACACATAAACCATTTATTTACATTAAATCATCAATCCTGCGTGTTCTGAGTATGCTATGTAGGAGTGGCAGGGTGTATTGGATCTGCTATGAGTGAAGTGTTGACTGAATGTTGATAGTGTAGCAGACATCAGCCAAAGAGCGCTGACGGACATCACAAATATCTCAGCTGCTTTACTGACATACAGACCTTTCTGACTCCCTTAAAACAGCTCAGTGCAGGCTATCTTAAATGCTGTTCAAAAAACAACATAAGAAAATGTCATTTTTTCTTTTCCTTCAAGAAGAAATCCTGCATATTTTTTCATGATATTAGACACTTTGCTAGCCTACTGGAAATCCTATGTATGTATTATAAATTAAATGCATGTGTGCTTGTTTCACCCTCTACTCTGTACAAGCTGCAGGCCATTACATACCTCATGTATCTATTTGACACATGCAGCCAGGCATGTTAGAGGTAATCTGAACCTGTGCTTTCACACAACCATCTGCCTAAACAGGATATTTTTCCTGCAGCCCAGAATAAAGAAAGAGTGGGCATATGCATGTCGATATGTATAAGAGGATCTATATTCCCATAGATCCCACATTGTGAGAGATAAGAGCTCTTGCTGGGTCCAGCATGATGTCTGAGTATGATTTATGTAGAATAATATTAAGCACACCATATGAACTGCCACATCTCATACAAAGATTTCAACTAATCCTGATATTAGTCTCTGCTATGAAATGATGAAAAACTTTCATTGATTGAAATGTGTACATTGATTCCATGTGAATGAATTGAGTTGCTTCTACACCGTTTGTTTTCAAATAGGCAACATGAGTTGATTGAGTCCTGGAATAAAATCCACACATTCACCCAAGCTGAAAATCAGCCCGAGGAAACTAAAGCTATGAGGCGGTGATGCTGCCTTCTACACCACTATACAAAATATTTTCTCTTACATTAACATCTTCTCTTATTCCCCTTTTCAGTGTACAAAAATAAAGAAGAAGGTAAATCTAGGGAGCACCTGTTGTTCAGGTTGCTATTCAGGTTGCCAGAATAGCTGTGTACCTGCTTCTCTAATAATCTCTGAGTATCTGTGATTTCAATGCTGAGCCCAAATTATGGAATTAATGGTTATTCTGATGACATTACGATACCAAACATTCCTCCTGAACCCAAACAAATAACAACACCAACCATGCGCATGCTCTTTACACTAGCTACATTGTTCCTAATCTAAAACAGTATGGTGTGAACCTGGCAACCCTATGCAGGTTGCTGCAATGTTTTCTCAGTGAAGCACACACAAAGTGGGGGGAACCCTGGACAGGACACCAACCCATTGCAAGACACAATTATGCACACACTACTATTTCCACACTCTGGACAATTTAGAGATGCCAACTGGCCTACAAGACATGTCTTTTGACTTGTTTTAAAGGGCCTGAATGTTTTTAGGGCCTAAATAACAAATGTGTGGTCTTCACCATCTTCTACAAATGAGCAAATAATCTTCAACAACAACCAGAACCAAATAATAGAAAAAAGCATGCAACAAATTTCAATACGTTGTTAGATCTAGTAAACCAAAAGCAAACCAATATTCTGCTGGGACACATTCAGTAACATGCAGAACTAACAGTATGGTGTGATTGGGGTGCAAAATGGCTATTAATTGTTCTCTCATTTACTGGGACGACCCAATTTATTCCCTGTTTCTTCAGGGAATATAATCAACTATTATAGAATACATTAAACTGTCAAATATAGATGTTTTATACATAACTATATATCTTAAATATAAATCTTAGTGTAATAAAGACATTGTAGTATCAAAACAAACATTGTGAATGAATCTTTGCGATGAATGCTCACCATCCAGTTTAATAGGAACACCTTTCCACCTGCTCATTTATGCAGATATCCATTTAACCAATCATGTGGCTGCATCACAGTGCATAAAACATGCTGATGCAGGTCAAGAGCTTCAGTTAATGTTCACGTCAAACATCTGAATGGGGGAAAGTATGATGTCTGTGACTTTAACTGTGGCATGGTTGTTGGTGCCAGATGTGCTGGTTTGAGTATTTCAGAAACCACGGATCACCTGGGATTTTTTACAAGCAGCAGTAGAATTTGCATGAAATGTTATGTGAAAAACAAATAGCACTGACTGAAAGACAGTTCTGTGGGTGGAAACACCTTGCTGATGAAAGAGGTCAGAGGAAAATGGCCAGATTGGTGCTAGCTGCCAGGAAGGATATAATAACTCATATAATAACACTTTACAACCATGGTGAGCATTTTAGCATGCACAAAACATCGAACCTTGACGTGTATGAGCTACAACAGTAGAAGAGCACATTGGCTTCCACTCCTCTCATGCAAGAACAGGAATCTGAGGCTATCATAGACACAGACTCACATAAACTTGACAGATTAAAATTAGGATAAAAATTCACCTGTGTGTTTCTCTTGTGTGTGAAAATCCCAGATCATATTCAAACCAGCTCATCTGCTCCCAACATCCATACCACGATCAAAGTCACAGAGACCACAAGTTTATTCTGAACAACAGTCCTCTCAGCAGCAAGGATCAAATCTTGTTCACAGTGCTCACTCAACTAACTTAATGGTGATTCAGCAAAACTAAGCATTTCTCGAGGAATGTAAGGGCTTCATATAACTTCCATTAAGAGATTTACATAAAAAACACAGCGAGGGTTTATTAAAGTAAAATAAGTGCAAACGTACCTAACATAATACAACACAGTGTAATATAAAATAACTTATAGTAACATTTAACTTAATATAAATGTACACATACATAATGTGCATGTTTACATTACTTGGAGACAATTCTATAGTGGTGCTGAATAATAAGCTTTGTCTCTTTAAATGGATTGCAGTTCCAGAGGATTCACTGACCTTGCCCCCAACCAGTCATGCAACAGATGTGCAGTTTGCCAATGGTTTTGCTGACTAAAATAAACAGCTGGCAGCATCAGTTTGTCACTTTTAAGCAAAACTGAAGTCATGCTCTCAGCTATTTTGATAGTTTGACTCTTTACCTTATACATTGGAGATAAGAGCAGCAGCGTGGTATTAGACCTTTAAAATTGCATGAAGTAAAAGGTTTTCTCTTTGTGCAACATGCACAGAAATATAGCTGCTTTTATAGTTAAATTTTTAAGTTCATTTTGTCATATGTAGTAGATTTCCTGTTTTCCTTCCACAGTTCATGTTCATGACTATTTACTTTAGAGATAGTTAGGGAGGAATTTATTACCTTTTGTTCTGCTCTTCACAATATTTAAGCTTCTGATCAACATATGGAGAATCTGAGCAATATAAATTCCTAAATATGAATTACCACAAAAAATGGATGAGGCCCCAACCTCGTGTGAACCTCGGGTGTCAGGAAGGACTTCACAAGCAGACTATAGTGCTGTGCTTTTTATAACGTGTAGGACAAGCTTTGACAAGGCCAAACCCTAACATTTCAGTCAGACATTTGAGCTTGGAGCCAGCACTGTCATGATCTGAAATAGCATCATGTCCGACCGGCAGAAGAGGGGCAGCCAGGCCATAGAACAGACCTCCTCCTCTGAACAAGGAGTCAGCATCTCCTGCTCCCTGTGGAGGAGCTTAGTCAAAACTGCAGCACAGGCTTCACAAAAAATAGAGAGAGAGCAAAGCTTTTTGTCTACTGACCACAAGGCCAGTGCAAACTTTGATTTCTTTGTTGTCGGTGAAGGATCAGAGCCAAAGAGGGCTGTAAGTCCCTTTTGTCCACAATTATCTGCTTAGTAGTGCCCTTCCTATTTCCTGGCTGGACTTGATGTGAAGTGAGGATGTTTTAGGGGAGGTGGGGGACACATCAGTATTTGCTTCCTACGTGCCACACTCATCTCCTGACTACAATTTCCTGTACCTGTGCCGACGGCCACACAGGACGTGCTTGGCTTTCCACTGCGCCATTTCAATTGTCATCACATGCAGCCCAAAACTGCTTCATTCTTCCCCCTGCAAGGTTAGAAGGAAGAACATTTTCCATTGACAACTATGGAAGAACCAAAGAATCCTCAGATTCTCATGAACCACAAGGTCACAGGTCGAAACTAGATACATGCGCCTAAGTACAATTTGCACGGAGTTCCTTCCCCTGACCTAGAGTAATGATCATTTTATGATATGGGTCTGTGGGATTGTCCTGATTGTGTCACACATGAGCATGTTTATGTCTTCGTAAAAGAATCCTCTATATTTTAATGGAGTAAACATTTATCATGAGGTTTCCAAATTGTTACCTCACTTTTCAGATAATGAGGTATTCACCATGGAGCAAATAAATTAGACAGGCACACCCATAAGCGAAAAAATCTAAAATGAGATCTTGTTTTCTCTATAGTTTCTCCCAGACAGCAGTGAAATCTGATGGAAATAAAAGAGTCTAAAAATACTGAGACATCTGATTAAGTCTCCTGTGTCTCAGTTTTTCCTCCTGAGGCAACAAAAAAAAACAGTAATCTTCACATCTTCTCTTGAGTTTCAGTCATGTCTAAATATAATTGAAGAGATGTACATGAGTGTATTTTTAAATATGCTAATTTAAGCTCTTGCAGAAACTGTACACTGGTGTAGGTTTATATGCAAGCATTTTTGTACTTGAAGAAAATTACACTAGGTGGCAAGTATATTTAGTATTATTTTTATATAATTAAAAGGTTTTTAGTATAAAATTATTTACGTATGCTAAATAGTCACGTCTTTTTATTTATTGTCCATGCTAAGTGATTTATGTGAGCCAGTATTTATCCTGTAACGTAATATTAATAGATTATTTATCAAATATTTAACTTGTATTTAGAGAAGAGGTTTCAGCTATATTTTATTAAAATATAATTCTAATTTGATTTTCAAATTGACTGCAGCTCTTCAGCTAACACCCCAAAGCATTATTACGCAGTAAGCTAATGATACAGCATTAGGGTTTGCCTTGTGATTATGGGTTAAAGTCCAGCAAGTGGAACATGTTACCTTTTCTTCTGTTTTTTTTCCTCTGTCTATTTCTATTTCACCTTAGGACTAACATTTGTGACAAAGTGGATACATTAATGAACCATAAGTGGAATCCTCATTAATTTTCCTTTATGAAACGGCTTTAAGCAAGAAATTTTCCTCTGGGCAGTGGTGATGATGCAGCCATAAAAACAGACAGAAGGGTCAAAAGGAGGTAAGTAGGATGGATAACAGAATGGGCGTGGAAGGCCAGGAGGAAGTTGGCAGTTTCCTCCAACCCCACCAAATATACTCCTTCCCTTGAACGCTCAGTGACCTCATTGACTTGCCATGTTGGATTGGTGATTATAGAATCCTAACATTAATGGAGCTTCATAATGCACTTTTGATTTCTCAAGGCTCCGTATGATGGTTGAGTACAAAGTACTATTGAAGATACTACTTTTGAAAAAAATTAATAAAAAACATAAAAGATAGTAATTCAACTGGCTAATTTATACTGCCACAGATAATACATCTGAGTCAGAGGAAAATAAACTGGATTGTAAAGGAAAAGGGTTCTCTTGGTGGACTGTGCACACAGCCGAACAGTAGCTGTATTGATCAAAATTCAAAAACACCATTTTTACTTTACAATGTCTGACCTATAAAAAGTGGATGTGATGGCAATATAAAATAAACATCAGCGCTCTGTTTTCACTACAATTATTCGATTTTATTGTTGGCTTAAGGGAAAAAATGTTGTCCTCAATCATGTCCAACTAATGTTTATTATTCATTTAAGCATCTGCTTTATCCTGGTCAGGATCTGAAGCCAATATAGGGAACCCTGGGTTAAAGTAGGAATACACTCTGAATGGTATACCAACCCATTACAGGGTACTACACACACATATTCACACTTCTGGGGCAACGTGGGTCGATAATCGTGAATTTCACACCACCTAGGAGTGGTTTTCTCACCCTAGCTACAGCTACAACATTATAGAAGAACAACCTCAACATAAATCATTCCAAATTCAAATAAAGTCTGAAAATCATAAATGCTCTGTGGGGCTTTAGACCTACTGGAGGCTATGTGTGTGTATGATACATGAATCTCCTTTCCCCTTTAGCTCACCAGTCAAACCACAGGACAATAGATCACACTTAAAACTCAAACATGCCAGTCTGATCACAATTCTAACTCAGCAAGTAGAGCAAAACCTCCATAAGTAAGTTTGAAGTTGTTCTTAATCGCCCAGATGATAACAGGAAACATGTTGCTTAACAGAAGAGATAGATGAGGCTTTTGGATCGTAAGATGAATGGTTTCAGTGGTTAGTGTGGTAAGAATAAAAACAAGTGTTTTAAAGTTACATGCTCAAGGCATTGGTGCCACATCAACTGGGGAATAGCAAAGGTTAAATCAGCTAAGGCCGTCCTTTTTTGATACTGAATTGCTTATCTTTTTGATCCTCACAACCCCCCATTTTGGTTTCAGTTCCCTGTATGGTAAAAGGAACAAAAAAATCCAGTGACCTGAAAATCACTTATAATGGAAGTCCAGAGGCTTTTTTACGGAAAATGTAAATTTTTTGTAGAATGTTTTTTTAATTATATGATTAAATATATGTAGGATTATTTTTTATTTTATTATACGATATAATGGAAAAACTATCTCAGAATCTCTCTGAATCTCTCAATTAATCACAGTGTAATTTATTCTGATTAGAGATGAGGCTATTTCCTCAGATGGAAGAATCTCCAGTGTTGGAAAGTTGGATAAAACTACATACATGGTGAGCCTTTCTGTTATGTCTCTCTCTTCCTCTTTATCGTCGCTGGTTGTAATTTGAAATTCCTTCTCTTTCCTTTTAAAATGATTGTCTATGGTCATCGCACATCAAATACAATGTGGTAGATTGGATTCGTGGGAGGATTCATTAAACATTTATAAAACATTTCTATTAGAACATTCAGACTCAGTCTTTGCTACAAAAATAGCCAAGTTCTATGGGTCAACAGGTCTCATGTGGTTTTCATTTGGGGAGATATTTAAGAGAGAAACTGTGTTTCTTGTTATTGTGGATGTCTGATACCCGAAAGAGCCCATCTTTCTACAGCCACCTCCTCCCAAAGTGTGATGATTTGTGTATATAACCTGGCAAACTTTCCTAGGTCTCACTACCTGATATCTGTGATGACTCTTGATTCACTCTTTATTTAGAGATTCTATGTTATGTCTTTGTGTAGCTCAATTTAAAAAAAAAAGAAAAGAAAAAGAAAAAGAAAAAACATGAATGGCTATAACAATAGTAAAAGATGCTCATTCGTATGGCAAAAGTCAAACAAAAAAGTCAATAAAAACGTGTGAAACAAGCACCACATAATCATATTCAGTGTGATTAATCATTTTAATACACTGAAGGCCACTGATCGAAGGTAATTGCAAGTTAAATTAAAGTCAAGGCTCCCTCTAGTGACACAGGAATAGTTAAGAGATGCTCTGAAGCCAATGTCCACTCTTTTATTCTACAGAACATGTAGCTTCCTAATCCTTCAGTACCTGGCAAAGATGATTATATAGACTTAATGACTTAATGTTCTGAAAGAATTATTTTTTTTACACTATGCATGGCTATTGCACATGGAGCATGCTCAATTTACATCAATGCCAGTGATGCATACACCATTTACATGAGCATGCACAGGTTCTGATGAAGCGTGCTCAATTTACATTGAAACTCTTGAGCACCAGATTACCCAAAACACACATGTGGAACGTCAGAAACTATGATTTATGCAAAATCCTAACAGATTTTGCAAAACGGTCATTAATTTGACAGGTTAAAAACTTCACCTTGAATCGAAATGATCTAAAATAGGATCTAAAATAATTGCTGGAATCAGTGCTTAAATGCAGATTTGGATGGACATCAAATCTGATGGACATCGAAACATTTACTGGATATGAATAATAAGAACTGCGTCGCAAAGCTTGGAGCAAATTTAGTCCAACTTTCCAATGCCACAAAGACGCAATCTCACCTGAGATAAAAGCGATCCCGATCCAAATTTCGCCGAATAGCGTCCAGTCTCTCTTCATTTCCAAGTTTCCACAATTTAGGAGTTTTTTTTAAAAGTTGCAGCAAATCAGGCGTTATTCTGAACTCATTTAATTCACCATTAGGTAAATCCACAGAAAAGAGCGTTCAGGTGAACCACGCGTCTCTCTCTCTCTCTCTCTCTCTCTCTCTCTCTCTCTCTCTCTCTCTCTCTCTCCTCACAGTCGTGGAAAGGATCTGTGGACGACAAAGAGAAAACATGCGGCCTTTTCTCCCCGTGTGAAAAAAAAGAGAGAGAGATTCATGTAGACTTGAATGAATTTGCGCTCGTTTCCTTTTCCTCCGCTCGTCCAGCCTGTTGGTTGATGAAGTGTTCGGGGGGCCGCGGGCTGAGGGTCGGACCTTCAGGACACACACACACACACACACACACACACACACACACGGGGTGTGAGAGGTGTCTCCTCCTCAGAAACAAAATTCAGGCTTCTACGGTTTTGTTCACTTCATAAGAAAACCTACATGCGTGAGGAAACACTGAGAAGGAGTGTTGAATTAACACAGTTTTGAGTTAACACCCACACTAGTCCCACTGACAACATCTAGACAGATATAGATATAGAAATGGATATAGAAAACACCGAAATATTTATGCAAATATCATTTGAACAAAAGTAAGAAATAAAGATTTCTTGGTTTTGCATGCTCTTGCAGCTGGCAGTGTCGCCACCTCAGAGCTGCAGGGTCCTTGGTGTGATCTTCAGCTTGGGTTATTGTCTGTCTGAAGTTTCTGTGCTGTTCCTCCTGGGTTTGTACGGGTCTTCCACCTCCCAGAAGCTTGTCAGCAGGTTGACTGGCTAGGCTAAAGTTGTGCCTAAGGGTGTGAATGTGGTGTGTCTTAGGAGAGGGGAATGTATCAAATATATCATATATTTCAGCCGTAACATTATAACCACCTGCCTAATATTGTATTGGTCCCCCTTTTGCTGCCAAAACAGCCCTTACCCAACGAGGCATGGACTCCACTAGATCCCTGAAGGTTGTGGTATCTGGCTCCAAGATGTTAACAGCAGATCTTTTAAGTCCTGTAAGCTGCGAGGTGGGGCCTCCATGGATCGGACTTGTTTGTCCAGCACATCCCACAGATGCTCGATTGGATTGAGATCTGGGGAATTTGGAGGCCAAGTCAACACCTCAAACTCATTGTTGTTCGCATCAAACCATTCCTGAACCATTTTTGCTTTGTGGCACAGTGCATTATCCTGCTGAAAGAGTCCACAGCCAACAGAGAATATCGTTTCCATGAAAGGGTGTACATGGTCTGTGACAATGCTTAGGTAGGTGGTACGTGTCAAAGTAACATCCACATAGATGGCAGGACCCAAGGTTTCCCAGCAGAACATTGCCCAAAGCATGACAGTGCCTCCGCCGGCTTGCCTTCTTCCCATAGTGCATCCTGGTACCATGTGTTCCCCAGGTAAGTGATGCACATACTTACTTTAATTAATATATATCTATATAATCTGCTTATTATCATTTCATATAATGTTAAAGCAAACTGTGACAGTTTATGATGATATTGAAATTAATATTGTTATATCACCCAGTGTACCCAAGGTACCCTGTGATGGACTGGTGGGTACAGTGTGTAGGATGTAAATAAATAAATAATAAATCAAATTTTAAAAATATTTACTTTGAAAAAAATGAGCACTAATAGCCACTTACTGTGAAAGTACCAATTGTAGTGTGTAATGTAGTCCAGCTGTCATTGAAATGCCACATAAGCGGATTAGCTGTCAAAGATCACTTTTATTTGACCGTTCTTTTGTACTGTTTAGACTACAGTAATTTGGCCTGCAGTGTTAGTCAGTCTCTTTCTGCTGCATAGTTATTTTGGCACTGCTGAGTTAGTAATGTACTTAGAGGAACACACCCAGTGTATGAGCTAGGGCTGGCAGTCAAAAAAATCTCCAGAGCTTACAGAACAGTCAATAGATTATTATTGTTATAAAATAACAATATTTCTTATAAATGAAATGCAAATGTTTGCCATATTATTGTAAGTTTAACAGCTTCAAAATTCATAGAAACAGAAAAACATATACACTTACAATACACATATAATCTAGCGTGTCAAGAAGCATACACTTTGTCAGTTAAGTATAGAATTGTCAAAAGGGCACATTTTTAAACTAAATGCCTTCTTAATTGTAATGGTCTAACAGTCTCATTAAAACATCGTAGAAATTTTGTGTACCCTAAGTAGGACCAATATAAGAACTACAATCGTCAGGCTTGGCCCCTTAGTTCCAGTGAAAGGAACTCTTAATGCTTCAGCATACCAAGACATTTTGGACAATTTCATGCTCCCAACTTTATGGGAACAGTTTGGGTATGGCCCCTTCCTGTTCCAACATGACTGCACACCAGTGCACAAAGCAAGGTCCATAAAGACATGGATGAGCGAGTTTGGTGTGGAGGAACTTGACTGGCCTGCACAGAGTCCTGACCTCAACCTGATAGAACACCTTTGGGATGAATTAGAGCAGGAGACTGTGAGCCAGGCCTTTTTGTCCAACATCAGTGCCTGACCTCACAAATGCGCTTCTAGAAGAATGGTCAAAAATTCCCATAAACACACTCCTAAACCTTGTGGAAAACCTTCCCAGAAGAGTTGAAGCTTTTATAGCTGCAAAGGGCGGGCCAACTCCGTATTAAATTCATGTACATGTAAAGGTAGACGTCCCAAAATATCTGTATATGTATATGTATATAAAAATATAGTGTAAATACCAGACATGTACATGTCAGTGTCACAGAGGCCTCATATCCACATTGTGTGTGTGTGTGTGTGTGTTTCTTAGCCATTCTAATTTGATTCAAATCTAATTTGGCTCTAGTACCACTCATTAGGGATGTTATGATGGTGGTCAAGAGACTCCCCAAGTTTCCAGGAGCATGTACACTGAACACAATAGAATGGATTATTAATTTCACTAATGTGGTTTAAACTAATTTATAATCTTGGGGAAAAGTAATGACTCATAGTAAAAACAATTTGGTAGATTTCACTAATAATAAGTGAAGAAAACATCTGAAATATTGTGGTTGCCCAAGCACAACAGAGAACTGGCACCTAAGAACCTTGCTATATAAGCTGCTGTGTATAAACAGAGTGTTACTCCACTTCCTGTGCATATTCAGTATCACACAACTTACACATGCTGGTTTATGAATATTAATGAGAACTGGGTATTTGATTATGCATATTAATGACTAGCACATTGTTTGTGGCTGTCATTTGGATTGGGAAGGCATCCAGCTATGAAATATTATCCCTGTAGGACCAGGTGCCTTTAAAATTATGGGCAGGTGGTTTTAATGTTACGGTTGATTGGTTTAACTTCCAGCATTTATGGTTGCTGCTTTGTTATATATGTATGCATTACACTAAAAGTATCCATGGGTATCATCTTAATCTTCTATGCTTTTTCCTTCAAAGTCATAGTTTAGGTTTCTGTAGTGTCGATACTGTGTTTTATTCCCTTAATGATAATCTATTATTTATTGATTATTTGTAGTATTACTGGATGCAGATTATTGTTAGAATCATATGATCTGGGTATACAGTGGGGCAAAAAAGTATTTAGTCAGCCACCAAGTGTGCAAGTTCTCCCACTTAAAAAGATGAGAGAGGCCTGTAATTTTCATCATAGATACACTTCAACTATGAGAGACAGAATGAGAAAAAAAAATCCAGAAAATCACATTGTCTGATTTTTAAAGAATTTATTTGCAAATTATGGTGGAAAATAAGTATTTGGTCACCTACAAAAAAGCAAGATTTCTGGCTCTCACAGACCTGTAACTTCTTCTTTAAGAGGCTCCTCTGTCCTCCACTCATTACCTGTATTAATGGCACCTGTTTGAACTCGTTATCAGTATAAAAGACACCTGTCCACAACCTCAAACAGTCAGACTCCAAACTCCACTATGGCCAAGACCAAAGAGCTGTCAAAGGACACCAGAAACAAAATTGTAGACCTGCACCAGGCTGGGAAGACTGAATCTGCAATAGGTAAGCAGCTTGGTGTGAAGAAATCAACTGTGGGAACAATTATTAGAAAATGGAAGACATACAAAACCACTGATAATCTCCCTCGATCTGGGGCTCCACGCAAGATCTCACCCCGTGGGGTCAAAATGATCACAAGAACGGTGAGCAAAAGTCCCAGAACCACACGGGGGGACCTAGTGAATGACCTGCAGAGAGCTGGGACCAAAGTAACAAAGGCTACCATCAGTAACGCACTACACCGTCAGGGACTCAAATCCTGCAGTGCCAGACGTGTCCCCCTGCTTAAGCCAGTACATGTCCGGGCCCGTCTGAAGTTTGCTAGAGAGCATTTGGATGATCCAGAAGAGGATTGGGAGAATGTCATATGGTCAGATGAAACCAAAATAGAACTTTTTGGTAAAAACTCAACTTGTTGTGTTTGGAGGAGAAAGAATGCTGAGTTGCATCCAAAGAACACCATACCTACTGTGAAGCATGGGGGTGGAAACATCATGCTTTGGGGCTGTTTTTCTGCAAAGGGACCAGGACGACTGATCCGTGTAAAGGAAAGAATGAATGGGGCCATGTATCGTGAGACTTTGAGTAAAAACCTCCTTCCATCAACAAGGGCATTGTAGATGAAACATGGCTGGGTCTTTCAGCATGACAATGATCCCAAACACACCACCTGGGCAACGATGGAGTGGCTTCGTAAGAAGCATTTCAAGGTCCTGGAGTGGCCTAGCCAGTCTCCAGATCTCAACCCCATAGAAAATCTTTGGAGGGAGTTGAAAATCCGTGTTGCCCAGCGACAGCCCCAAAACATCACTGCTCTAGGGGAGATCTGCATGGAGGAATGGGCCAAACTACCAGCAACGGTGTGTAAAAACCTTGTGGCGACTTACAGAAAACGTTTGACCTCTGTCATTGCCAACAAAGGGTATATAACAAAGTATTGAGATGAACTTTTGTTATTGACCAAATACTTATTTTCCACCATAACTTGCAAATAAATTCTTTAAAAATCAGACAATGTGATTTTCTGGATTTTTTTTTTTCTCATTCTGTCTCTCATAGTTGAAGTGTACCTATGATGAAAATTACAGGCCTCTCTCATCTTTTTAAGTGGGACAACTTGCACAATTGGTGGCTGAATAAATACTTTTTTGCCCCACTGTATGATCTGCCTTTAGAGGTTTCATTTAATCATTCCAGTGAAATATTGGACAAAATAGAGATTAGGAAAGATCCCATGTGAAGAACAACAGTGACGAAATTCTAAATATTATTCTAAGCTCTGCTTGTTTCTCTACACCTACCTGCAGGGTAGAGACTTTCATCACTGTTGTTCTTCAGTGTTTTTCTAATGAAGAACATATTTTAAAGCTCTGGCCACAACTAGAACAACTTTTTGGTTCAAAGGATTTCTTTTTCCTGTAAAGTATCCATGTTGTGTCCAGAGGTTTCATTAAATGAACTGAATAATGTCAGGTTATCAGTGGTAAAAGTTACTAATACTGTTTTTCCATCTAAAAGTAAATAAGGATCCCTGTAAATTAGCTGATTAGATTAATTCTTCTTTTCTTTTCTTTTTCAAAAGAACGTGAAACTTAAATAAATGATCTGATTCTACCTACCAACCTACCACATTTTGAATCATGGTCAATTTAGATACACTAATGATGATAACCATTAACCATTAGAGAACATGCATTTATTATTTTATTACATACAATTATTTAAGCTGGAAAAATTCCTAACTAAAATAAATACACAATCCAGCTCTTTGTATTCAGATTTCTCTCTTTTAAATAATCGTGCATTATATTTTACCCCACTGTTTTATTATTATTATTATTATTATTATTATTATTATTATTATGTTTTTCTGCTTGCCACATGAAAAGGACAGTGTTTCCGGTCCAATATTGCTCTCTAGGGTCCAGCTCAAGGACTAGGCCTTGAAGTGCCACTGCTCCATCTGCCACATCCTGAGGTCAGCAAACACACTCCACAGCATCCCACTCATCGGAAGGAAACTGGACCATGTTTCTCACCACTAGCAACCAACAGCACTGCCAAGAACCTTATATGTCTGACTTATTCTGTCTTCTGTTGTTTGCAAAGTCTTCATTTAATTTTTGCCAGTGTCATCATATTGTGATGTCCTGTTTATTAAAATGTCCGACAGAGAGGTGCTGAGGATCCGATTAAAGCAGGTACCATTGACTGGCCTGAGAGGTGCATGATTAGTGTTAGACAAATTAAAAAGTTTCCCCTCCTCCATCACCTTCACCCGCCACACCCAAATTGATCCTTGTCAAGCATCAGTCATACACAAGCCCATTCTTATCCAATACTGCTATACATATAGAAATTGTGGCATTTTTCCACACCACATACTCACACATTAATCTCTAACCTAAGTGAAAAGGAACATCACTGAAATCAACTTCAAGTCATCAGGTCCATAAGCCCATATGACAAAGACAGAGTAGTGCAGTGTTAATAGGATTTTGTCATTCTTACCATTCCTGGTATTTAAAGACACTGTGACACTTAGGAATTAACAGAGTTAGCAACATTCACTAAAAAGGCAAAGGTTGTGCCACATCCTGTCTGACAACCCCCTCAGGAGGACCATAAAGCAGTTTGGGGGCACAAGCACTGCCTTTCTGTTTGTGTGACCCTTCACAGGGAGCAAAAGGAAAGAGGATGTTGATGCACTTGTCTGTTCTTACAGATAACGACACTCGATCCATGCTTTTTTTGGGTGTCCGGGATGCTACAGCTGACACCTTCCAAACTAGTTTTTACATAAAACCAAGAAATAAAAAGCAATGAGGTACATTTAAAAAAAATAAAAGATCATCAATATTATCAATATCAATGTTGTTATTGGTTGTCAATTAAACGTGTACAGAGAATTCATCAAAACTATTAAAAAGCAATAACAGCAATATTTCTGAGGATTTTATACATCATATATAGGAGGAAGAGATTTTGAAATACAGGATACTGTGGTCTGCATCCAAAATGTCTACAACAGAAAAATAACACATATGACTACTAAATATAACAGGCATATGCGAGGACATGCCATGATTACTTACAAAGATTTTTTTTCCATGAAATTATAATATTTTAGGGTGGTATTCCCTAAAAGGAAATAACACCTGATGCACCTGATAAAATTGTTTTGATTTATTACTGTATATTAGTTACATACATTGTATAGTGTGTCTGATTAGGAAGCCATCATGAATACATTACAGATCAGCAAAATTCATTGCAATTTGCAGTTCATCCAGCATTCCTATAATTAAAATAAAAATGCTGAAGTGCAGGTACAAATAAACTGTTTACAGAGTCAATGACAGAGATAGTGACATGACATAGCCTATGACATGACATTAGATTAGAGTGACATTGCTTGATCAACATGACAAGGTTAGCGATGATGCTTTACTTCATCACGGTCAATTGTCTGAGTAAAATCATCTTTCGGCAGCTGCTCTCAACTGTTTGCAAAATAACCAGATTAAAAAACTGTCATTGATCTTTGTTAGTACATTTAATGCCAGAGTAAATGATTCACATGGAATATTGAATATGCGGGAATAAAACATGAATGGTGACAGCTGTATTATGACTAAAACATGCATGCTCAGATATGTAAATGATTTCATGTCCTGTGAAAAAAATGTAACAAATATTTCACTTTTGCTTTGATTATGGCACGCATTTGCCTTGCCATCGTTTTAATAAGATTATGCAATATCAAAATATTTAGTTCCATCCAGAGTTGCATTAAATTCTCACCGAGATCTTGTACTGATGAAGTCTTCTCCAGCACATCCCAAAGATTCTCAATGATGTTAAGGTCTGGACTCTCTGGTGGCCAATGCATTTGTGAAAATGATGTCTCATGCTCTTTGAACCACTCTTTGCTCAAAATCACAATTTGAGCTTGATGAATCCTGGCATTGTCATCTTTAAATATGCAATCAGGAAAGAAAAAAACTCTATTGATGGAAAAACTTGGTCACTCAGTATATTCTGGTGGTCAGCTGACCTCTTTTTCAGGCAGGTTTTTAACCTAGACCTGAGCAAATGAAGCAACCCTAGATCATAACACTCCCACCTACACACTTGTACGTTAGTCATGATGGGTGAAACACTTCTTCCATCTCTCGTCTAACCCTGATGCGCTCATCACTCTGCAACAGGGTCTTTTTCCATTGCTCCAGACACTTCATGCTCCTTGGCAAATTAAAGCCCCTTCCCTGATTAGCCACAAGGCTACACAGCTGTTTTTAAGGCCACACAGCTGTTTAGTTCCTCAAAGATGATGGTTCACTACTATGCTTCCAGGTTTTATTAATGTGCTCAACAGTTCTTAACCCAATTTTACTAGTTTCATCTCTTTAGTTGTTTTCTTTGCTTGATGCAGGACATTAATTTGACCCTTTTCAAACAGAGTAACTTTTCCACAACCACAGGACATGTCCTCTGACATGGTTGTTTAATAAATGAGAAGGTACTCACTGCATCAGCTTGGGTTAAATAACTTGTTGCCAGCTGAAACATAGTAATCACTGCAGTAATTATCCAATGGAAGGCTCTTACTGATTTGTTTAATTCAATCCAAGATGTGATGTTTTTGGCCAGGCTATGGCTGTGTTTACACTTGGCATTAAAATGTGATCACTGTAATCCAATCAAGCAGATCAGATCATCAGGACACGGCGTGTTTTACACTTGTCACCATCACGTGGCTTCTGTATCTGGATATCCGATCAGATCTCTCTTTCCCGCACACTATTTAAATAAGTCTGCAAAGGCAAAAAAGGTCTGCAAAGTCGACCTGAAGTAGTAGGTTTTCCTTTAAAATACATTTTCAGTCACGGGAGATCTCAAATCTCGTAAAACAAGAAGGATGAGGAGGTTTCAAATATTAAGGGTGGATAGCTGGCATAATAGAAACAGTAAAAAAAAAATTTTATATATATATATATATATATATATATATATATATATATATATATATATATATATATATATATATATATATATATATAAAATCAGTCTGGGATCCTTGCTAGCTGTGGTGGGAAAAATGCACTTACTTTACAGAGATTGAATGGTTCTGCAACTTTCGGGTGTGAAAGCAAACTTCATTATATTTGCGACCTGCTCCGCCTTCGATTGTATCGAAAAACCACACAGCTACACATGCAGTGATTCGTGTGGAGAAAAGAGTTGCTCTGGCCCTGTACTGGTTTGCTACAGGTGACTGCTTTCAGACAATTGGTCATCTCGTCGGTGTCAGCAAAGCTGTAGTTTGGCAAAGTGTGCATGAGGTGGCATCTGGGCTGAAATCACTCACATGTCAACACATAAGCTTGCCCACCGCAGAGAGGCTGAACGAGGTGGCGCACGGGTTTGAAGAGAGGTGTGGCATCCCTCAGTGTACTGAGGCAATAGATAGGACCCATATCCCAATATTATCCCCCAGAGACAACGCAACTGATTACTACAATAGGAAAGGCAGGCATTCCATCATCGAAGCAGGTAAGATTGGGACCATCCATCCATGAGACATAAAATGTTAATGTCTAGAATTTATTTTACATTGTTAGCTGCATGTTGTCGAGCATAGTGAACAGCATCATTTTATGCCCTTTGCTGTATGTTGTCTAATGAACAGACAGAGTACAGAATCGAGCTGGTCAAAAAAAGGACAAGTCCTTTCGTTCCCACTGTGGATGCCATCATCCTTAGCTTTTTTTGTAGGTCGTCTTTAAATGTTTCATTTTTCTTTGGTTTTGGAGCCAGGTTCTCTTGTAACTATGCTTACGCATATTGTCAGCTAGACCTTCAAACACTGATTTATTTCTGTAGCTACTTTCAAAGATAGAAATGTGCAAGTGTTATCAAAATAAATCTTCGACTACCTCCAAACCAGGACATGTTGGTCGGATGGCATTCCCATAAAAAATGCATATACACTCTCCTTTTCAATGTGTATGTGTACAACATTCAGATACAGGTCACATTTTAATGCCATGTGTAAACTCAGCCTATATGTATGTAATTTACACACTTAATATGAAGAGCTGAAGCTCCTAGCTGTCAGGATTTTCAGATAGCCATGCTGAGGAAGTGCAGGAGATGGATGGGCTGAGCTCGCTGCCCAGGTTCACTGAGGCATGTGCTAAAGAATGGAAAAGCCTTCCCTCTGGGCCCGTTGGAGAATGAGTACATAAGGGTCATGTCATCTGCATTGTAGAAGGAAACTACGCGTTCCTCACAGTCTACAAAGATCCCAATCCTTACAGGTCGAGAGGTCATGCGTACTGGGGTCCATGGTTGGGTGCCTGCTGAGTACTCTGTGTTGTTGCGCAGACGCATGGTCCAGTACCCATTATTTGGGCACAGCTTAACCCGTGCCTGTCGATTCACTGTTTCCAGGGCAACACCTATGTCCCACTTGGGCTTGGTGCCAACACCCACCTCCCAATAATGTCTTCCTGTATTGAATCCTTGGGCTGCGAGAACATTAACACACTGAATGAAGCGCTTCGGATTAGGTTTGTATGGTAGCATGTCTTCAGTCTCAACCACTTGGGTCCTGTCTCGAGAGAGCTGGAGGCTGGGATGAACTGTGTCCTCATCGAAAGTCAGTGAAAGTGGGCCTGAGTATAAAAATAAAAAAGAAACATTAAGAACAAAACGTCATGTGATTATTATGGTTTACAAAACAAAATTGCATTTATTTTTAATAAATTAATGGCAAGTGTATGCTTCCTTCTAAAGTCTTTAAGATGGTCAGGAAAAAAACCTGAAAAGGGCTGGATGGAAAAAACACTTTCCAGAACATGTATACACCAGTGGGCTGCCACCTCTGCAGATTAGCCAGTAGTGATATATAAAGGCATGGTGATTGGTACAGGTTTATGAATGCAGTGAGTTTCTACAAGACAGAGTACTTATCAAAGCTATTACTGTTCTAATTAGTGAAGTGGTAGCATCACAAAGGAATGGATTAATTTGCTTCACACTTTCATTTCCTTAGCATAGCCTACACAAATCAATCAAGCGTATGTATTTATTGTTGGTTGCCTGTATGCAGTTTTTTCTTTTTATGTTCACTTGTGTAATTAGGATTCTAAAGTAACTTGCCCAAAAGTGCAAGACGATACGATTCAATGTTGCCTTCCTCAGATTAGGTGATACTGAAAGCTGTAACACACTCATCTCCATCAAATCATGCTGCTTTTTTACTTGAAAAGACATCAAGACATGTTCCTTCATCTAATATTTGTTGGTTTGCTGATATTTTGCATTAAAAAAAAAAAAACAATATTATAGAACAGTACTCTAGGCTCTGAACAGCACTTCAGATTAAAATAGGCTTATTGACAAACAGTAGAATGAGGACAGAATACAACGTTTTGATATTTTAGTCAAGATTTTGTATATTACCTGGTTTTAAATTTTTAAACATTTTTCGCCACAGTGTGTACTGAAGTGGCGCTATGTATTTGCTCTTAAAACCCTCAATAGAAGGTCCTTTGATGGCTGGAACATTTGTTCTGAAAATGATAGGGAAAATCAAATCAGGACAGAAAAATAGCCTGCTAAATGCTTAGCACAAAATATTTTGTTGAGGATGGGATGGTTTCATGTGAATAAAGCTTGATAGAAAAAGACTGACTAGGTCATGTAATAGAAGACTTTAATTACCACTTACCTGGATTTTAATTCTGGCAGCTAGAGAGAGAGACAAAGAATAGAAAATGTTAGCATTACAGCAGATGCTCTGATCTGATCAAACTTATACTGATAGTCCTGCCACCATACAAAATGTAAACTGGGTGCCTGTTGTCACTCAAAATTACAAAATTTGAGTCTTACATGTTGTCCTGCAGTATTTTGAGTAAATAAAAACAAGGGGGAAAAATGTATTAAAAAAAAAAAAAAAGAATCATTTACACCGATCAGGCATAACATTATGAACAGTGACAGGTGACGTGAATAACACTGATGATCTCCTCATCATGGCACCTGTTAGTGGGTGGGATATATTAGGCAGCAAGTGAACATTTTGTTCTCAAAGTTGATGTGTTAGAAGCAGGAAAAATGGGCAAGTGTAAGGAATCGAGCGAGTTTGACAAGGGCCAAATTGTGATGGCGAGACGACTTGATCAGAGCATCTCCAAAACTGTAGCTCTTGTGGGGTGTTCCCGGTCTGCAGTGGTCAGTATCTGTCTATCTATAAGTATCCTTTGAGTCCTGTAAGTATCAATTTACAGGATTTAAAGGATCTGCTGCTAATATCTTGGTGCCAAATTCCACAGCACACCTTTAGGGATCTATTGGAGTCAATGCCTCGATGGGTCAGGGCTGTTTTGGCAGCAAAAGGGCACCAACACAATATTAGGCAGGTGGTCATGATGTTATGGCTGATTGGTGTGTGTATTCAGTCATGTCTACAACACTGGCAGATAACCACTCTCATTATAAAAATCAATAATTTATATGAATCTTTCACCTCCACTGGTGCCATGTTCCCTACTCTGCTGGTGGCTGTTTGGAGTGAGCCCATAGTCTGCTCCAGCTCTTGAACTGCGGTATGCAGAGCATCTAGTTGGCATTCCAGGTTGTGCTCAAGGTCCATCTGATCCCTACTTAGCTGGTCCAGCATGGCTGCCTCCTCCACTTGCAAGAAATGGTGCAAAGCCTGGAAGTCGCAACTCACCCTCTCCCTGAGATCAGCTCCTACTTTCTAATCCATACAAAAATGAGAATAAACAGTGGCACACAGAGAGAATAAGAGGAAAAGAATCAGACAGAGACATTTTTAGAAAATACATTCTTATGTCGTCATCCACAAAACTAGTACATTACTGTACTTTGTTATGTTATCTGTCTTGCTATGGCACACAGTAAAAAATTATCAGTGCGCAAATGGATAAGCTTGCCACCTAACCTAACGTTCTTTCCCCTGGAGGGTCCAGGCAAGTAGGCTGCTGCTGATTGACCTGAAGCATAGCACAAACCTTCGTCCACCTTGTTGATGAGCCTTACCTTTAGTGTGCTCATCTGTTCTTCACCTTTACAGATCACAGCAATTAGCTGCTCTTTCCGTGATTTCTGAGATTCCAGGGCATCCTTAAGCTGTTTCTGGAAAAGGTGCATGAAAAAGTCACTGTAGTTTAGTCTTGTGATTGTGATAATCAATATGGGATGACTACTATAATGTAAGTAGCTGTCATATTTGTAATAATACTTACACCAATCAGGTATAACATTATGACCACCTGCCTAATATCGTGTTGGTCCCGCTTTCACTGCCAAAACAGCCCTGATCAGTCATGCGCTGTGTATTTTGACACCGTTCTATCAGAACCAGCGTTAACTTCTTCAGCAATTTGAGCAACAGTAGCTCGTCTGTTGGATCGGATCATATGGGCCAGCCTTCTCTCCCCACATGCATCAATGAGCCTTGGCCTCCCATGACCCTGTCGCCGGTTCACCACTGTTCCTTCCTTGGACCACTTTTGATAGATACTGACCACTGCAGACCGGGAACACCCCACAAGAGCTGCAGTTTTGGAGATGCTCTGATCCAGTCGTCTAGCCATCACAATCTGGCCCTCGTCAAACTCGCTCAAATGCTTACACATGCCCATTTTTCCTGCTTCTAACACATCAACTTTGAGGACAAAATGTTCACTTACTGCCAAATATATCCAGCAAGTGCCATTATGAGGAAATAACCAGTGTTATTCACTTCACCTCTCAGTGTTCATAATGTTATGCCTGATTGGTGTATAACCAATATATTGCAAGCATGAAAGCTTAAAATGCCCTAAGGATTTAGTTGTTTGACAGAGAAAAAACTTTGACCTTACCTGTAAATTCCTCATGGAAGCAACTGACGAACTGGTCCTGACCTTTTCGACCAGACCAGCCACCAAATAGTTGGTCTGAAACTGTTTTTTCGGGAACTCCATGCGACACTGAGGGCACACTGCTGGACCTCGGATACCTTTCCAGTAGGTAGTGATGCATGGCCTGCAAAAGTGATGCATGCAGCCAAGCATAACTGGATTTCTGAACAGATCCCAGCATATGGAACAGGTAAGATCCTCACTGAGACTCTGAGCCTCAGCCTGCTTCATACTGCTGCACGCCATGGATGGAGAAGAACCTGAAGTCTGACTTTCACTTCCACTTTTAGTCACACGCTGGTCACACAACACAAAATAATCAAAAGGTCAGCATATTTACAAGACATTTTTATGACTGTACGTTTAATATAACTACCTCACTATATAAAAATGCCATTATTTTCACATGTAACGTAGCAGTGACAAACTGAATAACTTTGAAATTGCATTTTTAAAATATATTTACAGGGACAGTATTATTTGTTTATATTACACGACTGTTTACATTTACAATGGTGAACAAAATAAAGTTCAGCTTATTTTTAAAGTATCTGTGAAAAGTTCGTTAGCTCACTAGCATGCTAACATTTCAAGTACAATATGATATATTCAGCG
This sequence comes from Hemibagrus guttatus, assembly GCA_033459395.1. NCBI lineage: Eukaryota > Metazoa > Chordata > Actinopteri > Siluriformes > Bagridae > Hemibagrus > Hemibagrus guttatus. The sequence goes on along the minus strand of JAUCMX010000009.1, from coordinate 8,816,085 downwards.
AAGACGTCATTAAACAATATAATAATGCTAAATCGCTAAAGCCATTTTTTTGTTACAGTGTTTAACTAGACTAACAACATTTACCAAAATATATGTTTTTAAGGAAACAAAAACACAACGTCACCTATCCACTTAGCCTCGTTTTCTGTTTGTTCGGAGGAGTTCAGAGTCCAAAACGTCTCTGGTGGGTGGAATTCCAAACAACGACCCACGCCCTTATACGAGTGCACTATGTAGGGTGTAATATAATAGTTTATGTGCCTTATCTAGTGCACTTATTCAACCTCTTGTGTCCAACTTGGCAAGAGCCCACAGTGTTTGCGTTATTTAAACAACACATGAAAAAATGCATAAGCATGATATTTTAAATACATTAAGCGATACACAAACTTTTTTTTTTATTACTGTATTAATAACTGTGGGCTATAAACCACATGCTCCAATCTGAGTGAAAAAAATATCTCGGATTTATTTTATGGACATTATTTTATACACTATATTGCCAAAAGTTTTGGAACACCCCTCCAAATCATTGAATTCAGGTGTTGTTTTTCAGGGGTGGCCCCTTAGTTCTAGTGAAAGGAGCTTAATGCATCAGTTTCATGCTCCCAACTTTGTACCCAACGGTGCCTGAACTTACAAAAGCGCTTCTAGAGGAATGGTCAAAAATTCCCATAAACGCACTCCTAAACCTTGTGGAAGCTGTCATAGCTGCAAAGGGCGGGCCAACTCTATATTAAATTCATGTGCATGTAAAGGCAGACGTCCCAGTTTTTATCTGGCTCACAGTCTCCACAAGCTTTCCACAAGGTTTAGGAGTGTGTTTATGGGAATTTTTGACCATTCCTCTAGCGTATTTGTGAGGTGTCCACTGATGTTGGACGAGAAGGTCTGGCTCGCAGTCTCTGCTCTAATTCATCCCAAAGGTGTTCTGTCAGGACTCTGTGAAGTTCCTCCACACCAAACTCGCTCATCCATGACTTTACGGACCTTGCTTTGTGCACTGGTGTGCAGTCATGTTGGAATAGGAAGGGCTCATCCCCAAACTGTTCCCAAAAAGTTGGGAGCTTGAAATTGTCCAAAATGTCTTGGTATGCTGAAGCATTAAGAGTTCCTTTCACTGGAAATAATGGGCCAAGCCCAACCCCTGAAAAACAACACCTGAATTCAATGATTTGGAGAGGGGGGCAGTTGAGGTGGCTCGGGCATCTGTTTCGGATGCCTCCGGGACGTCTCCCTGGAGAGGTATTCCTGGCATGCCCCACCGGGAAGAGGCCCCGGGGAAGACCCAGGACACGCTGGAGAGACTATGTATCTCGGCTGGCCTGGGAACGCCTCGGGGTCCCTCCGGAAGAGCTGGAGGATGTGTCTGGGGAGAGGGAGGTCTGGGCATCCCTACTTAGACTGCTGCCCCCGCGACCCGGCTCCGGATAAGCAGAAGACAATGAATGAATGAATGAATAGTTAGTCACTTGCTACATGTTCACACTAACCCACAGTTGAAAGTTAGTTATAAGAAAATAAGATATTCATGCATAGTTGCTGATTTTTGCTGGGTTCCAGAAAAGGTCTTTGGTTACTCAGCTGCCAGTAAATCAAGAGGACCTTCTAGAAAAAATGTGATTTTTGGCCATATGTAGTTATAAAAAAAAAAAAAAAACTTTCTTTCTAGTGGCAACTAGATGACTGCATTGCTAAGTCTGCAGTTGGTCTATTGTAAACAGCTTTAAAAAAAAATAGCTCATGGTGGAGATGATGGCCATTGCTTGGCAACCTGAACTATTCGCTCTCCACTCAGTGTCAGTTAAGCTCAGCAGTGTGGCTCCTCATTGGCACCAGTGCTGTTACAAGACCAAAGCAATGGCTGTTTGCAGTGCTCAGAGGCTCAGGTGGCCAAAATGTGATCACTGTGACTCAATCATAATCTTGAGCAGACAAAGACAAGATTCAAGCTTAATTACCCATCTATTCTGTACAGGAGATGTAGGCAGCAGTCAGGCCAGAGGCACAGCAAATCACTTAAATAAACACTCACCAAACGTCGCCCTCATTTTTGACGATTTCACAAAAAGGTTCAATGCCTTAGTCTTTGAGCTGTAAGGGATGTGGACAATTTACATTCACCTTTACACCATAACAGAAATAGGAAACATCAATGATCAATAGTCAAAACTGTCGAATAAAAATGGCTGTGTCCTGTGAATAAGAAACATACCCTCAGTAAGTTCAATATGTATTGACACCTGTTCTGCACACCACTGAAAAGCTACCATTTAATGAATCAAATCACTGCCACTGACTATTAAGAGAATGTGAAGACAGGTGGCTGGGGTGGGCTTGGGTGGGCAGGGGTGGTGTTTCAGGGTGCTGTGGTGGGTTGAGTGGGGGGAGTTTGGTTTTTCAGTATCATACATGTATTAGACAAGCAATTCTGTTCAAATTAACGCATTTTTACATTTTGGGCATTTTAGAAAACGTAATGAATTTGAGTGTATAACGTGGCTATAAATAAATGGAAATAAGAGGACTGTATAATTTAATCAGCATGGCCATTTCTTACATTTTTCATTCGATTTTTAAAACAATATCATACACTTACATTCGTGCTGCGCTAAGTTGGGGCTCACTTGAGCGCAATGCACTGATCTCTCGCCTTCTAGATGGATTTGTACACAGGTTCAAAAGTACGGCGGCTCTGAAGGGTCAATTACAGCCTGATGCTGTCGCGCTGCAGCAGAGAGATCGGGCGCTGCACACTCTCTCACATAGCTGCTGCGGACCACTTTATTCTAACGACAGAGGAGCAAATATGGTAAGAGTGTCATTTTTGTTTATTTGTCTGATTTAGGTTTTAAATTAATGTTTGCACGGTAAAAGGTATTGACAGTCATTAAACATGTTGCATAACCTATAGTGGAAAGATGTATGTATATAATGAACGTGAAATATATATACATACCTATTGAAAATTCGATTTATTTATTTATTTATTTATTTTATTAACACCTTGTATTTGCAATAATTCAGGAATGAAGAATATAGTATAAGACAAGTATAAAATATTCTGTGCAGTATGAAATTGTCCTGAAAATTATAGTGGGTCTCTTGGATATTTCTCCTCTTTCCTACTTGTATATAGGAAAAAGCTGGGTTTTATAAAACACTTGTTGGAGTTTGAGATTTTTATAATGGAATTGTTGCTTGCAATTCAAGACAGTGTTTTATGCGGTAGTAACTGTGCAGTGCAATGACAAAAAATACATTATATGAGCTGCAAATAACATTGTGGTGTAGAGTCTCTTATTTGTAACAGTTATAGCATCATATCAATAGAGGATCCACACGCTTCCTTTTTCATTGCTGAATAGATGATACATCCTTACAGTTTTCCTGCTTACTTTGCAGCAGTTTGAGAGAACTGTTTCAAACATGGTATATATATATATATATATATATATATATATATATATATAAAATATATATATATATATATATATATATGGTAATTGAACAAATCGTAGAATTCAGTGTCACTCTGCAAAAACCACACCCATAGATCATTGTAACTTACAAGGGGTTTTGATCCTATATGTGTGCATATATATGAGGGAGCATTTTAAAAGAAGTATATAAGGGGTTATGTTTTATACTTGGCATTCTATTGCATGCTATCCTTCTTTGATAAGACCATATGGCAGGAGTAAAAGGCAGGCACAAGAGAAATAAACATTCATTCATTCATTCATTCATTGTCTACCGCTTATCTGATCTATTCTCGGGTCACGGGGAGCCTGTGCCTATCTCAGGCGTCGTTGGGCATCAAGGCAGGATACACCCTGGACGGAGTGCCAACCCATCGCAGGGCACACACACACACTCTCAATATGTGAGATAAACAGTGGCAGTTAATACTTTTTTAAAAAATCTAGCAACAAAAACAGTAATAGTGGCATGATGATGGAACCAGAAATGGCTGCTGGCCATTTTTGCTTCATTTATCATGTATCACATTCAAGAAAGGCATCCAATCTCATTATTCTCATGTTATGTGGAGTGTTTATTAGTTCACTATTATCGCACACCGAAAAAAAGACTCACCCTTAGGCTGCAATGCAGTTTTTCAAGTTGATCATCTGTGCTGGACTGAAAAAATGATGTTGCCATTATCAGAATGCAATTTCTAATGGAACAATTTTCAAAATTGAATTTTACAGTAATATGTAGATTATAAATCAGTCTGAGTGACAGCAAAATGACCAGACTAAGAAGAGTGAAGATTTGGGGTGTACAGTATTAAGAGCTTACACAAATATTGGGGAGCCAATCTGTACAGAGCTTTATATGTAAGCAACTCTGAAGAGGATGCCAGAGTAAGAATTCCAAAATAGAAATAACATGAATTGTCATCACCCTAGTAGGATTATAGCTGTTGAATCTTAAACATATTGCAATTTATTATTATTGTTCATGACTTGCCAAACAGATTACAAACCACTGTTTGTAATGCAGAGACTATATGTCAATGTAGAGATGACCTTTGCAGGAAAGTATCTTCTTTTTGCATGCCGTGTCTCAGGTGGACCCTTTGAAAAGGTCCAAGGATGATGGAAGGATCAGATGAACTGAACTGTGCAAAGTTCAAAAACATTTAAATCATTTAAAGTCATTCATCTCTGTGATGCTCTCATCTCACATGGATATAGCCATGCCTCAACATCATTTAAGAGAATTCTCTTTACATATCATCTGCACATTTTGTTAAGACATGTACTCAAATGTCATATACAGTAACACATACAGTGGGATAAAATATTGTGTTGCATGGTACAATGATATAGAAGACCATATAAAGGGTATGTTTGCATTGCAACTGAGACACAATTACTATACAATAAAGACTTTCTGGTGAGATTGGAATAATTCTCTAGTGTTGCTTCTGACATCTGTAGAAAAAAAAAAAGAAAACATTTGCATTTTTGTTCTAACTTAATTGTTGTTGCAACTAAGCGTACTTCTCATCCATTCATTTCTCTTCAATAACTGTTTTATCCCAATCAGAGTCACATTATAACTGGATCCGACCCCGGAAACACTAGGCCTAAGAGGGAAATATATCCTGGATGGGATGTCAGTCTGTTGCAGGGCATGTTGCACACATATACAAACACTCATTCACAAAGATGGACAATTTAGTGTAGCCAAGTATGCTTTTGGGGAGGAGAACTCAGAGGAAACCTCTTACGGACTTGGGAGAACATGCAAAACTCTGCACAGAAAGTAATCAGAGCTCAGGATCAAAACCTAGAGCTGTGAGGCGTCAACACTACCAGCTTTGTCACATGTAACCCTGAGTTATTCATAAACAAATAAATGAAAATTAGTGAGTACATCACAAAGACTTCTGTAAATAATTTTCACTGCTTTGTGTTTAAAAGACGAAGAAAAAAACTTGAAAGTATTGTCTCATCTGTGCTGTAGATATGCTTTGTCATTTGTGATCAGCAAAGACCAAATATTATGCTGCTTGTTGCAAATATTTGGGACCCTACAGCAGGGCATCTTTATATTTTAGGTTTGGTTATAAGCTTAAATGGAAATATAGGTGATTGTAAAGGTCAGGTAATTGTAGTGTTATATTAGTTTGACCATCATCTCTGAAGTGGAGTTTAATGAATTTGTGTAGTAACGTTCACATTAATTTTACATGAATTGTAAATGTCTTGGGGGGCACGGTGGCTTGGTGGTTGGCACGTTTGCCTCACACCTCCGGGGTTGGGGGTTCGATTCCCGCCTCCGCCATGTGTGTGTGGAGTTTGCATGTTCTCCCGTGCCTTGGGGGTTTCCTCCGGGTACTCCGGTTTCCTCCCCCAGTCCAAAGACATGCATGGTAGGTTGATTGGCATCTCTAAATTGTCCATAGTATGAGAGTGTGTGTGTGCCTTGCGATGGGTTGGCACTCCGTCCAGGGTGTATCTTGCCTTGATGCCCTATGACGCCTGAGATAGGCACAGGCTCCCCGTGACCCGAGTGTAGTTCGGATAAGCGGCAGACAATGAATGAATGAATGTAAATGTCTTTCAATATTGCAATTTCAAATGGTCCAAGAATATATATTATATAAAAAGGTTACAACTGAGGACATCATTCATTTTATCATCATCAGTGACCACTTTATCCTGGTCAGGGTTTCGTTTGATCTGGAGCATATCCCAGGCATAAGGCAGGAGAATTCATCCTGGATGGGACACCAGGTCATTGAAAGACATAATTCATACATTAATTCACACCTTGGTGAAATTTACTGAAAGGAAATTGGAGAACTTGAATAAAAGCCACACTAGCATGGAATGAATGATATGAGACAGTAACCCAAGCTTAGGATAGAATTCAGGACCCTGAGCTGTCAGGCAGCAATGCTACCTATATATGCTATATACTGTAGACACTAATACTGTGTAGGGCTTCCTTTTGGTCTCAAAATTTCCTATTTGAGCTTCCGGTCTGACTCTTGCTTTTTGACAAAGAAATCTTTACCCACATCATTACACGTCCTTCACCAGCTTGGACTGTTGACGTAAAGCAGGTTGGGTCCATGGATTCATGCAGTTGTTACCAAATTCTGAGCTGACCACCTGTGCGCTCAGCAGAAATTGAAATTCATCAGACAATGCTATGTTTTTTTGTCTTCACCTCTCTGGAGTCTGTGCCTTCTGCAGCCTCAGCTGTCTGTTCTCGGCTGACAGAAGTGAAACCTGATGTGGTCTTCTGTTGTTGTAGCCCATCTGCATCAAGATTCGATGTGTTGTGCATTCAGATGTGCTTTTTATGCTCACCACAAATGTTCGGCGTCATAATCTTAGTTACTTAAATGGGGTTCTCCGTTCAGTCTCCTCTTCAGGAGGATAAATGCAAGCTCAATTGGGTAAAGGTCTAAATATTTATTAAATAACTAGATTAACTTAGAACATAGCACCATTTGTTGGAAATATTGGAACATGTGGCTGACAGTAGTTCTTAGATTGATTGTTTTAATAATATAGTTTTAAAATGTCTACCCCTGGTTTGATTGTCTTGTTTGAAAGGATAAGCCATCCTGAAGACTGAAGTCAAAATTAGACGGTCTGCCACTAAAAGTGTCATGTTCTTTTACTGTCAAGTTGTTTAATGTATTATCTAGTAAATATCAGGAAATAAAACATGCAAATCTTATCTGGTCTCATATTAATCTATTAATACTAAAGTCAAGTGTCTTCTTTGCATCACAAAATTGTAGTAGTTTACTATCCAGGGTGTATTACTGCCTAACACCCAGTGTTCCCAGGATTGGCTCTGGATCCACAGCACCCCTGACAAAGATAAAGCAGTTACTGAAATTATATAAAACAAACATGATCGTTTTTTCAACCGATTGAGTCTTTGAATTTAGTCTGCACAAACAATGTGGAAAATAGGATCCCTGTCATGCTTTCACAGTTAAAGGATGTGTAAAATGATATTGTTGTTGCTTATCCCGTTCATTTTCCTGATCCAGATTTCTGTCTGTGGAAAATGTGTGAAAGTAAATAGACCTCAGACTGATAATCACAGGGTGAAAAGTGCTTTAACACTAAAGGAGAGGTGGGCACACAAGCCTTCCTATTTCAAAAGATCCATGTTTGAACGGAAAATGACAAATAATAGTCTTTATGATTTGTCCCTGTTTAACAATATGTGTAAACTGTGGAAGAAACACAGCTATCATTCTGGGTCACAGTAAGGTTTGGACAACAAGGTATATAAAAGGTGTACTTAAAAAATAAACACTAAACATATTAAAGTTTAACGTGAAAAAAACAAAGATTCTGTATATTTCCTGCTTTTTCCTATTTCACTGAAACCAGTGTAACTTTTCTTTGCAACAGGCTCATGCATGAATGTTACTGGACTCATCAGAAGAGCATCCCAAGACAGCATGGGCCCTTCAGACCCAGCTAATGTCACCAGTGATATTCCCAATGAGGAAAGAGAATATACCTACTGGTCCCAGAACAGCCTGGGAAACAACAGCATGGATTCTCATAAGCCTGTTTTTGTGGATGACATTACCAAGCACCTAAGTGTTCAGATAGCCCTTATAACTGCTTATTCGCTTATAATCATCCTAGGCTTGGTTGGTAATACACTAGTTATTTACATGATTATTATATACAAAAACATGCGTACCGTAACCAACTACTTCATTGCCAACCTTGCTTTAGCTGACCTCATGGTGGACACCATGTGCTTACCGTTCACCTTGGCATACACTCTGCTGGATGAGTGGAAGTTTGGGGCGGTGATGTGTCACATGGTGCCTTATGCCCAAGCTCTCAGTGTCCATGTGTCTATTCTGACACTGACTGTGATCGCTTTAGAGCGCTATAGGTGCATCGTTTTTCACATGGGCCAACGTCTCTCCAGATGTGCAAGTTTTGTTATTATCAGTCTAACTTGGTCTTTTGCAGCCATTCTTGCAGGACCTTTAGCTATTTTTCGGGAGTACCGCTATGAGGAGATTGCCTACATTAACTTACGGATTGCTGTATGCTCTGAGAAATGGCCCCATGGTACTAACCGAGATGCCATCATCTACAGCTTCTCCATGCTTCTGCTCCAGTATGTGCTTCCACTGGGTATTATCAGCTATGCTTATGTGTGCATCTGGGTCAAACTTAAGAACCATGTCAGCCCATCCAACCGCAATGATGGCATCACCCGTCGCAAGAAGACTACTAAGATGCTGGCACTGGTGGTTGTGGTCTTCGCAGTGTGTTGGCTCCCTTTCCATGTGTTTCAGTTGGCAAGTGATCTTGACCTGGTCCTCAAGTTTAAAGAATACAAGCTTCTGTATACTCTTTTTCACATAGTGGCCATGTGCTCAACATTCACCAATCCTTTACTCTATGGATGGATGAACAAGAATTATCGGAATGGCTTCATAATGTTCTTCCGCTGTGAACACAAACCTGACACTATCCATCCAGAGGGTTCTTTCCGAACTCGAACCCTGCGAGGTTTGATCTTGTACAATGACGGACATCCTGCCACTGCTGTCTGAACCCAGCCAAAACTGACAGCACTTTTAAAGATAAAGCTTGGTGTGATCAATATATATGGGATTTGTTTTAGAGGTATTTAAAGGTTTGCATGCTGTATACTGTACAAATATTTACTTTTGATTATGGTATTTTGTATCTGTCAATTATACATGTGTTTCGTAAAAATGATACAAGCTGTCTCTGAATTGTGTTAAGACAAAAATGAAAGTAATTCCAAAGTTATTTTCTCATGTCACAAATAAATCTACTGTTTAATTCAGCTTTGCAGTTCACCTAAATGACGACAACCCCTTTCTGCATGTAAGTTTTATCTAAAAGGGCTGTTATGGCTCTGGAAATAAGGTCGGCATATTGTCCAACACATCCAATCCACCAATGATCTTAGTTATAATCTCAGTTAACAGCTGCAGTGGTGTTTGCACACCATTCTGTGTAAACTCTAGAAACTGGCACTGTCCAATTTGTGAGCAAACGTTTCCCCCTACCGACATAAGTGAGGGATTGCTTCCCTTGACAGCAAAGCAGGAGCAAAGCTCCAAGTACACTGCTCTGAGAAACTAAAAGAGGTCCTAAACCTTGGTTGTTGAATATGAACATGAAATTTGCTTCACTAACAAACATTCACACCGGCACTTAATCCGTATTATCCGTTAAACTGAGCAATTATTATTCAATTTAAGCCATTATGCTCTTCATCAAGTCTTGTGGGCATTCATTTTAAAAAGGATAGAGAGAATGGAGAGCCATATCTCTGAAATACCTCTGCTGACCCTGGTGAATCCAGCATAATGGTGTCTTTTGTAAAAGTAAGCAATGATTGGGGTTCATGAACTTTAGGGACTTTAAGGATATGCATAATAAGATATTTAAATTTTTAGGTTTGGAAGCAAATATTAATAAATATTAACTGTAATAAAAATTATAGTAAGTGTATACCATATACCATAAGAAAATAGTATTTTTCAACATTTATAACCATTATAGTGCAATTTTCTGTGATCTTCTTTGAAATGTTTAGTTTACTGGTGGTGTAAGGGGCAATGAGTCAAGGGTCTGTCCTCTTCATGACAATCTACAATAGTGGAGAGTGAAAGATATTTGATAAGTATCTGGCATTTATCTGATAAGACTTTTTTTCATGAGTAAATAGTATTAAGCACAGACAGTCACACAAATTTACCAATATACCTCTACAAATTGCCCCTTTTACTCCATTCCTTGATGGGCACATCATGTCCAACAAGAAGCACAGGCCAGTGTCACTGTCCCCTAAGATCTGCTCAGTGGTGTTCCTGCAAAAAGATGCGATTCCTGAAGTTATTACTCACTCTCTAATCAGGATGTAAAGAAGAAATCAGTTGATAAACATGTCCATATTATGAGGACTTTTATAATGACCTTAACACTAGATATAATCCAAACGAAACTTATTATGAGCTATTATATACAGCATGTAAACTTTTAGCTAACTATTCTGAATGAAAAATTGTGTAAGCAGTAAAAACCTCTGAAGCTGCTAAAATTGGATTGAACTGTTCACCACATTATTAAACCATCATCTTTGTAGAAGAAATGTTGTCGTTTGGTGAAATCAAATAGTAGAAGTTGCTTTCGGCTGCTCCCTGTTCGGGGTCGCCACAGCGGACCAATTGGTCCGCACAACAACTTGGCAAATGTTTTACACCAGATGTCCTTCCTGACGCAACCCTCCCATTTTTCCGGGCTTGGGACCAGTACTGCATCCAGTGTCTGGGAATCGAACCCAGGCCTTCCGCATGAGAGGCGAGAAACCTACCACTGAGCCACCAATGCCCCGGTGAAATCAAATAGTAAAAAAAAAACAAAAAAAAAAAACAATAGTAGATCAGTAAGAGCATTTCCACATGCACATTGCAAAGAGAACTCAATGGATTGGGACTAAAAAGCTGTGTAGCCTTAATAACAGCTGTGTACCCATGAGGCTAATTGGAAAAAAAGACTAGGGAGCAAAAATATGGGACTCTGAAGCAAAGGAATTTGGTCTGATGAGTCCATATTGATCCTGTTCCAGAGTGATGGGTGCATCAAGATAAGAAAAGAGGCAGATGGAGAGATGCAACCATCATGCCTGGTGTCTACCATACAAGCCTTTGGGGGCAGTGTTATGATCTGGGCTTGCTTCAGTTGGTCATGTCTAGATTCAACAACATTATGTGCTTATAAAATGAGGTCAGCTGACTACCTGAATATACTAAATCACCAGGTTTTTCCATCAATGGATTTTGTCTTACCTGATGGCATATTCCAAAATGACAATGTCAAATTGTGAAAGAGTGGTTCAGGGAGCATGAGACATCATTTTCACAAATGGATTGGCCACCATAGAGTCCAGACCTTAACCCCATTGAGAATCTTTGGGATGTGCTGGAGAAGACTTTATGCAGCAGTCCGACTCTTCCATCATCAATACAAGATCATTGTGAGAAAGAAGGCCTGGCTCACAGTCTCTGCTCTAATTCATCCCAAAGATGTTCTATCAGATTGAGGTCAGAACTCGATCATCCATGTCTTTATGGACCTTGCTTTGTGCACTGGTGTGCAGTCATGTTGGAACAGGAAGGGGTCATCCCCAAACTGTTCCCACAAAGTTGGGAGCATGAAATTGTCCAAAATGTCTTGGTATGCTGAAGCATTAAGAGTTCCTTTCACTGGAACTAAAACTTTTGGCAATATAGTGTAGTATTGCCATGCTGAAATGTGATATAATGTATTTTTTCAAACAATCATAATGTCTTAATATAGGCTTTAATCCTCTCCTTTAGAAAAATTAAAAAGAATTTTAAAAATAATTGGTCAAATAAACATTATGTTTCTAATTATTTATGAAGTTATTCTGCAATGGCCTGTTTCACAGCCCAGCCTGCTGATAGTCCTGCAGCCTAGTCTGCAGTGACAGGATGCCCCAAATCAGAGAGTCTTTCTTGCTGTTAACAGTTTTTGCATGACCTGCTAAAATTGACCCTGAGGTATAGGCAATAACTCTACAAATAGAGTCATCAGGTACTACAATTCAGACTGGATAAAAACAAAAAATGTTGTAGGACTAAATATAAATGATAATATTAGCTTAGTCTGCTGCCCGTCTACAACCAAAATGAAAATAGTGGCAGTTGAAGGATTATGTGTGTTTTTTGATAAATTATCTGACTTAATAAAATAATCGTGGAATCCTCTAATCAATACTAGAAGTATAATTAAACCAGTGTTCCACTCAGAATTTCTTTATGATTTTACATCATAAAATGACGCGTTTACGTCAAAGGGTTTTATAGCCTACGTAAGAAATGGTTATGCTCTTAACGCAGAGGTTTCTAATGACATGCAAGCCTATGCTTTTCCAATAAACTTGCCAGAGTTTGTTTATTTTATCTTATACCTAGTCAGAGGTCATATATTTCAAGTATACATGAAATAAGTATACAAAGAATAAAAAGTGAAGATGCACAGCCTTAGAGTACAATGTTACAGGAATAGTATGCATCAATGCATTACGTCATGGACTACTGGACAGTTTCCTGCCAGAACACCGGAGGGCAGTCTGTCAGGGCTTCAGTTACATTATATTTCCCATTTGCTTCTGTTTATGTTTTGTGTTTGCACATGTGCTTTACCCACCCAATCCCTTCTCCCTTTCCTGCCTCTGCACACCTTATGTTCCTTATGTTTCACTAATTACCTTACCTATACACTGATCAGCCATAACATTATGAGCAGTGACAGGTGAAGTGAATAAGACTGATGATCTCCTCATCATGGTACCTGTTAGTGGGTGGGATATATTAGACAGCAAGTGAACATTTTGTCCTCAAAGTTGATGTGTTAGAAGCAGGAAAAATGGACAAGTGTAAGGATTTGAGCGAGTTTGATGAAGGACCAAATTGTGATGGCTAGACGACTGGATCAGAGCATCTCCAAAACTGCAGCTCTTGTGGGGTGTTCCCGGTCTGCAGTGGTCAGTATCTATCAAAAGCGGTCCAAGGAAGGAACAGTGGTGAACCGGCGACAGGGTCATGGGCGGCCAAGGCTCACTGATGCACGTGGGGAGCGAAGGCTGGCCAACAGATGAGCTACTGTTGCTCATATTGCTGAAGACGTTAATGCTGGTTCTGATAGTAAGGTGTCAGAATACACAGTGCATTGCATTTTGTTGTGTATGGGGCTTCATAGCTGCAGACCAGTCAGGTTGCCCATGCTGACCCCTGCGCACCACAGAAAGTGCCAACAATGAGCACATGAGCATCAGAACTGGACCAGGGAGCAATGGAAGAAGGTGGCCTGGTCTTATAAATTACGTTTTTTTTTACATCACGTGGATGGCCGGATGCGTGTGCATCGCTTACCTGGGGAACACATGGTACCAGGATGCACTATGGGAATAAGGGAAGCCGACAGAGGCAATGTCATACTTTGAGCAATGTTCTGCTGGGAAACCTTGGGTCCTGCCATCCATGTGGATGTTACTTTGACACGTACCACCTACCTAAGCATTGATGCAGACCATGCACACTCTTTCATGGAAACAGTATTCCCTGGTGGCTGTGGCCTCTTTCAGCAGGATAATGCGCCGTGCCACAAAGCAGAAAAGGTTCAGGAATGGTTTGATGAGCACAACAATGAGTTTGAGGTGTTGACTTGGCCTCCAAATTCCCCAGATCTCAATCCAATCAAGTATCTGTGGGATGTGCTGAACAAATAAGTCCGATCCATAGAGACCCCACCTCGCAACTTAAAGGACAAAGGATCTGCTGCTAACATCTTGGAGCCAGATACCACAGCACACCTTCAGGGATCTAGTGTAGTCCATGCCTCAACGGGTCAGGGCTGTTTTGGACAGCAAAAGGAAGACCAATACAAATGTTAGGCAGGTGGTTATAATGTTATGCCTGATCAGTGTATATACCTGCTGTCTTGCGCTTGTGTTTTGTTACCTGATTTTGCCTCCTGGTTTCTGCTGTTTGTTTTCTGTTTTGTGTTTGTTATTTTGTACTTAGTCGCCCTAGTGTTTCCATGTGTCTGTAGTTTTGTTACTTTATTAATAATCTCATAATAAATAATAATTAATCAATCAATAAATAATCTGTTTCTCATTTTATCCCTGCATTTGGGTCTGGATTTTGTACCTATGGAGGCACCCACTCTTGACATCACGTAAAAGCAACCAATAAGGTAAGGGTACCTTCTATGGTATTGTAGCAAAGCATTCCTTTTAATACCCCTGAATTTCTTTAAAGCATATCATGAACAGAGTACCAAAAGAGATTGAGTTTGTGGGAACAAAAAACTAAAACATCTTTCATGCACACCAGATAGTTTCAGTATATTAAAGTGTATGCATTGGAAAATAATACTGTTTTTGTTTTACTAATACTATTAAAAACAACTAAACAAAAAAAACTACTACTAAAATAAATACTAATAAAAATACTAATAAAAAATATATACTGTAAATGTTGTTTTCTACACATATATCGTAATTATGTTGTCTCCACTTTGTTTACTTTGAAATATACACAGATCAGGCATAACAATATGACCACCTGCCTAATATTGTGTTGGTCCCCCTTTTGCTGCCAAAACAGCCATGACCCATCGAGGCATGGACTCCACTAGATCCCTCAAGGTGTGCTGTGGTATCTGGCACCAAGATGTTAGCAGCAGATTCTATAAGTCCTCCTGCAGATTTGGAGCCATCACATTTTGTACTTTGACCAACCTTAAGACTGCTGTACTGCGATGACCAGGTGAAACCCAGGCCAGTTAAACCACTCAGGATCGTGCTGGACCCCAGGCCATAAAGAAGGTTTATATGCTGCATCAGTCGGGCTGGTGCTAGGTGCAGCTATATGTGTGTGCAATGAAAGACACTGCAGTCTCAGTTCTTGCACACTTATGTTGGTGAAATACTACCTAAACTTCAATTTCAATTCAATTTAATTTTATTTGTATAGTGCTTTTAACAAGGAGCATTGTCTCAAAGCAGTTTTACAGAACATAAGAAACAACAAACATACAAACAGTCCTAAATGTTAGAAAAATTATCCCTAGTGAGCAAGCCTGAGGTGACTGAGGCGACTGTGGACTGAGGAAAAACTCCCTTAGCTGGTATTATGAAGAAACCTTGAGAGGAACCAGACTCAAAAGGGAACCCATCCTCATTTGGGTGACACTGGAGAGTGTGATATGAACAATGTCCTTTCTGCATTTATGTATAGTCAATTGTGTGATGCAGATACAGCATGTGTAGAAGGATATGTGTAAAGTAATTAGGAGGTTGTTGTCATCCACATAGGGTTGGGAGCATTTCTTTGAATACCCTAGTCCTCACAAAGCAGTACCCGACTGGAGCTGGTCCATCTCTGGATGCCACTGGAGTTGGCACAATCTCTATATGTCTCGGGATGGGTAGAAGAAGGGAAACAAATGGAAAGTAATTAGCGTAGCTGCTGTTCATAATATTAGCAGGGACTAGATGGTAATGTGCATTTAATCAGATGTATTGGAGTACAAGGTTATCAGATCTATTAAGTGTATGCCTGGCTAAAGAGATATGCTCTATGCTCTATGTTTGAACTGGGAGACTGTGTCTGAGCCCCGAACACTGTCAGGGAGGCTATTCCAAAGTTTAGGAGCTAAATACGAAAGCGCTCTACCCCCTTTTGTATACTTTGATATTCTGGGAACTACCAGAAGTCCAGAATTTTGAGATCTTAAGGAGCGTGATGGATTGTAACGTGTTAGAAGACTGGCTAGATACGTGGGAGCTAAACCATTTAGAGCCTTATACATAAGTAGTGCTAGTTTCTAATCAATTCTAGACTTAACAGGTAGCCAGTGCAGGGATGATAATATTGGGGTTATATGATCATATTTTCTTGACCTGGTAAGAACTCTGGCGGCTGCATTCTGGACTAACTGTAGCTTATTTATTGAAGATGCAGGACAACCACCTAGTAATGCATTACAATAGTCCAGTCTGGAGATCATGAATGCATGAACTAGCTTTTCTGCATCAGATACAGATAAAATGTTCCTAAGCTTGGCATTATTTCTGAGGTGAAAGAAGGCTGTTTTTGTAATATCGGAAATATGATTTTCAAAGGACAAGTCGCTGTTTAATATTACGCCCAGGTCTTTCACTGTTGAGCTAGTAGTAATAGAACATCCTTCTGAATGCCAGTTGAATTGTGAGAGCTTTTGTGTACTGGTTTTTGGACCAATCAGTAGTATCTCTGTCTTATCAGGATTTAGTAATAGAAAATTATGTCATCCAATCTTTAATATCTTTAACACACTCCATTAATCTAGACAATTTAGATATTTCATCTGGTTTTGATGAAATATATAACTGGGTATCGTCAGCATAACAATGGAAACTAATCCCATGCCTTCTAATGATGTTACCCAATGGAAGCATGTACATTGAGAAAAGCAGAGGTCCTAAAACTGATCCTTGTGGGACCCCATATTACACTGGCATTACACTGGACAGTTCTCCATTTAAATCTACAAAATGGTATCGATCAGACAGGTAGGATCTAAACCATTTTAATGCCTGTCCCTGAATACCTATGTTATTTTGTAAGCAATCTACAAGAATGTTATGATCCATAGTGTCGAATGCAGCACTAAGATCAAGTAAGACTAATATTGAGATGCAGCCTTGGCCCGAAGTTAAAAACAAGTCATTTGTGATTTTTTCTAGTGCAGTTTCTGTGTTATGATGGGGCCTGAAACCTGACTGAAATTCTTCAAGGATATTGTTTTCCTGTAAGAAGGAGCATATGTTTAGGCTCCTGGAACTCAATGACAGCATGTCCATGTACACCAGGTGCTTTTGGAAGTGGATGCTTTGCACACTGATCTGCTGGGAAAGCTCCACTCCTTGCAGCAAGTTGTCCCGGTCGGTTCTCTTCAGTAAGTGTATATTACTTATTTATTTTCTTATTATTGAAGGGAATGTCCAACTCATCAAGAAGAAACTGTAAAGCAAATAATTAACAATAGATGATGTTAACAGGATTTAAGAATGTGTTGCCCTCAAGCTTTTGAAGGAATTACAGGGAAGCAAGAATTAGGTGTAAAGACAACAAGGGAAAACCTTACCCATTCCACAGTCAATTGGGATGACATATAGTCACATCAAGTTGTTGTTTGTGACATCAACAAGTTGTTTATTGTTAGTAACACCAAGTTGGTCCAGTACAGCAGCTCTCTGCAGTGTTCAAGCAGCTGCTTGATGTCATCCCAATTGACTGGGGAATAGGTAAGGTTTTTCCCTTGTTGTCTTTACGCCTAATTCTTGCTTCCCTGTAATTCCTTCAAAAGCTTGCATTGTAGTCCCTCTACTAAACTTTAAATAACACACATTTTATGTTTATCAAGCAAGTAGCTATATAAATTATTTCCAGGAGGTAGGAATTCTGGAAGGAGGGCTCTGTTGCTGAAGACATTCATTTGATACATCACAGGTTTTATTTAGTGATGCACCACTCATGTCCACAGCTTGATATGCTTGGTTGATGTTCCATTTAGATACACTCTCAAGCATGTACATCTGCAAATGCAGAGCATTGCGTCTAATTGCATTTAATAAAAAACACATTTCATACTTAGGAAATATTGTTTACATAATTTCAGTTTACCTTGAAATTACACTTGTATTGATGGAAGCTCTGCAGAGAAGAGGACCCTCGGCCACACCTAAGAACATCCAATAACTTGTCGCACTTCTGTAGCCCAGTGCCCAGTTTTGTGTAAGGCTGTACACCAGGTGAATCTTGGATGCATGGCAAGTGCTTTTGCTGTACCTCCCACACATGTGCCAAACCTGTGGTGCCTGTCAGTTCCCACATTGACTCCAGTATCATTGAACGCATTTCTTCAACCCCACGAGTCCTCCTGAAATGTTTGGCCAGCTCACTGGAGGTGATATTTGACAGAATTTGGGCTTCAGATAAAATATGGAAACCATATTTTTTTTAAAAGTGCTGCCTTCTTTGCCTCTTCAAGCTGACAAATGTCATCCTTGTCCCACTCAAAAATACAGCTGGACAACTTGGAGCAAAACCATACAGTGCCATACAGTGGACAGTGCTGTGAAACTCATCATGAAGTGGACAATTATCAAGTCTAGGGTTAGACTTTGATTTTCCATGGTTGAAACCAGATGACACCTGTACTAATGAGAAACAAGAAGTGAAATTATGCGATGAAGCAATGACTTTATCACAATTTTCATTTCAATTTTTCAGTGAAATGAAAAAAAATGGACAGAATTCCTGGTAGAAAAGATTGTCGCACACCTGTTTCACTGCAGCAATCCTTGTCAACATAAATCACTTCTGGCTCTGGCTCCCCAGCATCCATGTAGCGCTTGATTATACCTTGACACAGTTCATCTAGGCCAGCTCCCTCAACAGTGCTCAGGACACAATTCAGGACTTGGCCTTGGCCTTTCCAATATTGGTCATCCACATAGCTGTGTCTGCAATGCCACCAGCAAGTTTTTCGGTAATCTGTATGAACCTAAATATCACACACAACAATCAGGAATAAATAATTTACATACTGTATATCTGCCTTTTTCATGTATGTATTTGAACTGCTTCCTGCACTCCTTAACATCAACCAAGTCACACACTTCCTGTCAAGGGCAAGCTGAGTGGTGAGGACAGCCAGGAATTTGTTTCTGTTGCTTAAGCTCCTCCATACTCCAAGGGCAGACAGGAAACCTACACTTTAAATGCTATTTTAATTATTCATATCGGTTAATGTTAATCCTGTCAATATTTTATTCAGTTGTACATTAAACAGACAAGTCTCTAGCACAAGTCTCTTGTTGGTGCCAGTGTCGCAGAGGTTTAGCTGTGGAGGAAATAAACTGTCAGAGCCACATCCCTTACATATTCACAAATTCATTCATTGTCTACCGCTTATCCAATCTATTCTCGGGTCATGGGGAGCCTGTGCCTATCTCAGGCATCATTGGGCATCAAGGCAAGATACACCCTGGACGGAGTGCCAACCCATCGCAGGGTACACACACACTCTCATTCACTCACGCAATACGGACAATTTAGAGATGCCAATCAACCTACAATGCATGTCTTTGGACCGGGGGGAGGAAACCCCCGAGGCGCAGGGAGAACATGCAAACTCCACACACACGGCAGAGGCGGGAATCAAACCCCCAACCCTGGAGGTGTGAGGCAAACATGCTAACCACTAAGCCACCGTGCATCTCCATACATCTCTCAGACTACCATGTGCAAGAGAGTTATGACCAGTGTGGTGGAAAGGTGGTCTGAGAACATGTCTACACTGCTGTAGAGTCCAGTGATGGCAATGTCTGGATGTATGCTTGAATCTGTAGGCTTGCTCGGCCATGAAAACCCATTCCATGAAGCTCTCTATACACTGTTCTTGAGCTAGTCTGAGGCCAAACGAAGTTTGGAGGTCTGTAGTTTTTGACTTTGCAGAAAGTTGGTGACTTCTGCGCACTGTGCGCCTCAGCATGCACTCACCCTGCTCTGTGATTTTACGTGGACTACCACTTTGTGGTTGAGCTGCTCTTGTTCTCAATTGCTTCTACTTTGTTATAAAAGCACTAACAGTTAACCGTGGAATATTTAGTAGTGAAGAAATTTCACAAATGGACTTATTGCACAGGTGGCAACCTATCATAGTACCACTCTTGAATTCACTGAGTTGACCGATTCTTTCACAAATGTTTGTAGAAGCAGCCTGCCTGCCTAGGTGCTTGATTTTATACACCTATGGCCATGGACGTGATTGAAATTCCTGAGATCAATGATTTGGAGGGGTGTCCCAAAACCTTTAGCAATATAATGTATGTATGAGGACTTTTGGGACATCCTGGAGACTTCCTGTCAACTCAAACTAGTCTGGTCCTTCTTTTCTGATCTCTTATATAGAGTTTCAGCCTGCAGACCCTGTGCAAACAGGATGTTTTTTCCTCCTCACACCTTTCTGTGTAAAATCTAGTGACTCTTGTGTGTGAAAATCAGATGATCACCAGTTTATGAAATACTCAAACCAGACCAACTGCTACCAGTAACCATGCCACGCTTAAAGTGATTTCTGTGACTTTAACTATGGCATGATGGCTGGGTGTCAAGTGGGCTGCTTTGAGTATTTCCCCATTCTGATGTTTGATGTGAGCAGTAACTGAAACTCTGCATTATTGCACTGCATCATTTCACGCATTGTGTTTCTGCCACATTCGTTGGTTAAACATTAGGCTGATTAGTTAAATGCATTAATGTGAAGGTGTCCCTGATAAAGTGGACTTGTTGTTTATTACACTTTGCTGACGACAGACGTTGCTGTCTCGCTACCGCTCTGTTTCAAAACAGAACTTTGAATGCAAGTCTATTGCAGCCACATCTCTACACACTATCTAGGCGCCCTACTTAGGGTGCTTAAGTGCACGTAGCAGACAGTTTTGCGGAAGTCCATAGTCTCAGCCTCCGACGTCACACCCATGAACCGTTGGCTGAACGTCTGAGTCATATGTCAAATGCTGCAGTGTGTTTGACTATGCCTGTACCTCTGGCTCCTTTTATTGACGTCTGTCATATTCATTTCTATACAATATTTATAAGCGTTAAATAAAAGAAATTTAATTTATCTGATCGTCATCTGATTAGTTGGATTCTGCACGAGTTCCGGTAGACGTGTGTGTTGCGTTTTTAATGGTCCGCCTGGAAACAAAGGCGTCGTGAAGCTCTACTTCCCTCATGGAAGAAGGAAGCCGTCCTGTTTACAGTTGTGACAATGAGCGGTATAGGCTCATTAATTTGCACGACTTTCTTAAATAAAAGATCTATTGTTGCACACCGATCTGTTGTAGGGACTTTGTCACGCCCCTAAACGTGAACAAAGCGAACTGTGATTGGTTCCTTTGCATGTCAATCAGTCGCTTCTTGGCCAATAAAATTTGCTATAGCGTCCAGACCTTCTGCCGTTAGTCTGAGGGTTTGGCTATGAGTGACTAGGCTGTCCATGACCTCCCTGACGTGAAGCACGTCTCGTCTTCTCGAAGTATTCCAACCTCCTGAAATGTTGGAGGATTGGAAATGGCAAAGAATTCAAGATAAACGACTCCTCCGAGTTTGGTAAGCATTCAGTCGTTTTCCTGTCGTTTCGGTATAGTGGTTTACATTAATATTAGGATTCTTGTCAAAAAGTTTCATTCAGACCTGATGTAGCATGCTAGCTCGTTCGGCAGGCAGTAAGCGTGTTTGTTGGAGCTGCAGGCCAGTGATCTAAGGTTTAACTAGCTTTGATTAATTATTAAAACACAGCTGTTTCCGTGTTGTTGATATCTAGCCATGCTTTACTTGGCAACAAGATATTTGGCTTTCTTTGTCGATGATCAAGCCGGGACCATTAGATAGTGTAAGCGTGAAATGTAAGAAGATTGTGCTTTAGTTAATGGTACATACACTATTGCCAAAAGTTTTGGGACACCCCTCCAAATCATTCAATTCAGGGGTTGGCCTCAGCCCCTTAGTTCCAGCGAAAGGAATACAGCTTTGTGGGAAGAGTTTGGGGATGTCCCCTTCCTGTTCCAACATGACGTCACACCAGTGAACAAAGCAAGGTCCATAAAGACATGGATGAGAGAGTTTGGTGTGTGTTTATGAACCTTTTCTTTTTCTTTTTTTCTGGAAGGTTTTGAAGGACTTATTTTGTTGGGCAGAGACTGCTTTAGAAAAATAAAGGGGGGAAATTGAGTTGTGATTGAGAGAGAGACCCTGAATCACATTTTTTTTTTTTAAAAAGGAGAAAAATGTTAATGAAGATCTTGCCATAGTGTCCATGGTTTTTAGTATTACGCCTTACCCAGGACCATGAAGAAGAATACAGATCATAAACTGGACTTGTTTTAATAGCGATGTAAATCTGCTTTAATCATATTGCGTTGTAAATTCAGTTCTCTTAAACTTCATTTAGAAATTTTCTTTTTTTTTCTTTCCTGATTACAGCTTTTTTCCAAAGCCACTTGACTGGGAACAATGGTGAAGTATTTCAACTGTGCAGCCTCTCTTAAAGGCACATGGGACCAAGTTTCTCAAGCCTTCTGGCAAAGATACCCAAATCCGTACAGGTAAAACCAGGATTAAAAGATATTTTAAATCCCTTTTAAACATCAATCGTAGCATTTGAGGGTGACTTTCTGGCAATTCTCATTAAACATGGTTAATGGTTGTTTTGAAATATAAAGAAGTATATTCTAAATAAAACGTGGTAAATATTTTGACACGGGATAAATCTTCTCAACAAACTGACATATCAATCGAAATCTCTCTTTAGGTACATTTTTAGATTATTATGACAAAGACTTAGTTATTGCTCATTCTGTCCTCTGGCATTGTTTTGCCGCAATGAGCTCTGGGTCAGCATTTGATGCATCATTTATCTGAAGAACACTTCTGGGTAGAACAAGTACTCAAGATTGCATGAGAATACTTTGAGTCCCAAGTAATTCTGTACTCTTCTCTGTAGTAATCATGTGTTGACAGAAGACATAATCTTTCGGGAGGTTACTCCTGATAATCGCCTCGTTTCCCGACGACTCTTGACCAAAACCAGCCGAGTGCCACGTTGGGCAGAAAGGTTTTTGCCCAGCCACATGGCACGCAAAGCCTACATCATTGAGGACTCTGTAGTGGATCCCCAGAAAAGGACCATGGTCTCTTTTACCTGGAACATCAGTCATGCACGCGTCATGGTGAGAGAACCTCTGTATCAGTTAGACGCTTCTCCTGAGGTTGCAGGGGTCACTGATGCACAATTATGATGTGATGTAATTTACATTTCCTGTTTGAGTTATGGAGTTATAAAATGGTAAATTTGCACCCTGCATGTCTGACTTGAGTTGAACAAGTTTGTTAATGAATCTTATTTTGCCATTAATGTTCCTCTGTCTATTACTGAAATGTTCATAGTCAATCACATGCAGATAAATATTCTTTGGAGCTGAATAATTCAGCTATTTGATCAGATGACATTCTGGTATTAAATAGAAATTTGATTCTAATAACTGTTTAAGATTTGCTCTGTCCTTTTGTTCACACTTTAATCAGAATACAAACATGTGCTATATGGCAAAAGTACGTGGATGCATGGTTTCAACACGCATGCGGGCAGTCCCCCTAAAATGTATTTGTATGCTGTGTATGAAGAGCCCACACTAGTTCCAGTTCAAGCGAGCTCCATGAAATGTTGGTGTGGAACAACTCAAGTGGCTTGCACAGAGCCCTTATTTCAATCCCACAAAACACCTTTGAGATCTGGAATACCGAACATACGCCTGTGCACTAGCCTTCTAGTCGGCCATCGTTTCCAGAAAAGTGGAGGCTGTTATAGCGGCCTGGATATTTTAAATATTTATAAATTTTTCTGACAGCTTATTTTCTTTCATTAGTCCGTGCAGGAGCGCTGTGTGTACACAGTCAGCCTTGACAACAGCAACCTGACGGAGGTCAAGAGAGAAGCATGGATCTCCTCCAACCTCTGTGGCTTTTCCAGAGCTGTTCAGGTCAGTGGGTTAGAGGGGTTAGAATCATGACTCCGCCAAACCAGACGATAAGTCATGGAGTTTTAAATAACATCGAGCCAGCAGTGACTCAAGTTTAATGTTGTTACAAGCAGCCACTGAAAATAGCATGAACAGTTGTGGCTTGTTGACAGCTGAACAGCTGCCTAACCTTATAGTTTAAAGTGCTGAATCTCATGTATTACATGGCAACGGTGAACATGCTTGTCTAAAAGCCCTGTATTCTTTTTATTAAATAAAGGAATTTGGTCTTGCCCGGTTTAAGAGCAGTGTAGTAAAGACCATGAAAGGATTTGAATACATCTTGGCCAAAATGCAAGGTAAGAAACTGTTGTGATGTGAATAATTTAGGTTGTAAATTCATTCAGTTTTTTGCTAAGCCATGCTTTCCTTCTGTGCAGGTGAAACGCCCACAAGAACACTGGCAGAGACTGCAACAGAGAAGGCTCGAGAGACGGCGCTCGCTGCTAAAGAGAGGGCGAAAGGCCTGGCCTCTCATGCACAGAAAAAACAATATATATGATTTTGAGACTTTGATTGGGGCACCATCTTTCTAAGCTTGTGCCTGGTTTCATCTGCAGCACCCATTCCCTCACTAATGATCCTTTCATTGTTCATGTAGTCAGCATTTTTATACAATGTGAGTGGCTATGTTCAGATAGGCAGCAGAAATCGGATTTTTAAGGGTATACTGTATTGGTGGGAAAGAGAACATCAGATATTTTTTTTCCCCCCATAACAATTTAAGCCTCATTTTTATTTTGTTCAGATTTCAGGGCATGCAGTCATGTGAAGTGTAGACTGTTGCCGCAGTACATGCAGAACTTAAGTAATAACCGCATACGGCTCGCTTGTTAGATTTTAGTTGCGTTATCTGTGTTAAATATGTGACAGGACTGCTGTTATATAAAATGTGATCCTTAATGTCTTTCCCCACCCCCTTCATAAATACTATTTGTATTGTCATATTTTTCAAGGGCAGAAAATCATTCAAATGGTTTAGATTAAATGTGCTACCCAGCTTTCTAACTAGTGCAGACAGAAATTTGATTCAGCTTCCTTGTAGAATCTGGAGATTTAGTCTAAAATTCACATTTTAAAGAAATCTGTATTGTTATGCTTATGTGTTTCTGCTATTATCCTAATTTACAAGGTATTGCAAAATTATTTTGTTAATATATTTTTTTAATTGTGTTTTTTTTAAATATTTTTTTTCCATTTGTTAATAGAAAATTAGTTTTACAAAAATCATCTTTCTGTTTTGCTACACATGATCTCATTGCTTCAAATTGAAGTTATATGAACGTTGCCAGGGTCCACATTACATAAGTCATTGCCTGTGTGTGCTGCGAACTCTTTTAAAAAAAAAAAACATAATTGCAGCAAGATGGCAATGTCTGGATGTATGCTTGAATCTTAGTGTTTAAAGTTATACACCATGTTGCTAAATGTTTTGGGACACCCCTCCAAATCATTGAATTCAGGTGTTTTTCAGGGGTTCGGCTTGGCCCCTTAGTTCCAGTGAAAGGAACTCTTAATGATTCAGCATACCAAGACATTTTGGACGATTTCATGCTCCTGACTTTGTGGGAACAGTTTGGGGATGACCCCTTCCTGTTCCAACATGGCTGCACACCAGTGCACAAAGCAAGCTCCATAAAGACATGGATGAGTGAGTTTGTTGTGGAGAAACTTCACTGGCCTGCCCAGAGTCCTGACCTCAACCTGATAGAGCACCTTGGGGATGAATTAGAGTGGAGAATGTGAGCCAGATTTAAAACTGTGATGTCTGCCTTTACATGCACATGAATGTAATATGGAGTTGTCCTGCCCTTTGCAGCTATAACAGCTTCAACTCTTCTAGGAAGGCTTTCCACAAGGTTTAGGAGTGTTTATGAGAATTTTTGACCATTCCTCTAGAAGTGCATTTGTGAGGTCAGGCACTGATGTTGGATGAGAGGGCCTGGCTCACAAGAGTTCCTTTCACTGGAAGTAAGGGGCCAAGCCCAACACCTGAATTCAATGATTTGGAGGGGTGTCCCCAAACTTTTGGCAATATAGTGTATTTACTGGAAAACAAATCCTGAAATATAAAATAAATACTGTTAATGTTGAATCTGCAAAGTTCTTAATTCAGTATTATTTGCTTACTGTCAATAAATTTTTTTGAAATCAAATATGTGGATAATTGATCAGCTATTCATGCAGAATTATTTCTTATGTGGGTGGAATGTGATTTTTATGTCCCATGTGCATCTCTAGCTTGTACCTCTCAGTAAGGTCAAAATGCGTCAAAGAGTCAAAATGAAACTGATTAAATGTACGTTCAGAAAAAAAATTGAACTGGGAACATGCAGGGCAGTAGCTCTTGTTGACTATCTGAAAAACAACCTCATTAGCAACAGGGATTCTTTAATCAAATAATGGCATTGCTGCGTCAACATCTTTCAGAAATAATGGGGCTATTTAACTACAAGACAAAGTCTATTTAAACGACATTAAATAATTCAAAATGAATGTTATGGGACATGGTGTTACAATGTTCTGTGACTTAAAAGCAAAGCAACACTTTTTGCTGACGTGATCTTTTTCCCCCTCATCAGATTGAGTATAGCACATGCCCAAGGGTTTGATAAAAGTTCAGCAACTTCTCAGCGTTTATACAGTTAAGGATTCACCTAATTCACATCAGAGGTCATTTTCATTTCATTTAAGACAGATTTCTTGCTGTTTTATATGACTGCTTGACATCAGAATTCCAGTGGGTCAAAGGTTTACATATACCTTTGATGCCAAGGTGATTATTTTTAATCAATTTGCAAGATTCTGAACAAAACAAGAAGCCATCCCAGGGATGAATGAACATCTGTCCAAAAGGTTCAACTGAACCCCAAGACAACAACAAATGGTGAATGAGTTGAGACATCAGGTGTACAGATATGTACAGTGCATCCACCATTAAGAGAGCCCTATGTCACTATGGTCAAAAAGGTGAGAGTGAAGTTTGCAGGTGATTACAAAGTTTTTGAATGAGTCTTCTGTGGTCCGATAAAGCAACCATTACACTGGCCATAATGATCAGCTCTACGTACGGAGAAAAAAGTTATTTATTTATTTTGAAAAACATTGTTCTCATTATAAGGAGGGCACGGTGGCTTAATGGTTAGCACGTTTGCCTCACACCTCCAGGGTTGCAGGTTCGATTCCCGCCTCCGCCGTGTGTGTGGAGTTTGCATGTTCTCCCCGTGCCTCAGGGGTTTCCTCCGGGTGCTCCGGTTTCCTCCCCCAGTCCAAAGACATGCATTGTAGGTTGATTGGCATCTCTAAATTGTCTGTAGTGTGTGTGTCCTGCGATGGGTTGGCACTCCGTCCAGGGTGTATCCTGCCTTGATGCCCAATGACGCCTGAGATAGGCACAGGCACAGGTGTATCGGATAAGCGGTAGACAATGAATGAATGAATGAATGTTCTCATTATGAAGCATTAGAGAAATAGAAGGAATTGTGAGGAAGCAGGATCTACTGTAGTAAAACCTCAAAAAATCTGAATGTTAATAAGTTACTTGTGACAAAATGCTAACAATGTGTATGTCAAGTTTTGACTCTAAAATTTGAGCTAGAAATATGAGCTAAAATAAATCGGTTTCATTATTTTACATTATTATTTGTAATGCATATGAAATTCATCATTCTCTAAGGTGTAATTTTTATTCATTTAAACCTACTATTGACCAATCCCATTCCCACAGATACTCTTGAAAAATACTGACCACTCGTAATTATTTTTGTTTGTATCCACCACAGTGACACGATCAATATACACTGATTAGGCATAACATTATGACCACCTGCCTAATATTGTGTTGGTCCCCCTTTGGCGCCCAAAACTGCCCAGAGCCGTCGAGGCATGGACTCCACTAGATCCCTGAAGGTGTGCTGTGATATCTGGCACCAAGATGTTAGCAGCAGATCCTTTAAGTCCTGTAAGTGTTAGAAGCAGGAAAAATGGGCAAGTGTAAGGATTTGAGCGAGTTTGACGAGGGCCAAATTGTGATGGCTAGATGACTGGATCAGAGCATCTCCAAAACTGCAGCTCTTGTGGGGTGTTCCCGGTCTGCAGTGGTCAGTATCTATCAAAAATATCCTTTACATCCTGTGAGTGTTCAAGTGGAAGAGGCCCCACCTCACAACTTACAGGACTTAAAGATGCTCTGATCCAGTGGTCTAGCCATCACAATTTGGTCCTTGTCAAACTCGCTCAAATCCTTACACTTGTCCATTTTTCCTGTTTCTAACACATCAACTTTGAGGACAAAATGTTCACTTGCTTCCTAATATATCCCACCCACTAACAGGTGCCATGATGAGGAGAAAATCAGTCAGTTGCTATGAAAACACTTACTCCAACAGGCCTGCACTCCTCCACTCTGGAGCCCAAACCCCCTTTTCTGTTCCCTTGGCCTTTAGAAATTCAGCATAATTGTCAAGAATCTATTCAGTGGTTATCCCACCTAAGATACCTATGCGGTGAATAACTCTGGAGTATTCCTTTAAGCTAAGGTTTTATTTTTGGATAAATACAGGCACTGTC
This sequence comes from Hemibagrus guttatus, assembly GCA_033459395.1. Lineage (NCBI taxonomy): Eukaryota > Metazoa > Chordata > Actinopteri > Siluriformes > Bagridae > Hemibagrus > Hemibagrus guttatus. The sequence goes on along the minus strand of JAUCMX010000009.1, from coordinate 8,787,795 downwards.
ATTGCTATCCATATAATAGACTTCTCTGAATATAAAAATATCTTTCCAATACAGACTATTTCCTTCATGTTAGAAAGTTAAAACTCTCAAAAGACTTGTTGCACGTCCCAAACATCCGACATGAACTTGGATTAGAAGTCAAGTTAAATACATAAAATATTTATTTGTACAAAAGGTTTACATTGGTAAGAAAATGCTACATACGAATACACATAGGGCAGATAAATACAAAAGTGATGGCGATCCAAAGACGTACAAAAAATTCATAAGGCTTTTGGTGGTCACAATCACATATACAGTGTACTATTTAGCTGTGTATATTTACACTGAATAACTGAACATTAATTAATTGCATAAATGCCAGGTTCAGCAGGATTGCTGATATTTCAACAGAATTTGTTGTACATACACATATTTAAAAAAAAAAAAAAAGAAAAGAAAAAAGGTCCTAAGTATAGATACACCTTCCAGGTGAAGCCTAGCAACTACGTTGGTAGGAACATGGGGGGATGCTTACTATTAATCTACATTTATCATCTAAAATACACTGTTTCTGGAATCATTTTAGGAAAACTGATCTGAATGGCACCTAATATTAGCTTACCTAACAACTATTAGTGCAGGAAAAAAGTATCCAGGCATGAACCACTTTCAGTAAACGCATGTATAAATCAGTTTAAAATACTTGACTTAAACACGCCACTGCTAAATAAAGGAAGTTGCTGTGAAGACGAATACGATCATGCCAGCTGATCAATACTGAATTTAATTTGTATCAATGCCATCATTGATGTGAAGTGCTCCGTTAACTTTATATCCAGCTATTTGTGAAATGATCGATGTTCATTTTAAAAGTGTTAGCGATTATTAAAGTTTGAATTTAACTGGGCAAACAAGATTGTTTACTAAAACGTTGTTTTTTTCCCCCCACTGGCTGCACAGAATACACCTCCATGAGTGCTATTGACCTTTCAATAAGGAAAAGCTTTAAAAACACTGATATGGACACGATCTGCATTTGACGTGAAAATAAGAAATCCGAGAACAAACGTCCTACGCACGAGTGATGTGAAGTTAAGTGCTGATGCAGCTGCTTTGTGCAACATATCAAAATTAGAGAGCAACATTTGTTAAATAAGTGTAAGGTCTAAGTGCAAGCAAGTATATACTGCAGGATGACCCTGACACAGAGCCAATTAGCTTAAAGAAGAACGACAAGGACATTAAGAACAAAAATACATGACCAAACTGTCAGACCTCCATTAATCACTGCGTATCTATAGCACCACGTCATAAAAATACAATATATTACCAAAAATCCAGTAATGCTTGCAAACAGCCTGAGTCTGATGGTTATAAAATGGCAGCAGTGTGTTTCTGTGGCAAGCTGTCATATTTTTGGTTTGAGGCCTCTTTTTGTTTTTTCTTCAAACTTGTGATACAGTTTTTGGAATGTTTCAGAAATTATTGAGAGCAGTTTTGTAGCCGTCATAACCAGGAACGGTCGGAAGTGGAATAACTATGATCTGCGTCGGTGTGCGTCAAGCCCAGACCGTCGGGGTCCAAAGTCCACACCATGCTCTCAACATCAATCTCCACATCCTCTGCAATAAGAGAACAGATAGTTCATTTTAACACTACACATTTCTGGACTATAACAACAACAACCCTAACTTCTTTTGCTTTTTATTATATAGAGTGCCTTAATCATGATGTGTAAATATACTACTTTATGCTTAACAGTCAGTCTAAATAAAAATGATAATACAATTTATCTAAGCACTGGGATCGGGGAAACAACACTTTCTGATATATATGAGTTAAGCAATAATAACCAAAAGGGAGTGCGTCATTATTTCATATATCTATTTTTAACATTGGACATTTCATTCTCCATAAAAGAGTTTCACTGCAAGGGGTCTAATAACAATGTTATTGTAGAAAAGCAAAAAAATTCATTTGCCAAGCCTGCAATCAAGCGGTCCCATCCAGGGGGTATTTCCACCCCATTACCAAAGATGAGACAATGTCTGCAAGTTTGTTTAGTTCGTCTCCTCAGTATGGAGGTACTGTCTGGACTATTTTCAAAACTAATCGTAAATTTTATTTCAATTGCGTTTTCTATTGCGGTCTCATAATAATGCGACATTATGTGACATAGTCTAAATGAACATACAAATCGTACACCGATCAGCCATAACATTATGAGCACTGAGAGGTGAAGTGAATAAGACTGATGATCTCATCATGGCACCTGTTAGTGGGTGGGATATATTAGGCAGCAAGTGAACATTTTGTCCTCAAAGTTGATGTGTTAGAAACAGGAAAAGGAAAAGTGTAAGGATTTGAGCGAGTTTGACAAGGGCCAAATTGTGATGGCTAGACCACTGGATCAGAGCATCTCCAAAACTGCAGCTCTTGTGGGGTGTTCCCGGTCTGCAGTGGTCAGAATCTATTAAACGTATCCTTTAAGTCCTGTAACTTGCGAGGTGGGGCCCATGGAGACTCCACCTCTCAACTTACAGGACTTAAAGGATCTGCTGCTAACATCTTGGTGCCAGATACCACAGCACACCTTTAGGGATCTAGTGGAGTCCATGCCTCGGTGGGTCAGGGCTGTTTTGACAGCAAAAGGGCGACCAACACAATATTAGGCAGGTGGTCATAATGTTATGCCTGATCGGTGTATGGCTTGGTTTTACTTTTAATTAGTTTTGAAAGCAATCCGAAAGATACTTCCATATCTCAGCAGAACAGTTCTGAGATTACATTTTTTAATTACTTTATAGGTTATTTTAGTCTTTCCTGCACTGTTTTACTTGAAACAGTATTTAAGCACTTATACTTTTCCATCTCTGTAAACTTTACACAGGTTTCCTCAGTATGAGGGGAAATTTTTTTTTATTCATTTTATAAGCAATCATTTTATCCGTTTAATCAGTTTTAATCAAATCAATCAGTTCATGCATACCTGATCCAGAAGTTGAGATATATGATTAATCCTCAAAGTTACGCAACTGATATTTTATAATCCTTCTAAAGGATAATTTGAATAAATAAAGTAATAATGTAAAAAAAAAAAAAAAAAAACACACAAAAAAAAATAATGTCACAGATTTGAAACCTCTTGGAGTAATGGAGCTGTTGCTGTGACTTGGCAACTCGTGATCAGAAGAATAATGCAGACCTTATTAGACATGACAGCAAGTATATTTTTCACCAGTCAGAACTATTGTACTACTTAATGTACTCTGATGATGCTTTGCAAAGATGCAAACTGGCTCAAGATTTTACATTACAACCGGACAATTACCTCTGTCTGAATCGGATCTTTCGGAGGACATGGCCGAGCCCAGGCTGTCATTACGCATCCTCTCTGTGCCACTCTGCAGCTGCTGCAGACGCATACGCAGCTCCTGCTGCTCCCAGCGCAGCCGGTCCTTCAGTAGCTCAGCCCGCTCATTCTGCTCCTGCAACTTCTGCAAACAAATCACCAGCAGAATGAGACTCCAGTGTAGATTAAGTCCTCCTGCAGTTTTGGAGATGCTCTGATCCAGTCGTCTAGTCATCACAATTTGGCCCTTGTCAAACTCGCTCAAATCCTTACGCTCGCCCATTTTTCCTGCTTCTAACACATCAACTTTGAGGACAAAATGTTCACTTGCTGCCTAATATGTCCCACCCACTAACAGGTGCCATGATGAGGAGATAATCAGTATTCTTCATGGCACTTCAGTGGTCATAATATTATGCTTGATCGGTGTACATACATGCACACACAGTAAGTACACACAAACACGCATTCTCATCACCTAAACAATAAAAAATTTCAGCTAACATTCCGATTTAATTCCATATCACCTTCAAAGAATCAACATGTCTGCCATGGTTCACTCCACACATGTACACTATAATTACCCAAATCCGTTTCATACAAAAGTTGATGCACCAAGTCAACAACAAATGTACTGACAAAGGCTTTTTTTTTTTTTTTTTTTACCTATGCACTGAAGACATTTACTTTGAGATCAAAAGTTGAGTATAAGAAGACATAAGATTTTAAGTTTTTATATATGTATAGATATTACTGCTTTCATATTTCTTGGGTGCAGTAACTACATGAAGCCATCACCAAACAAATCCTTTGTGATGCTTTACCAGGCTTGTACTGCAGATTCTGTTTATTTCAAGGTGTACCTCACTTCAGTCTACTCTTTAGATTGCAAGCCATGCAAGCCCAAGGCATGACACTGCCTCCACCGTGCATGACAAATGAGCTTTTAGTATTGGATCATGAGTAGATTCTTTCTCCACTGTTTAGCCTTTCACAGTTTGGTTGCTAATCCTTGTATTTCTTTCTCAATACCAATCTGAGTCTACTATTGATAAGTGGTTCGGATCTTGTGGTATGGCCTCTATATTCGTGCTCTTGAAGTCTTCTTGCATGTATGGTTAGTGACATCTTCACTGCTGCTATGTGTAGCTGTTGCTGATAATGACCTGTTGTTTTTGGGTTCTTCTTCACAGCTCTTACAACATTTCTGTCATCCACTACTGATGTTTTCCTTGGCTAAACTGTTAACTGTCTAATTATTAGTACAACAATGCTTTTGTTCTTTTTCAGCATATTCCTTACCAGCTATGCCCAATGCTTGTGCAAGGGCTCTGATTAATTATTCTCCCTTTTCTGAGCTACAAAATGGCTTTTTGATCTTTAGATCTTTCTTCTTAAAGCTTTAAGAAACTAAGATTTTCTCACCTTTATGTGCATCTGTGCTCGCCTAAGCAAGCTCAAAGTGGTGTTCCTTGAAGAGTCTGAGGACAGTGGGACCTGCTGTTTCAGCTGCTCCAAGCAGTGCCGCAACTGAGCTCGTCTGTGCACAGAGATCAGGACATTTACATTTCCCCCCTCACCCAACTTTAACCACTTGTAATAACTCACTGAAATAGAAGTTAGATAATATAGATGTGTTCATACCTGTGCTTTTCCAGTTCATTGTGAACTGACCTGGAAAAGAAACACATTAAACTTTTAAACTCAACATAAATTATGGTACTAGTTTCTTGAAATTTCAGAAGGTATCTAAGGCTATTGTAGTTAACATATAGTGATGTTACAAATTATGCACCACAAGCATTATGGACACTGCATACAGGCGCCATCCCAAAACCTGCCTGAACAGCTTTTCTGGCAAGATATACAAATCCACCAAGCAGAATTTATTACAGTTTGGTATATTTGCCAATAAAGAGATCCCTACCAGTAGGGTTTTCATACATCTGTTCATATAAGTTGAGTTGTCTTTATTTGTCACATATACATTACTGCACAGTGAAATTCTTTTTTCGCATATCCCATCCTCAAGGGGTTGGGTTCAGAGTGCAGGGTCAGCCATGATGCACCACCCCTACAGCAGGGTGGGTTGGGGGGCCTTGCTCAAAGGCTCAACGATGGCAGCTTGGTGGTGCTGGGACTTGAACCCCGATCTTCCCAGATATAGGTGTTTACATTAAGGCATTTTAGTGTGTAGTGGTTACTATGAAGCTAAACTAAGTGTCAAACCATTGCCACTCCTCCTTTGCTTTCCAAAAAGAAATGTGTCTATGATGTTAGCATGTTTCCATCTATCAGCTGGCAAAGGCGGTCAACAAGTTTAACCGGTCTAGATGTGTTTTGGCATCTAGTAATCGATCAGATTAAGCATAATGTTTCAGCAGGGTTTTTAGGCTGATAGTTAGATACTTGATATAAAGAATTGCTTGGTTAATTGTCTACAATTGAACTGTGTGGAAAATCTCTGTACATCTTACATTTGAATCAGTATATTCATTCATTCATCTATACTCGGGTCACGGGGAGCCTGTGCCTCAGGCTTTATTGGGAATCAAGGCAGGATACACCCTGGACGAAGTACCAACCCATCGCCGGGCACAGACACAGACACACACACACACTACGGACAATTTAGAGATGCCAATCAACCTACAATGCATGTCTTTGGACCGGGGGAGGAAACCAGAGTACCCGGAGGAAACCCCCGAGGCACGGGGAGAACATGCAAACTCCACACACACATGGTGGAGGTGGGAATCGAACCCCCAACCCTGGAGGTGTGAGGCAAACATGCTAACCACTAAGCCACCGTGCCCCCCCCCTGAATCAGTATATTAATGAAGGTCATTTTATTTTGAGGCAGTTATGCATTTCTACAGGGGATGTGGTAGCTTTGTGGCTAAGGCATTGGACTACTGCGCTGAAGGTTGTGAGTTCAAATCCCAGGTTCACCAAAGCTGCCACTACTGGGCCCCTGAGCAAAGCCCTTAACCCTCATGCCAGAAATGTAAATGTACTTCTTAGTGAATGCTAGTCTTCTTAGACAACACTAATCAACGAGTAACTGATAGACTTCATAATTATTCCAATTGCATAAATGTGCCTAAATTAACTATGTCAACTCTCAGGATTTCTTTGTGTTAATACAGATTGTTTACGAACGAAATATGCGCATGCGCGGTAGGATTCGGCGAACAACTCACCTGCTGCTTCCAGCTGAATTCTTTTTAGATTTTCCTTTGCTCCTTTTTTCTGTCGTTTTACTGTAAAATGGAAGAACCGAAGCGTAGCCATGCTCAGCTTCTGTTTAAAAAACAAAAGAAATATAAATAAATAAAAACGATAGTGCTTTAGAATAAACCGTGTACTTTTGTGGACGCCCTGGACCAGAACTGGTACAGTAACAACTAACGTTAGCAAGCATGCTAACTAGATACCTAAATAAAAGGACAGGGGGTAACTACATGAAATGTAAAATAAAAAAATAAATAAATAAATAAAATCATTATGGCGAAGTCAAGACAAGAACATAAGAGGTTTTCATTCATTAGGCGATAAAAAAAAAAATCAAACCCAGTCAGTCAGAGCGAGCGTAGCTTTTAATGTTTTAGTTATTTTTTTTGGCGCCACCGGTTTAATTATTTAACGCATTTCCTACTGCATTTTTTTTTTTTGCACAATTATGGTAATAAATAATATTAAAAAAATATGCTGTTTGTGTAATTAAAGTGGAGTTTAATGGCAGTGTACGATGAGGACAGTTTTTCAAATTTACCGCCGTTCGCGCCTTTGTGTACAATGGAGGGGAGGAAAAAGAGCTCCAGTCAAACACAAGGTTTCTATGAGTAAACATCATTTTTAATCCAGAAACTAAAAACATAAGGACAAAATCTTGAAAGTCGGTGGTAAAATTTATTTGTTTCACTAAAAAAGAAGCACATTTTTCATGCTTATCAGCTTGATTGTCTGTAGCGGAGGTTGGTCTCATTCTGTGATACTATATCACAAAGAAATAACAATATATGTCCATTTTACAATACCTCTTTCTTTTCTTTCCAAGTATTCAGCAGCTTGCAGAAGAACTTGAATATTGCATGCGTTTACTTCCATCCTGATTAGGAATTTAACTAAAGATTAGCACCAAAATTCGGCAACACCCGTGAAGATGTGTGTGTTTTTGTGTGAGAGAGATTTTGGCAGCTCGACTCGAACTGCTGCAGCTGCCACGTCATACGCGTCAGTCTTATTACGCCCTTTCCAAGGTTTCGCTTTGATTCTGTCTCAAATGCATCCCTGCTCACTATATTTGTACACTAGGGAGGGGTAATACTAGTAGTAGTAGTATGAGGAGGAGGAGCACTAGGACTAGCAACTTAAGTAGTACTAAGTAGATTTTAGTGTTGTACGCCAAACTTGTATGGTTTCTTTTCGTATCGTCATTTTGCTGTGAACGGTGCACAGCAAATTAATTAATAATTTACTAATAACCCAGTGCGATATAGAAAATTTGTTATGTACGTATAATAATAAAATATTCAGAGATAAACGCCGTTGCTCGGCTTTTGTTTTGGGTTGCTAAGGCGGAAGCGGAAGTGACTCCATGACGTTATTTTTGTTATGTATACCAGCTGATCAACAGCGCGTGCGTTGCAGTCAAGCCGCGACGCTGGAAATAATACAAAAAAACGGTCTATTTTCGTGTTTAATCGTGTTTATTCTCGTCCTTTGTTCGTTTCGTGTAATTCAGGATTAATTCAACAGCCAGCAAAACCTTTTCCAGATGAGCAACTCGACCGCCAGTGTGCTGTACAGGTTGGGCCACAACAAACTGGCCTGATACGCTGGCGTTCGGTGTAGCAGCAGTTATTCACTAATAACCAAGAAAATACGTGGCTGATGGTGGAAATAATGGACATTGTAAAGGCTGTAAGAACTTGTAGTGGTCTTCAGAGTATCAGTGATTAAAGATCAGGTAGTCATCTAGAGGCTAGCACAGAAGGAAACTGTTTAAGTTGCTAGCAAGACATAAACGTCATATGCTATAACAAACAAACGCTACCTGTTGGTCTCTAATGTCAGACAGCACAGCCATTCAATTAACACATATATAGCTACCACAGAAATTGAGTACAATGTGGTTAAAACTCTTTTTCTTGCTCCTGTATTTTTTGGTTTTGTTTGTCCTGGCTCGATTTTTCGAAGCCATTGTGTGGTATGAGACTGGGATCTTTGCCACCCAGTTGGTGGATCCCGTAACACTGAGCTTTAAAAAGCTGAAGACCATCCTAGAGGGCAGAGGACTGGGATACTCCGGTCTTGCTGAGAAGAGGGACGTCAGAGAGCTTGTTGAAAACTCTGGTAACTTGGTTTTTTACCCCTAAAGATATTGCGTAATAGTGGTATGAAAAGTATGGACACACAAGTTGCACTCTTGTCATTTTTTTGTAAATGATACCAGTACTAGGATGCTGGCTATCTGGGCAAACAGAGTGCTTGATCTGATACTGACATCCTCTGCAAAATCAGAGTTATGGTGGCATCATCCTTTAAGACACCGTGTGCCCTGTTTTTGTGATTGAATTGGATCAGAAATAAATGTAAAAGTTAATCAAACACTTGAGGTCTTGGTAGTGATACAGAAATATCTCATTTTTGCATAATGTGAAGTTATTCACAGCAGATACACTATATTGCCAAAAGCTTTGGGACACCCCTCCAAATCATTGAATTCAGGGGTTCGGCTTGGACCCTTAGTTCCAGTGAAAGGAACTCTTAATGCTTCAGCATAACAAGACATTTTGGACAATTTCATGCTCCCAACTTTGTGGGAACAGTTTGGGGATGTCCCCTTCCTGTTCCAACATGACTGCACACTAGTGCACAAATCAAAGTCCATAAAGACATGGATGAGTGAGTTTGGTGTGGAGGAATTTGACTGGACACCTGAATTCAATGATTTGGAGGGGTGTCCCAAAACTTGTGGCAATATAGTGTATGTTGATGCACTGAGAATCATGATATTGGGTTGTGTCATGGTGTATACTGAAAATGTTTTCAAAAGTTGAAGGCATCAAATAACACTACTGGTGCAGCATCAGTACATATAAGTCCAGTCATATTGTCAGAACATTTTCCTGTTCCTGTCACTCTTCCTGTTCTCCCAAAACGATTGAAGACCACCAACATCCAATCAATCTGGCCAAGAAGGCATCTTTACTTGCTTGTCAGTCATGTTGCCTGTTATTTGAAAAAGCTCCCCCATTAGCATTGATTTCTAGGCTAGGGAATGTTCATGCAAATGTTTTCGGGGCATGGCTTTGGAAACACTGAATTGTAGACCAGTATTTATTTCAGTTTTGAATTTCAAATCCGTAATCTTCTGATAGCAAAAATGCTCTATACTTCTAAACGATATTGTTAAGAAAAGATTAAAGACATTAAAATAAATATATTTAAATATTTATCAGTGTAACTTTAATCCTATAAATAATATATATATTGGTTTTCAGGAGACCTGATGCAAGGGGAGCTCTATTCAGCTTTAAAAAATGAAAAAGAAGAAGCAGGATCAGATTCCAGCACCAGTTTTAGTGGGGAGATGCACTTTTATGAGTTGGTGGAAGACACTAAGGATGGCATCTGGTTGGTACAGGTAAATATTATCCTGCTTATAAGCATGTTTTCCTAATCTAGTTCCATTATTGTCAACACTTACCTGATCTTTTGAGGTTTGCATGTGTTTAAATATAAATAAATTAATGGCTATCGGGGGGAAAAAAACACTTAAAAACAAAATTTAAAAGTAAAACACAGCTTACAAATCATGTGTGTATTTTGGATATCAACAGAAACCGAATGTGTTTTTATCTAGGTAATAGCCGAAGACAGAAATCCACTATTGAGCACAGTCAACTGGGGGAAGATGGTACAGAAAGTTTCTCGCTTTGGCATTCGCACTGGCACATTCAACTGCTCAAGTGATGCCAGGTCAGGAATTGCATTGCAAGTGCATACACTTGATTGAGTTTCTAACCAGTTGGTAATTTCTAGATTGTAATCATATAGAAATATATTTATTATCTTCTTTGTTTTTGTGTTTCACTCTAATTGATGGTTTTTGTTTTTTCTTGGTAATATCCTCTTCTCCCAAACTATCAGATATTGCCATAAACGTGGCTGGATGAAGTCCACTTTGATCATGTCAGTTCCCCAGACTTATGCCTCTAAAGGAAAGGTCATACTGAAAGAGTATAACGGTAGGCGAATTGAAACGGAGCACATCTTCAAATGGATGACTGCCCATGTTGCCTCTCGCATCAAGACCGTCCGCTTCTCACAACAGTTAATAGATGACTGGTACCAGAGAGAAACGCAACCTGTAAAGATGTTTTTGTTTGCCAAACTGCTCCAGCCCCCTGCCTTCTTCTCAGCCCTCAGCATCAAATTCACAGGGCGCATAGAGTTCATCTTTGTTGATGTTCGCAACTGGGACAACACGACTTGCTTGAAGGAGATCGGGGTGCAACAGATGCCCTCATATATTCTCAAAACACCAGAGGGTATCTACAGATATGGCAACAGCACTGGGGAGTACATTTCTTTGCATGCCATGGAGACATTCCTACGCTCTGTTCAACCAGAGGTCAATGATCTATTTGTTCTAAGCTTGGTCATGGTCAACCTGATGGCCTGGATGGACCTTTTCATAACACAGGGAGCCACGATTAAGCGCTTTGTGGTTTTGATCAGCACACTAGGTACCTATAATTCTTTACTCATAATTTCTTGGCTCCCTATTCTTGGATTTCTTCAGCTACCATATTTGGATAACTTCTATGAGTATAGTCTTAAGCTGCTGCGCTATGCAGACACCACCACTCTTGCCTCTTGGGTTAGGGCAGATTGGACCTTCTATTCTTCACACCCAGCACTTTTCCTGAGCACATACCTGGCCCACGGTCTCCTCATAGACTACTTTGAGAAAAAGAGGAGACGTGGCAATGAAGACCAAAATGCTAACAACCTGGAGTGGCTGTCCAGCCTTTGGGATTGGTATACCAGCTATTTGATACATCCCATTGCTTCCTTTCAGAATGAGTCAGACTGGGATGATGATCCTAATTTTCTTTTAGAAAGGTTGGCCTTCCCAGACCTCTGGCTTCACCCACTTGTTCCCATCGACTACATCAAAAATCTGCCCACTTGGAGGTTCAGGTGCACAAAGTCAGAGAGGACCACCCGAATGGACCAAGATAATCCAACAAACAAGATAGACCATCTGTCATTCGTGGAACCAGGCAGTGAACAGCAAAAACAAGAACACAACTCAGAGAGGGCTCATACCAATAAAGGGAGTTGTGCGGGGAAAAGAGGTCTCAAGATTCCGGGTCTTGTGGAGAGGAACAGGACACTGATTGGTCTCAGTGGCCCTGTGGTATGCTTCATTGCACAGAATGTGTTGTTTGTTTGGAAAACTTTGAAACAGAATGCCTTGTCATGGGACTGCCATGTGGCCATGTGTTTCACCAGCAGTGCATCGTGGTCTGGCTGGCAGGCGGGCAGCACTGCTGTCCAGTGTGTCGGTGGCCATCCTATAAGAAGAGACCAGCCAGACAACCCTATGCAGATTTTCCACTTGAACCAGAATAGCATATTCCTTTCATTAAAATTCCCATACATAACTTATGAATCCTTGATGTGCCCATTGTAAGTCTGTAGGCCTGTAGATTCACGTTATTGAGTCCTGTTTTTATTTTTGGTGATATTAACCTGCATACATATTAGTGTTATGCCATTTTTTTTTTTTGACGCATCAAGTCTAGACATGGACTATATATTAATTAGCAATGTTAAATTAACCTTTTTAGTCCATGACTAATGCTTAATATATACCAAAAACGTGCCTACTGGGTACCCAAATCTTGCTAACATGATTTAAGTATATACCTAGAGAATATGTGTGAAAAGTACGTTTTTTTTTAACTGGCAAAGTGAAGCACTTTTGTTTGTATCAAAGAAGGTAACGGCATAACTATTGAAAAGACAAGTAGCTGTAGCTTTTGGGAAGTTTTGAAGTTTTATTGATGATGATAAGAAATCCCTGTCATAGTTTCATGTATATGTTTAACGTGTGTTCAGTATATAAATGCAATTAATTAACTTAAAAATGAACTGAAATTTCAGACCTTGTGTAACACATAATGCAAATCAAACACAGCTATAGGCATCTCAACTGATGATTAGTAATCTCATCTTTAGACCTTTCTCAGGTGGACCGCTCTGACCAGTATCTGACATAGTGGAGCTTTGTTAGTGGTTCTACTAAAATGCTGGTGATTCTTTAGTTAGTTGCTGGTTGTAATTGAGTAGTAGTCTGTAAGAGGACATGGATTAAAGCAATTAAAAAGCTGTACTGTCACATCTACCAAAACTGGCTTAGTGTATGAACAGCATTGCCATGTAACAATTAAATCAATGTTCTTTGATATCAGAGCTTTCATTTCCAGTCGATTTTAAGGCAGGATCAAGAGACCTTGATATGACATAAATACAAGGTATTCCATAGTCTCACACCAAAACTCAATACACTCTAAGTACCCAAGTTGTTTTATGTCTGAAAGGGAAAAATGCCCACAGAAATGTGGGTGATGGTTCCGTTTTATCTGCATTTACTGTTCAGTTAGAGGTGCTTAAATTTAGACTATGGGCACATCAAAGTCAGATCCTTCATACACCTAAAAAGTCTTCTCAAAATAGAATTTTGTCCTGAAAACAAAATGATAATAAATGTGATCTTACATAACTGTGTATTTAAAAAAAAAAAAAAAAAAAGATTAATATTGTAAAAATAACTGACCTGTTTCACTGTCATTTTAATTTTGCCTACATCAGGATTCATTCCCCAAATATGACTCTTCTACATGGCCCACTGGCCTTCTTAAAGGTTAGCTTGCTTATATCAAGCTGACCTAATCAGGCATTGCAAAGATGGAAGGATGTCCTGACCCTAACCAGCACTGCACTTCTAAAACCATTACATTTTGTCAACTGTTCATGCATACTGTAAGATTTAGACAGTTTAGTAAATCTCTAATGTAGCTTTTCAGAGACAGGTTGTAAGTGTGTAATTTTATTTCAGTCATCATAAACCTCTAGACACATCAACCTTATGTTTAATACAAAAAAAAAGAAAACCTAATCAAACAAAAATGAAAAACCTGCTTGCATACAAGGTAAAATGGCCAAGTTTGATCTGCCTGCTTGATTCCCACTACTCCATCTCTAATCAAATAATTTTTTGACTTATTTTCCCCCATGAAGCATGGAACTTGTTTTTTCCCCCCCTCAGGCCAGAATGTATGTATTGTAATACCATTATTAATGACCTTACCCCACTGACTTTTTCTGTAAATTTGAAATTGGAGCATTGGCTTAATGTGTTGTTCAATCCATTAAAGTTGACTTTCATGGTTGTATGGCTTTTAATGGCCTACTTTATATCTGTTTTTGAAAATATAAATGATCATCAAGTTTGTTATACATTTTACGCTTGTACATTGAAATTAAAGAGAAGGAAAATATGTAATTAGGGAAACAAATGAAAATGTGTTAGTGTTGGACATTAAATATTGAACAAAGCTACATTTTCAAAGTATCCAAGAAGTCCAGAATCTAGTTTTATGAAGAATGGACAGCAAAGGAGGGACTATATCTGGAATGGGTTGTTCAAAATGTGTGATGGTCGGATGTGCATAAACGTTTGCTCATATCCTGCACCCTAAATGTGTGGGTTGCCTGGTTTCCTACTAAAAACATGCACTCTCTGCCTTAGGAACACCTGTGCAGTGGAACATTCATGCAGCTAATCATCAGCAGCACAAGGCATAAAACTGTGCAGATACAGTGCAAGAGCTTCAGTTACTGTGCACATCAAGTATCAGAATGAGGAGAAATACTCAAGATACCAACCACCATGCCATAGATCACAGTATCCTTATCTGTGACATGGATATGTTAGCACCAGATGAGGCGGTTTGAGTAATTTAGAAAATGCTGATCTCATGCGATTTTCACACAGGGTGGTGCAAGAAAAAAACATCCTTGTGTGCAAAGAGTGCAGGCTACAACATCTTGTTGAGAGAGATCATAACAGAATGAGCAGATTAGTTTAAGACTGTGATAACTCGAATAAACACTCTTTACAATCATGATGAGCAGAAAAGCAAAAGAAAAAATCTCAGCATGCACAAAATATCGACTCTTGGGCTACAACAGCAGAAGATCACATAAGGTTCCACTCCTGTCCACCAAGAAAAGCAATCTGGTGACATCATGGGCATAGATTCACCCAGTCAGGACAGTTTAAGATAAGAAAGACAATTACTTGGTCTTTTTCCAACTGCCCTGTTTCGGTAACTCTGCACCCATGATAGCTTCAGGTACTTGTTCATGATTAATAGCAGTGGAGTGCATGTTTTTTTTTCTTTTCTTTTCTATTTGCTGATTAGATAGCTGCATGAATATGCAAGTGTTCCTAATAAAGTGGACCGCGAGTGCATGCATTAGGCGATGAATGAATGTTCAAGAACTAGTCTGTGGATATTTCCGTCTTGTGCCCAGTGTTTCAGTTAAAGATTGAAGATTCAATAACAAGAATGAATTATTAAAATTAAAACTAAAACGTCTTTTGTTACGTGAGAGACAATTATACACACTCATACTCTCCGAAGTGACGTGACTCCTTGACAACTTTCGAAGACGTTAGTACGCATGCGCAGGATGTCCGTCACACGGCGGAACAGGCGTAATCTAGTGTGTGTGTGGGGTGAAATTGTTACCGAGGCGTGAGCACTTTTATAATGTTTTGCTGAGCTGAGTCGTAAATCTATTTATTGGAACCAAGACGCAAAGGAGGAACAGCTACGATGCTGCGTGTCTGTTGGAAAGGTGCAAATACAGCGGCACGGGTAAGTTTTCTTGGTTAGTTTGGATAGCTAGCTTGCTAGTTTAGACGAGAACGGTCATTCAGTGACCCACAGAAACAGGCCTGCGCCTGTGCTGCTAATGTCCTTGAACGTAAGTTTATTTTGTGCGTCCGGATTGTGTTGTTTCGGGTTTAACACCATACATACATTATCTTTGAATTACTAGAGTATATTATTTATCACCGCTGAAGATGTAGTAATTTTTTTGTAGTGAAACGCAAGTGTACGTAAACTGCGTAAGATGAAGTACGGAGGCGGGGCTTGTGAAGTTGAGTGACAGGCAGGTAAACGAATCAAATGAGACTATTGATCGCGGCACGATAATCCATTCAATTGAAATCCCCTATTCTACATGGACGTAGACGTGGGAGGTTAACATAGGATTCATGCTTTCCGCCATCAATTCATGTGAGTCAGTTGCTGGTGAATAGTTTAAGATCTCTTTAAAAGTATTTCTTCTTTTTTTCTAGCTAGATTCATTGGTGTCTAAATAAGTTGGAATGGATTAGTAGTGTATATTCGGGCTTTATGTTTTCATTAATAACTTGAGGACGTGATCTTGCAAGTTTTTTCCCTTGATAGGTGAATAGTTTGTTGGCATTATTCCTCTGTAAACAATCTTGATATGAATGGAGCGAATGAGTGCAAATCTAATCAAATCCATCAATTCACAAACTGGAGCATTTGTATATAAAAAGGTTAAATATTTTTGTTAATTTGCATTCGTACATGATTTCTTTTATTTTTGTCCTCAGAAATGCCTGTGTGAAAATGTGGCAGTCCATCCCGGGCAACACTGCCGTCGCTATACATCAGCTGGACAATCTGGGTAAAGATTTATATTCACAGAAACACATCTATTTTCAAAACCAACTGGACACCATGTTCAAGTATGACGTGTATAATTGTGCCCCTTATTTATATACACTGATCAGGCATAACATTATGAACACTGACAGGTGAAGTGATTAACACTGATTTTCTCCTCATCATGGCACCTGTTAGTGGGTGGGATATATTAGGCAGCAAGTGAACATTTTGTCCTCAAAGCTGATGTGTTAGAAACAGGATAAATGGGTGAGCGTAAGGATTTGAGCGAGTTTGACAAGGGCCAAATTGTGACGGCTAGACGACTGGATCAGAGCATCTCCAAAACTGCAGCTCTTGTGGTGTGTTCCCGATCTGCAGTGGTCAGTATCTGTCAAAAGTATTCTTTACGTCCTGTAAGTGTCCTTTGAGTCCAGTGGGCCCATGGAGGCTTCACCTCTCAACTTACAGGACTCCAGGAGTCCATGCCTCGACGGGTCAGGGCTGTTTTGGCAGCAAAAGGGGGGGCCAACACAATATTAGGCATAATGTTATGCCTGATCAGTGTATAATGAACATTTACCTGATGAGTTGGATTTCTGTACTCGACAATATTTTGTATGCAGAACTTGCCATGAATGCAAACATGTTTCACAGTTTTCTGTTAAAAAACTTCATATTTGTGTACTGCAGGTCTGCGGCAGGTAAGATTGTGGCTGCCAGTCTCCTGACCGTTGGTGGATGCCTGGGTGGTACAATCCTGTACGCCAAATGGGACCCGAAATTCAGAACAAGCATTGAAAAGAGTGTACCCTATTCTGATACGCTCTTTGAGCTGATGCTTGGTCCCCCTTCACAGCCAGTTGTCCCTTTGCCAAAGAAACCGGTAAGCAAAACCTATAGAACCTGACTACTTGGTCTGTCTCCTAAACAATGTCCTCATCTTTAAACATTTTATACATAATGTAGAACCTCAGAAGTCCTATAAAGTCTCACTTTACATGTATGTTAGGCAAAGTTTGAACCACTGCAGATATCGTCAGTGTCTGAAACTTCAAAAGACTCAAAACAGCCAAAAGTAAAAGGCGAAGCTAAAGGAAAGCAGCCCAAGTCGGCGCCTGTGGAACCCATCCCTGTTCAGACTGTAGAGGAGACTCCTGCAAAGTCATTACAGACCTTTGAGGGTGAGTGTTTTCAGAGTGTATACCCAGTGCTTGAAAAGTTCAGGAATCAATAGAGATAACTCTGTGTCTAAAGTGTAACACATCACACAAATGCTTTTCATTTGCTCTCTTGCTACACTGATGCTTATTTTTTCCAAATTTAGAATTTATTCATTACAGTTTACTTACAAGTCAGTTGAGGTTTCAGTTAAATTCTATTATATTTATTGTATGTGTTATTTAGCCTCATATTTTTTACTAGTCTCTTTGGACTCAACAGTGTATACAAAAGTGGAATTTGGTCCACCTCAGAGCTATGCTGTCTAATTTCCATGCATTTCATTACTTGTTAACTGGGGTACAACACTTTACGTCTTTAACTTAAAGTGTGTGTATTGAGTATCGGTCAGTAACAAAGATTAAGGACTTAGAAATCCTGAAGCAGTTTTGTACTGTGCAACTGATTTACTCCTCAGAAGAGTTATTATTGGGACTTTTCTCGTCATTAGCTTGTTGGAACAGGGCATATTCTTAAAGTGGGAATCAAATTGGCAGAATGTGGACAGCTCTGATTTTAATTTATACTCCCACATATCCACAAGTACAAACACAGTTATCAGCTTGTGACTCAGGATTTTCCACCATCATTGGCACATGGCACCTGATGCGAGTTCTGCTGTTGTTGCAGAGGCCTCAGCTGAGGCGGCCCATATAATTTCAGCCATCAGTGAGGTGCAGTCTGTTCCCGCACCGGCCACCAGCCTCGACCCAGCCGCTGTGCCCCCTACATCAACTCCCTCTCCGACCAAGCCTGGGGCAGGTTAGCGCGCGCCATCGTTGCCTGCCATCTCCACATCGTTCGCGTTGCTGTCTCTTAACCATACACTAATAACCCCCTTTTTTCCTTTGCATCAATACCTAAAAAAAATCTAACTCTTCTGAGTCACAGACTCCATATTACTAATTCTCTTTAAGCCTGAAATCATCTCCTGTTTTTTTAGCTTGTTGGGTGATGTCTTGGTGAAAAGGTAGATGTAAGATTGTGTGTGTTCATACCTCTCTGTGGTCTACATGTGTTTTTAGGTAAAGAATGTCATGAGTGTACTCACCATGAACCGGTACTGAAAGAGCGGCCCATGGAGGAAGTGGCTGCCCGCTTGGCTCAGCAAGACCAGGCTGAACAGGACACTCTGGCTGGTATGTGCACTTCTCTGATATTTATACTTGCACAAGCATACCTATTTTACACCCTTTACCTAATGTTTAGAGTATAAGTATGAAGGGAAGTTATAGCTTAGTGGTTAACTTAACGGAGGCCATCAGTAGGTGCTGTGCAGGTAAACGTCACTTCCCTGATCTCAAGAGGCGCACTGATGACTGATGCTAGTGGCTGCCGTCTTTAGCCTCCTTGATTGTACCCGCCTCGCACGCCGGAGAGCTGGGTTTGAGACCCGCTCGGAGCGATCAATACTGATCAAAAGGTTGTGAGTTCGAACCCCAGGACCCACCAAGCTGTCACTGCTGGGCCCCTAAGCAAGGCCCTTAACCCTCAATTGCTCAGTTGTATAAAATGAGATAAATGTAAGTCTCTCTGGATAAGGATGTCTGCCATGCAATAAATGTAACACTAAGCATAAAATAAGGAATTTATTGTGTCCAACATTTTAGGGCTTTTCAACCTTTTTTTTGGCCAGTGATACCAGTTTAAAGGACCCAGAATTGGTAATATTTGAGTGGTGATTATAGCAAGTAGGTTCATCATATTTAATCATTTAACAGTGCTTATCTTTGACCTATCTATGTATTTATCAATGTGAGAGAAAAATTGAAAGTTGAAAGTGAGCATCTCATCTCTGCTGTCACATTCAACTTTGATTGGATGCACATTAACCCTGTCGTCATAAATAAATACTAGCCACTGGTATCAAAAGTGTAATTATTCACAACAAGAATGGGACAAATTGCCAACATAACGAAGTTTTGTGGTGCGTAAAAGATGCATCCATCCTGTTAGAACCAGACATGACCTAGTTATATATACAAGGTGTTGTTTAGGCTATAATAGATCATGCTGTGTGCTTTAAGTAGAATGGCAGTATATTAGTCTGAAATAACTTGGAGCAGTTGCACAGAGCACTTATCTGAAACATGATGGAGGGAGTGTTTACCCAGAAAGGGCCTGAACGTCACACTTTTTAAACACTTTCTATAAACATCTTTATTGATGATGCAAATTTTGTCTCCAATTTGGATAATGATTAATAAGATGAGATTTTGATACCAGGTAATACTAACATTGCTGAAAACTACTCGATTAGTTCCATGCATCTTCCTGTATAATATATACTTATACCTCTATTTGTTAACATGAAAAATGTGGACACTCTTAGAATTCACACAATATGAAATGCGATGCTTTTTGTACATTTTATAAAGGTTTTTTTGGTGCATCATATTTATTTATCTTTTACTCATACTCAGTATTCATTAAGATAGCCACCACGCTTTGCTTACCACTTTTATTTCTGACGAATCACCTCTGATCTTATAGTCTAGTCATCAAGTAGTATGATGCTGATTAATAGCAATGATCTCTTTATGTGTACAGCTTTATCATTTGGACTGGAGGAGGCCCTGGGTGCTTCGGCCAAGGTTACCCTACATGCCATTGGAGCCCAGGAAGTAGCGCTCCTTTCCATCAACGACCACACACAGAGACTCCGAGAGGCCATGGACTCAGAGGTGTGCACTCATTCCATCTCCCACACTGTCTCGCTTACAATTAAATTCTTTTAAACATGTTTTTCTTGACTATTTATATCTTAACTTAAAAAATTTCTAAACCTAAACTGTTTAATTTAGTTGGTAGAAAATTTAGGAACCCTTTAAGTCATTTTAATATATATATGCTAGTATGACAGAAGCACCAAACAAGTTGTGTATCTAGAATTACTGACAGTTGTGTAGTATTGACCAGCATATTCTGTAACTGTCTCTATTTGCATTACCAGGATTCTCCAGACAAGAAGTCAGCTCAGTGGAAAGAGCTGGAGGATGCACTCAGTCAGCGCACCCATGCTGTGGACCAGGCTGGAGAGGCTCTCCTCCATGCCAAGTACTGCCAAATGCTTGAAAGAATAGTTTATTTAAATTGATAATATTAAATTAAAATTTAATATGGGACATTTACGCCCATTTGGCTTAAAGGTTAGTCAGGTTACTGTTTATTTTGAAGTCATATGACTGCAGAAGCTTGTATTTCATCAAGTGCAATGATAATTCTACAAATCCATGCACTTTAAATTGGCAATAAACATGTTTAGCATATGATGAATTAATGAATATACAGCTGTTTCTGCTCCTCAGTAGGAATTAGTACAATCACTATTCCTTGTTACCATTACAATGAAGTAATCAGGCCTTTTTATTTACGGATTTCTGTACATTTATTGCTATTTTCTGTTCTTGTAATCAGAGAACAGCTTGAGAAGCTCAGAGGCATGATCAACAGTGCTAAGGAAGCAAAGATTGATGCTGCCAGACCACAAATTCTGGCTGCAGAGGAAAATCTACACAGTATGATTGTGGATCTGGACAAAGCTGTAACCAAAGTATGTGTTATCAAACTTACTAATGTACTTAGTTTGAAATTGTTATGAAATTGTCCAAAATGTCTTGGTATGCTGAAGCATTATGAGTTCCTTTCACTGGAACTAAGGGGCCAAGCCCAACCCCTGAATTCAATGATTTGGAGGGGTGTCCCAAAACGTTTGGCAATATAAGTGTATGTTGAAACAGCCAATTCTTCAGTTTAGCAGAGGTTCACACAATACACTTTGTGTGTTTTTCTTTTTTCTTGTTTGGAGTAATTGCATAATTTAAAGTGAGATTCTATTAAAGCTTATGTAACAAACTACTCGGTCTCTAATTTTTAACTTTTAATTATAATACTAGCATTCTCACAAAATGATGCTTTATCCTAGTTTACTGGTCCTTTAAGAGCTTTGTGATAGTGTAAGATCCACTCATAAATCTCCATCCTCCAATTCTGTCCAGGTGCAGACAGCTCAGTCCGAGGCAAAGATTGTGTCTCAGTACAGTGAGCTGGTGAAGGAGGCCAAGGCTCAGTTCCAGAGAGAGCTCAGCAACATTACACCTGAGGTCCAAGCAAACTGGAAGGGTCTCAGTAAGTAGCCATATCCTTAATCTTATACAATTCACAAGTTTTAAAGTTTCCTCTGAATTGGAGAAACAGACCTTGAGGTTAGTTGGGGTAGTTCTTCCCCTGTCACAATGAACTATATTTATATACTTGCAGTCCTTTAAGTATTAACAGCTGCTAAAAGGAACCTAGAGTTTCCTTTATGTAATTATCAGGAGCAATTCTGTATTCTCCCCCCTCTATATGTTCCTCCCACCTAAAGCAGGGAAGCTGAGTGCCGATGATCTGAATTCACTGATTGCTCATGCTCATCGCCGCATCGACCAGCTAAACCGTGAACTGGCTGAGCAGCGAGTCCGTGAGCAGATCCGTATCGAAACCGCACTGGACCAGCAAAAAAATGCGCACCAGAAATCTGTGGAACAGGCTGTGGTCACTGCACTGGAACACCACCATGAGGAGATGAGACTCGAGCAGGAGAAGAAAGTAAGTGATTGAGACCAGTGGATGCTGTCAAAAAGTTCTATGTGGGGTTTGTGGATATTGGGGAGGAAATACATGAAGCAGATTGGAGAGCAGCATGCCAAACACCCTCTTGTTTAGCAGATAATGCATCCTGGGAAATGCAGTTTATAATATTGCACAGGTTACATACTACTCCTGTAAGCAGTCACAAAATGGACCCCAATTTAAATGCAAATCCTTTAAGTTTCATAGGATTTGGGACCCCTTCCTTAAATATCTAGGTGTAGAGGCGGAACATATATTACCCCTGGGAATAAAAAATCTAGTGTGGAAGGGATAGAGGTGAAGTTGAGTGAACCCCCCCTTCAGTTATATAGTCCATGTATAATGTCTGTGAAGTCCCTTCCTCCGTATTTTGATGTAGTATTATTATTATTATTATTATTATTATTATTACTATTATTTTAAATTATCCCTGTAATTGTCAAAAAACGCGAAAAAAAAAGTTATATATATATATATATATATATATATATATATATATATATATATATATATATATATATATATATATATATATAACATAAACAATATTTAAATGTTAGGAATGGTGTACAGTTTCTATTGTAATAATGCAGCATAGAAGTTTATTATAGGTCAATTTGCAATTTAGACTTTATTGTAACATGGTGATTTAACCGATTCTTTGTGTGCGTGTCACAGGTGCAGGAAGTGCGGGAGGTGATGGAGGCAGAAATGAGAACTCAGCTGCGTAGGCAGGCAGCCGCACACACAGACCACCTGCGCGATGTGCTTAAAGTGCAGGAACAGGAGCTGCGGGAGGAGGCTCAGGAGGTAAGAGTCTTCCGCACAAACACTTAGTGAAGTATAACATCTCTGCTAACTGTGAAGGCATGATTATTTTTTGAGCTTAAATGATTTCATGGTCATGAAAAATGCTTCAAAAGGAATCTTTAAATGTTCAGAGACTATTCATAGCTAATGTTATGGTCGTATTGACTCTGGTGCATTAAATTCAGTTCCTGATATACTTTGTTTTATTTGCCAGTCACAGATACATCAGGCTATTCTGGATGTGATTACATATTTTGGTGGCATATTTAATTCATTTGAGTTTGTTTATATTTAAGATGTAAAGATATGTAGTCATGCAGCCCTACACTCATTGTGTATATGAAAATGTTATATTCAAAGGTGTTATAAGGACAGGATCTACTACTATTGCACTACTAATTTCTCAGGCTGATAATCTTACTAGGCAGAAATCTAAGTAGTAAATGTGTTCTAAAAGCAACACTGATAACTCAGATTTCATCAAAAGGAGAAATACAAGAAAAGACAGTGTTTAATTCAACTGTTATTGGACTAAACGTGCTTTCTTGTGCAGAATCTGAACCATAAGACAATGGAGCAGGAGATGCACTATCGCCGTTTGGCCCAGGAGCAGCTAGACTCCTTCACTCTGGACATGAACTCTGCCTACGCCAGGCTCAAAGGCATAGAGGAGGCCATTGACAGTGAGTCTTGCATTGCATTTTTTTTGTGCTGGTTTTTAAATTAAGGCCTAGTCAGTTATAGAAAGCTTGTCATTATTGGCATCTTAGAAGGTCTGCAGTGGGATGAAATGCGTCTATGCTGCAACACAAAGTCGATATCTATACACGGTTACATATTACGCAATTCATCGACAATTCCATCTGCTGTTTCCCTACAGGTCACGTAACTGCTGAGGAAAAAGCACGTAAAGCTCACCAGCTGTGGTTATCTGTGGAGGCTCTAAACTATGCAATGAAGACTGCAGTGGCAGATTCACCCTCTGAGCCTCTAGAGGGTGCTGTGCTCGCCATCAAAGAGAGTTGCACACAAGATGAGTTTGCCCAGGTCTTGGCTTCAGCCCTACCCGAGGAGTCAGTAAAGCGTGGCATTTACAGTGAGGCCTCACTGCGTGCTCGCTTTTATGAAATCCGTCGGCTAGTCCGACGCGTGGCACTAATAGACGAGACACGTAACAGTCTTTACCAGTACTTCCTGTCCTACTTGCAATCCATCCTGCTTTTTGAGAAGGAACAAGAGGTGCCACCCAGCAAGCTGGCACAAGAAAACCTCGATCCTTTCAAGCTGCTCGCCTACGCCACCTACAGTGTGGAGCGTGGTGACCTTGAGCTAGCTGCTAAGTTTGTCAACCAGCTGCGTGGCGAGGCACGACGTGTAGCTCAGGACTGGCTCAGAGAAGCTCGGCTCACTCTGGAGACCAAACAGGTGGTCAATTTGCTGTCAGCATACGCCAATGCCGTAGGCTTAGGCACCACACAGGCTCCTTAAATTACACACACGCGATTAAGAGTTAAAATGAATGAGGACTGCTGTCCATCTGCTGCTAACAGCAATCTGCCCTCCTTCGATTAATTTATACACCAGCCCAGGTTGGGTTATTTGTTTTGGCTTTTTTTTTTTTTTTTTTATTATTGTTAAAAGCACTTTTGCAAGAAGGCTTTGTCCTGAAATAATGGCCTGTCACTCAACATCTATATTCATAATCTCTCTAGATACATAACTGCACAGCATTACACTATTTAAATTTTGAGTGTGTGTGGCTGACACATGGGCCATCGGGGGAGGACCACTGTCTGAACCTTGTTTGTTCACAAGTATCCTAATTGGTGATTAGTCAGGTTTTTGGAAATGGTCATGTCGTCATGCTATGGTTATGAATCTGCCCCTGTATACTGGATGTTAATAAATCAAGGATGTTGATGTCTGTTTTATTGCCTCCCTTTATGATGTTTGTTAAGGAGTCTAGATAATAACTCACTTGGGTATTATGGTGATTTCTAAGTAAAAGAAGTGAATATTGCTTGTATTTCTTACAATTAATTATTACACTTTAATGGATCTGATCATACACAATAAAGCACATCCCTATTTGAGCTGGATTACTGACACCTGTGGATGAACCGAAACTGTACGGTTATTTGTGACTTCAGTGCAGTATAAATCTACACTGTCCAGTCCACAGAGTAGTAGAGGAATTCCTCTATTAAAAATATTTTGGAATTTAACTGTTTTCACAGTACGAGTCATGTACGAATAAGCATCAGTCATTTAAAGACTACATTACAAGCAGTACAAATAGACAAGGTATTGATAATGTCTCATTTTATGCCATTTCATGATCTGTAAAACTGGGAATAAACCTTTTGTGGGAATTCAGGAAAATTATACATAATGTAATGACTCATTTTTAACTCAAATTTAAGCTTAATTCCTGCTTAATATTGAGTACTGCAAATTATTTGATAGGTTGAACACAGTGTGTATAATGCGGATCAACACATTGTATTAAAAAAAAACAAAATCAAAAGTCAAACTTTGATTTCAGGTGCAATTTTATTATTGTAAAGATGATAAATTACTCAAAGCACTCACTGCCTTTTAATCATTCATATGTGGAAGACTCCAGATCTGATAACATCACCCTGATGGCAAGAAGAAAGAAACAAGCAGATTCAGTCATTTCTATTCATGCATCTGCAGTGCATCCGGAAAGTATTCACAGCGCTTCACTTTCCCCACATTTTGTTATGTTAGTCTTATTCCAAAATGGATTAAATTCATTACTTTCCTCAAAATTCTACAAACAATACCCCATAATGACAATGTGAAAGAGGGTTCAAGTCTGGGCTCTGGCTGGGCCGCTCAAGGACATTCACAGAGTTGTCCTGTAGCCACTCCATTGTTATCTTGGCTGTGTGCTTAGGGTTGTTGTCCTGTTGGAAAATGAACCGTCGGCCTAGTCTGAGGTCCAGAGCGCTCTGGAACAGGTTTACATCAAGGCTGTATTCATCTTTCCCTCGATCCTGACTAGCCTCCCAGTTCTTGCCTCTGAAAAACATCCCCACAGCATGATGCTGCCACTACCGTGCTTCACTGTAGGGATGGTATAGTATTGGCCAGGTGATAAGAGGTGCCTGGTTTCCTCCAGACATGACGCTTGCCATTCAGTCCAAAGAGTTCAATGATTGTTTCATCAGACCAGAGAATTTTGTTTCTTATGGTCTGAGAGTCCTTCAGGTGCCTTTTGGCAAACTCCAGGTGGGCTGTCATGTGCCTTTTACTGAGGAGAGGCTTCCATCTGGCCACTCTACCATACAGGCCAGATTGGTGGAGTGCTGCAGAGATGGTTGTTCTTCTGGAAGGTTCTCCTCTCTCTACAGAGAAATGCTGGAGCTCATTCAGAGTGACCATTGGGTTCTTGGTTACCTCCCTGACTAAGGTCCTTCTCCCCCAATTGCTCGGTTTGGCCAATCGGCCTGCTCTAGGAAGAGTCCTTGTGGTTCCAAACTTCTTCCATTTATGGATGATGGAGGCCACTGTGCTCATTGGAAACTTCAATGCTGCAGAAATTTTTCTGTACCCTTCCCCAGATCTGTGCTTCAATACAATCCTGTCTCGGAGGTCTATAGACGATTCCTTGGACTACATGGCTTGGTTTGGGCTTTGACATGCACTGTTAACTGTGGGACCTTATATAGACACGTGTGTCTTTCCAAGTCATGTCCAATCAACTGAATCTACCACAGGTGGACTCCAATCAAGTTGTAGAAACATCTCAAGGATGATCAGTGGAAACAAGATGCACCTGAGCTCAATATTGAGTATCATGGCAAAGGCTGTGAATACTTATGTACATGTGATTTTTTTTTCCCGTTTTTTATTTTTAATAAATTTGCAAAGATTTCAAACAAACTTCTTTGTTGTCATTATGGGGTACTGGTTGTAGAATTTTGAGGAAAATAATGAATTTAATCCATTTTGGAATAAGGCTGTAACATAAAATGTGGAAAAAGTGAAGTGCTGTGAATACCTTTCTGGATTCACTGTATATTAATAAATATATTTTTTTTAAAATGACACTTACTTTTGCTCATCAGTTAGCTCAAACTCCTGCTGCACCCTCTCGATGAGATGTGGCGTAACCGGAAGGCAAAAACTCGCAGATAACTGGACCAGCTCAACAGCCTGCTGAGCGTCATTGTGTGCCTTTATACAGGCAAAAAACTCATTCATCAGGTCCTCACTGTGAACACACAGGCAGGTAAAGTGGTGTAGGTTTTTGGCCAACGGATTGGAAAGAAGACACAAAAGAGCTTGGGACAGGAGCCATACTTACGATGGAATTCTGTTGGTAGCTTTGAAGATGTTCAATATTTCCCTGGGAAAAAACCCCCAAAACAAACAGGTACATTATTCATCTTGTAGCATTGTATCATTTTTACTATCCAGTGTTTACCATGGCTTGCATAAGTATTTATCCCCTTGAACTTATGACCTACATATGAAATGGCTTTAACTGGGTGTCAAATCTACAAAAAACTAAACCCTAGCACTGAAGTGGGGGAAAAATCTAAATAGTTAGCAAAATTATTTACAGATAACAATTGAAAAGATTCATTAACTATTAAAACTCGATTAATTTGTTGTGAAACAATTAGTTCTGGTGCAATAATTAGTCGAGTCAAGCTACATCCAATTAGAGAGTCACATGATTTTAATATATTCAACCTAAACAAACATGATGAAGCTCTCAGAATAGTTCTAAAATTGGATCAAGTCACGGTTTGGTTATGAAAACATCCCAGAGTATGATTAAATCTATTATTGGGTGGGGGTATTATTGCACAAGCACAACTCTTCATCGAGGCGGCTCTCTAACAAAAGTCTTTCTTGTGCAAAGAAAGACCAGAAAGAATCAGAGAAACAACCAAGAGTAGCACTGAATGAGCTGTAGAAAGCCATATGTGAGAGGGGAGAAACTGTTAACTGGACAGCTAAAGCCAGGACATGCCACAATGCTGGAGGAAAGTTCAATAGGAGTCATTACTTGTGCAAGCCACTGTACATGGGTCCCTTTCTCAATGCAATTCTCACCCTGCCTCCTGTATCCTTTCTGCTGCCAGCAGGATGGCGGTGATGCTACTAAGGGAATTTGTTGACCAGTTTAGTGGCACTCTGCCATGGTCACTCTGCATGAACAGTCTTTTTATATCCAGAGCACAATCTGCGAATGAATGCTGAACCTGAAAAGTAAATAAAAGGTTATTTATAGATGTTTTTAATTCTGGACCAGTGCTGTTTGTACAGTTTAACAACCTGTATCCTGCTTTTCCTTATTTTATTTCATCAAACTTGATTTAGATTTTGTATCCTTGCACTGAATTACAATCTTAGCTAAGAAGATTCTGACAAAATGTAAAAAATCACGCTTTACGTAGATTTGAAAAATGGACCTAAAGCCTGAAGGCTCAAAAAACTCTCTGGACTAGTACTGATTTTCAGTCAGCAAAATTAGTGTTGTCATAGCAACAAAATGCATGTCTGAGACATACATGAGACTAAATTAAAGAGAAAATAAAAGGGAAGGCTAGTTTGGCTTTGAAAGACTTCTGAATGACCTTGAAGGGGAAAAAATGTCAGATGTACAAAGTGTTAGATCCAGAATGGGTCTTATTTTTTACAATATGCAACAGAAAACCCCCACATATGATCGATCATATACTGTTTCAGGTTCTATAACAGTGGAAATACAGGTCGGTATCTAAAAAGACTCGAGCCAGTGTAAAATACAGATAATGCTGCTATGGCATGACCCTCACCAGTGGCCTGTGCCCCAGGAAGGCACTAGGCTTAAATGATTAAAAGTTCTTCTCTTTCTGTAAAGGTATTACCTCTGCACTTTGTTTCTCCCGAGCCATAAGGGAAAGGATCTGCTCCAGCAGGTCCAGCCTATTGTCATGTCCCATCCGTTTGATATCTTACACACAACACAAAAAGTGAGTAGGGGTATTAAAAAAAAAAAAAAAAAAAAAAAAAAATTGTTCTTCACATATACATATACACTATATTGCCAAAAGTTTTAGGACACTCCTTCAAATCATTGAATTCAGGTGTTGTTTTTCAGGGGTTGAGCTCGGCCCCTTAGTTCCAGTGAAAGGAACTCTTAATGCTTCAGCATACCAAGACATTTTGGAGGATTTCATGCTCCCAACTTTGTGGGAACAGTTTGGGGATGACCCCTTCCTGTTCCAACATGACTGCACACCAGTGCACAAAGCAAGCTCCATAAAGACATGGATGAGTGAGTTTGGTGTGGAGGAACTTGACTGGCCTGCCCAGAGTCCTGACCTCAACCTGATAGAATACCTTTGGGATGAATTAGCGCGGAGACTGCGAGACAGACCTTCTCGTCCAACATCAGTGCCTGACCTCACAGATGCGCTTCTCGTGGAATGGTCAAAAATTTCCATAAACACACTCCTAAACCTTGTGGAAAGCCTTCCCAGAAGAGTTGAAAGGGCGGGCCAACTCCATATTAATTTCATGTGCATGCAAAAGCAAAACTTTTGGCAATATAGTGTACACACATACAAACACTAGCTGTATATGAGGTTGTTGACTGCATAAAAGCACAGAAACCAACATGAAATATTTAATGAGTTACACACACCTTTCCAAATCTGAGGAAGCAGGTCTAATCTGTTGTCCATGTCAAGTGCCTGAAGCAAATCTTTTATTCCATGAGAATTGGGGTAATAAAGCTGCAACCAAAGGCACAAGTACAAGAAAAATGTAAAATCTGCAGTGAAAGATCAGCACTTTTTAATTTGTTTGCCTTTATGTTTGTCTACTCACTGAGGGAATGAACTCTCTGTACCACTTTAGCACCACATCAATGTGCTCCATCATGCATAGAAGGTTGAAGAACCGCCCACTGTGACAAAAATAATACGGGATTAAAGTGTGTGTGTGTGTGTGTGTGTGGGGGGGGGGGTCATATAATTACAATAAATATTATACAACTCCTCCTTTCCTCAAGCCTGTGTAGCCATACTCACTAGTAGATGCTCTGGTGATAGGAATCCCCTAAAAGCTGCCAGTTATCTTTTACTTCAAGCAGGCTGTGCACTCTGTAAGCCTGTTCAATGTCCTTATTGTCCAGACACTATAGAGCAAGGGAGGGAGAGAGAAGGAAGACATCATCTGCCAAACAACAACAAATCAGAATGCAAGATGTATGAAACAATCAAAAGTTCACTTACAATTCTCATCACATTTGGGAAGAATTGCACTGCAAAAAAAATGTGTTTGTTAGGTTTCTCCAAGATGTACACATTTACTCTACAGCTGCATTAGAACTTTGATACACACTAGAGAACTGTACATTTTTGTTATACACCGATCAGGCATAACATTATGAGCAGTGACAAGTGAATAAGACTGATTATCTCCTCATCATGGTACCTGTTAGTGGGTGGGATATATTAGGCAGCAAGTGAACATTTTGTCCTCAAAGTTGATGTGTTAGAAACAGGAAAAATGGACAAGTGTAAGGATTTGAGTGAGTTTGACAAGGGCCAAATTGTGATGGCTAGACCACTGGATCAGAGCATCTCCAAAACTGCAGCTCTTGTGGGAAGTTCCCGGTCTGCAGTAGTGAGTATCTATCAGAGGTATCCTTTAAGTCCTTTAAGTATCCTTTAAGTCATGAGTCCCATGGAAGCCCCACCTTGCAACTTACAAGACTTAAAGGAACTGCTGCTAACATCTTGGTGCCAGATACCATAGCACACCCTTTAGGGATCTAGTGGAATCCATGCCTCAATGGGTCAGGGCTGTTTTGGCAGCAAAAAGAGGACCAATACAATATTAGGCAGGTGGTCATAATGTTATGCCTGATAGGTGTACAGCTTCTTCTTTCGGCTTTTTCCTTCAGGGGTCGCCACAGCGAATCATCTCTCTCCACCTATCCCTATCCTTTTGCATCCTCAACACTTGCACCCACTAGCTTCATATCCTCATTAATTCCATCCATATACCTCCTCTTTGGCCTTCCTCTTTGCCTCCTGCCTGGCAGCTCCATGTCCAACATTCTCCTACCAATATACTCACTCTCCCTCCTCTGAACATGTCCAAACCATCTTAATCTGGCCTCCCTAACTTTGTCCCCCAAACGTCCAAAATGAGCTGTCCCTCTGATGTACTCGTTCCTAATCCTGTCCAATCTTGTCACTCCCTAAGAGAACCTCAACATCTTCAGCTCTGCTACCTCTAGCTCTGACTCCTGTCTCTTCCTCAGTGACACTGTCTCTAAACCATACAGCATGGCCGCTCTCACCACTGTCCTGTACACCTTCCCCTTGATTCTCGCAGATATTTTCCTATCACACAGAACTCCCGACACCTTTCTCCACCCATTCCAACCTGCCTGCACTCGCTTCTTTACCTCTTTCCCACACTCTCCATTACTCTGGACTGTTGACCCCAAGTACTTAAACTCCTGTACCTTCTTCACCTCTTCACCCTGTAACCTTACTGTTCCACTTCCCTCCCTTTCATTCACACACATGTACTCAGTCTTACTACGACTGACTTTCATTCCTCTTCTCTCCAGCGCAAACCTCCACCTCTCCAGGTTTTCCTCCATCTGCTCCCTGCTCTCACTACAGATCACAATGTCATCTGCAAACATCATTGTCCAAGGAGACTCCTGTCTGACCTCCTCTGACAACTGGTCCATCACTATAGCAAACAGGAAGGGGCTCAGAGCCGATCCCTGATGCAGTCCCACCTCCACATTGAACTCCTCTGTCTGACCTACAGCACACCTCACCACTGTCCTGCTCCTCTCATACATGTCCTGCACCACTCTGACATACTTCGCTGCTACTCCTGACTTCCTCATACAGTACCACAGCTCTTCTCTTGGCACCCTGTCATACGCTTTCTCCAAGTCTACAAACACACAGTGCAACTCCCTCTGACCATCCCTATACTTCTCCATCAAAATCCTCAGAGCAAAAATTGCATCTGTTGTGCTCTTTCTGGGCATGAAGCCATACTGCTGCTCACAAATTTCCACTACCTTCCTTAACCTAGCTTCCACTACTCTTTCCCATAGCTTCATTGTATGGCTCATCAACTTTATCCCCCTATAGTTACTGCAACTCTGCACGTCACCCTTATTCTTAAAGATCAGCACTAACACACTTCTTCTCCATTCCTCAGGCATCCTCTCACTCTCTAAAACCCTGTTGAACAAACTAGTTAAAAATTCCACTGCTGCCTCTCCCAGACACTTCCAGACCTCCACCGGGATGTCGTCAGGACCAACTGCCTTCCCACTTTTCATCCTCTTCAAAGCCTTCCTGACTTCATCCTTTCTAATCTTATCTACTTTCTGTTAGGTGTACAGCTAAGAAGTCCAAAATGAATCTCATCCCTCTGATCACCAACAGAGAGAATAATAATGCACATAGGATATTTAACACCATGCCAGAACGGAACAGTCATAATGTAATTCCTGATTGGTGTAGTTAAGTCACCACAAACTCAATATTGTGAAGAAATAGTCAGTACTGTAGTGTGTCACGATTTATATAAGCAGTAAATCCACTAGTCTCTGTTATACCATCATCTGGGTCCTGGGCAGTAAAGCTCTTTCCTGACATCTCATTTAACACTTCCTGTAGGATCTCAGTGTGCCCTTGAGATGAGCTAGCTGCAAGGCAAGATCACAGACAGACAACCAGAACAAAATTTTAAGTCAATAATCATTTGTTCATGTGCACGAGACTAAAAACATTTTGATCTTAATTAAAAAAAAAAGAAGAAAAGATCAAAAATAAATATTTACCTGCTTTATAAAAGATGCCAAGGATATGATCATAGGTGGCCAAACTGGGACCTAATTAGAAGAAAGTGAGACACAAAACTATATTTGTAAGAGCAATGCAATAAAACTTTAAGTAATCACATATGGCTCATGTATTTTGTTTAATAGGGATATCAGACATTATTTTCTTGGTTAAATCTTTACACCTGTGGTGAGCAGAAAAGCATCTGAGCATGAACAAAACATTAAACCCTGTGGCTGATGAGCTACAACAACAGAAGACCACACTGGGGTCCAGTCCTCTCAGCCAAGAACAGGAATCTGAGGCCATCATGAGCAAACTCATCAAAACTAAACTATTAAAGATTAGAAAAGCAAAATCAGCTGGTTTTTCAGTCTTTAATTGTCCAGTCTGAGTGAGTCTGTGCTCATGATGGCCTCAGATCCTTGTTCTTGGCTGACAGGAGTGGACCCTGATGTGGTCTTCTGCTGTTGTAGCTCATTCACCTCGAGGTTTTGACGTGGTATCAGAGGAGAACATGGATCTCAGTGTTGGCCATTCTGAGATGCTGTTCTACTCACCACAGCTGAAGCCTTCCTGTCAGCTTACACCAAACTGAATTCACTATGAAATGTAAAAAAATGGCTGAAGGTAAATAATTAAATCTGAAAATTAAACTTAAAACTTTTGCCTTTTTGCCAAAGGAAATAATACATTTTACTTTCCCTGTTCATGTGATATGACAACATAGAGCAGAATAAAATGAAAGGGGAAATTAAAATTCAAGTGCACTTAAATTAGATAGATAGATAGATAGATAGATAGATAGATAGATAGATAGATAGATAGATAGATAGATAGATAGATAGATAGAGAAAATTTAAATACAATGATTAAATGAATTCTCCCATGTTCAACAGAGTCCTAAATAATCTGACCATGTAGACAAAAGATATGAAAATAATTGTGTGTGTGAGACAAACCAATGCCAAGGGCTTTCATCTCATTTAGGATGAGGAAGGCCTGCGCTTTGGCCAAAGAGCCGCACCGACGCAGTACCTTCAGCACTGTGTTAAATGTTATCAGGTTAGGCTTCACCTTCTGTTGAGCCATCTGCTTCAGCAGGTCCTACACACACGCACACACACACACCCTATAGTGAGAACCCCAGTGATAGCACAAGCTGTGTCTTTAGGAATTAAACAAACCAATCCAACTTACAATGACCAGATCCCATTTATCACTGTATTTGTCCCTCACTTCTGCAGCAGCGATGATGAGTGCATTGAAGGTGTGCATGTCAGCTACAGGGAAAATGAATGATTTTTTTCATATTGAGCAGCTTGAGTAACAATTTATCTTTTTATATTAAACTTAGCTTCCTGCAATCAATTTTGTTTTCCACCAACAGAATTTTTACTTGTTTGCTCTAAGCAAGAATAAAATTGGAATTTTCACGAGAGCAATTTTTCAAAAAAAAAAAAAAAAAACTGCTATAACTAAATCATAAGGGAAGTGAAGATAAGTTAACAAGGAGTAATAAATAAATAAATCCTACCGGTCAGTCGGTTGTTCAGCAGGTCTGTATACATGTCAAAAGCCTTGGAGTAAGCTCCATACTGTGGGGTCAAAACAAAATGTGCACTTTGTTCAAAATGTTCAGCTTTTTTTTTTTTTTTGGAGGGAGGGGGTGTCAAAGTTTTCATATTTTTAAAAAAATTGAGATTCTAACACACCTTCACCATACCCCTGATGAGAGCGCCATATGATCGACTGTTCCGTTCTGGCATGGTGTTAAAGATCCTCTGTGCATTATTATTCTCTCTGTTGGTGATCAGAGGGATGAGATTCATTTTGGACTTCTTAGCTGTACACCTAACAGGCATAACATTATGACCACCTGCCTAATATTCTCTTGGTCCCCCTTTTGTTGCCAAAACAGCCCTGTCCCATCATGCACTGTGTATTTTGACACCTTTCTATGAGAACCAGCGTTAACAACTTCAGCAATTTTAGTAACAGTAGCTTGTCTGTTGGATCAGATCACACGGGCCAGCCTTCGCTCCCCACGTGGATCAGTGAGCCTTAGCCGCCCATGACTGTGTCACTGGTTCACCACTGTTCCTTCCTTGGACCACTTTTAATAGATACTGACCACTGCAGACCGAGAACACCCCACAAGAGCTGCAGTTTTGGAGATGCTCTGATCCAGTCGTCTAGCCGTCACAATTTGGCCCTTGTCAAACTCCCTCAAATCCTTACGCTTGCCCATTTTTCCTGCTTCTAACACATCAACTTTGAGGACAAAATGTTCACTTCCTGCCAAATATATCCCACCCACTAACAGGTGCCATGATGAGGAGATCATCAGTGTTCTTCACTTCACCTGTCACTGCTCATGTTATGCCTGATCGGTGTATGTAACATTTTTCTCACAACAATAAATATGTTAAAACACAACTGAATATCAATTTATCCAGGTGTGAAGTCTTAAAAATGATTTACTACCTCACCTCCACCTTACTGTAACTCACCTCCATACAATCGTTAGTAGCTCCGAGGCTCTTCGTGGCCTTCCCTTTCTCCGCTTTGAGTCCTCTTGCTCTTCTCCCTATTAGAAATCAAAAGGATAAAACATATGTAAAGGGATCAAATTAATTAAAACAAATTAAACAAAGAAGCCATTCTCCTTTTACCAATCCTTGAATAAAAATACATTACAAAAGAAGTAAAAAAAAAAATTTATTCTACACTAAATGAACAGAATATTGACTGTTAATTACCGCATCGTCAGTTCTCTGTTCTGGGGAGTCTTCTCGTGCTGGATCCTGATCTCCGTATACACAAATCAGATCCAACAGATCATTGGTCAGATCCAGTGACACGGGAGAGCCTGTGAAAAGTTCAGTAGCCAGGTGCTGGGTGGTTGTTTTGGCAAACATTTTTGTTCAGACCCTCAAGTATATACTAAGGGCTCACTAAAAACTTGAGCTCAAGTCTTAAAACTATAACAAAATCAACTTAAGCCGTGCACTATTGGAGATCCAGTTTTGAAAGATCCTCCCACCTGCCTGAACAAGTTGATCATACATGTCCACAGCCGCCTTGACCTTTCTCAGCCTGATGCGCTCCACAAGGGCTGCCTCAGACACCTCCTCTATTTGCAGCTCCACAGTCTCTGGCATTAAACACTGCCAAAGAACAAAAAATATCAATATCAAAAATATCAAATAGAGTAGCAATTAATGGCTTCTACACCGATCAGGCATAACATTATATGCACTGACGTGGTGAAGTGAATAACACTGATTATCTCCTCATCATGGCGCCTGTTAGTGGGTGGGATATATTAGGCAGCAAGTGAACATTTTGTCCTCAAAGTTGATGTGTTAGAAGCAGGAAAAATGGGCAAGCGTAAGGATTTGAGCGAGTTTGACAAGGGCCAAATTGTGATGGCTAGAAGACTGGATCAGAGCATCTCCAAAACTGCAGCTCTTGTGGGGTGTTCCCGGTCTGCAGTGGTCATGATCTATCAAAAGTCCTGTAAGTCCTTTAAGTCCTGTAAGTATCTGCGGCTAATATCTTAGTGCCAGATACCATGCTTCAACGGGTCAGGGGTGTTTTGGCAGCGACACAATATTAGGCAGGTGGTCATAATGTTATGCCTGATTGGTGCATATGACAGCGCTGTTTCAGTGCAACATAGTACTTTACAATGTGATCTTAGTATTGTGCAAACAGAAAACACTGAAATCACTTCTTTGATCACTATACACTAGATATACTATAGATATGGAATGTTTCATATAAAGCAATATATTAGGGGCAGCAGTAAGAAGACACTGAAATGAATTTACAAAACACTAGTTAAGAACATCTCAAGCTTTGCTGGGACTCAACGTTTAATAAGTGATAGTGCTTGAGAAGTTCTTAACTAGTGATTTGAACATTCATTTCGTTGTCTCCTTACTGCCGCACGTTATACATTTCCCTATATACACACACACACACACACACACACACACACACACACACACACACACACACACACACACACACACACTGTTAGACACCGTTCACATATGTTACTCACTGGAATATGCGGTTCTGCGAAGTCCTTCTGGAAGTACCTGGGGTACGTGTTAATGAAATATTTAGCTGCATTTCTGCCAGATTCCTGGGACAAAGAATACAGTTTCTGGGGAAACAAAAACAGAAAGGTGAATATACCTGCAAGTTGGCAAAACATTATGTACACAGTCTGTTACACCCGATTACTCTGAACTGGCTTTTTATTCAACAACTGAGTTTCTGCAAAACTACCCTGATGATGTCACTCATTATACACTGATGATCTTCTTTTGGCTGCTCCCTGTTCGGGGTCGCCACAGCAGATCATTTGGTCCGCATGTTTGGATTTGGCACAGGTTTTACGCCGGATGTGCTTCCTGGCGCAACCCTCCCATTTTATCTGGGCTTGGGACCGGCACTGAGAGTTAACTCTTCAGTGGCTGGGTTAGCTCACTGCCCGGGAATCGAACCCGGGTCACAGCAATGAGAGCGTGGGATCCTGCCGCTGGACCACCAGGAGGCTTTTACTCATTATACACGGACATTGACTTGTGTATATTTTCTAGAATGCAGGCTGAACACTTACAAACTCTCCAGATGTTCTTGGTGTGAGGTAAGAATCATCCTGAAACATGTAATGACAGGCAGTAGGGTCCTGAAAAATAAACATACACATATCATGATATTCATTAAGGGATGCAGCTTGATAGCTTCTTCATCTATAGCTTAGCTAAAAAGACAGAAAAGGTCTTACATACCCTATTCACAGTGGCTGCCAGAGCCTGCAACACAGCCTCTTTACTCCTATAGAGAAAATATGCATGATAAACATGACTTGAGCAATAAGTAAGAAATGCTTACTGTGCTGAAAAATAATTAATGATGACATGCTGTGATGTAGCCCCATGTGAAATGGACTGGGCCTATCCTGAACATGGTCATTTTCCAATAAATGCATTTCCTTAATTGTTTTATTCCTTCTATAACATACAGTTT
Source organism: Hemibagrus guttatus (assembly GCA_033459395.1). Taxonomy (NCBI): domain Eukaryota; kingdom Metazoa; phylum Chordata; class Actinopteri; order Siluriformes; family Bagridae; genus Hemibagrus; species Hemibagrus guttatus. The sequence continues at coordinate 8,750,122 of JAUCMX010000009.1, read as the reverse complement.
TATCGATAAATATTATTTTTAGTGATGTGGAAGGTCTGTAAGACAAGTTATTACTAAGCTGTACATAGCTGTTAAAGCAGCTACTAACAGTTATCTGAAAAAACAGGACACACAATGTCCTGTGTCTTGAATAGTTCATCTCCCAAGACAGTAAAACAAAATAATACAATATAACACATACACAAACTGTTAGATTATGTGGAGCTTCTACCACCAAGTGAATAAGCGGTTACTATAGAAAATATTCTCAGACTGACCTTAATCAACACCTTCTGACTAACCAGATTTGAAAACATCAAACATTACATTTCAGAGAAACCCTTTTTCCCCTGCAAAATATTTATAACATTTTTTTCCTTACCATGTTTTCTTCCGTGGGATCACAATTTCCCCTTCTGAGCCTGACAACCAATAGCCGATAGGAATATGTTCGGACATGCAACAGAACATCGTTAACAGATGTGCAGAAGAATTGTACAAAACCGATTGATAGCAAGAGCATCACACGGTTGGGCATCATAATCTTTTAATAGGAAAAGAAAAAAAGCCCAGTCTGAACAAGTTCCTCACTAATCTTTACATGTCATCTTCAGTGGAATTGTTGATTGAAATTAATGAGTTGAAGGTTTCAGTTTAAACAAGGTGGTCTGTTTTCACTTTGTTTCCTGCATTACTCACAATGTCAGCTGACTATCTGTTGTCCGATTTCCAAGTCTTTCATTTTAATACTAATACTGCTGTCCTAAATTAATGCCATCATGCATGTCATTTGTGTTTTACAACAAGAATCTCTTGTACATTTGTCTTTAGGAGCTAACAACAAAACCTATCTGTTATCACGCGTTTGAGTTTGTTGAAATATTTGCTTCTATTACACATCATTGAAACTCTTTCAATAATGTCCTCCTGTGATTTCGGCACAACACACACCTGAAAACATCATAGAATTACTAAACACAATCCAAACATTTGATCTGTCACAGGGTGAACCCTTCCTTTTTTTTTTCTTTTTTTTTTATGAAATAACATTAACTGTCTCAGACTCACCTGACACTGCAGCTGCAGGTTCCTGGCAAACAGCAGGGCTGAGTCCAAAATACCTATTCCATTAAACAAAATAAAACACAAAACAAAAACAGTCACCAAAGACAAACATGGGTAGTTTTGTGGACCAGTTACCAGATTAGGATTAGATCTTTAGATTCCTGGGAACAAACATTACTGAGGATCTCTCCTGAACTACAAACATCTCCGCAGCAGTCAAAAGAGCACACTCTACTTTTTAAGGATACTTAAGGAAAACCACCTGCAAGAGCAGCTGCTAGTGTCTTCTAACGCTGCTCCATCAAGAGTGTAGTAACGTACTGCATATCCACCTGGTACACCCGCAGCACAGAGGCGGACCAGAGGGTGATCAACTCGGCAATTATAATCATCGACTGCTCTCTGCCTTCCTTAAAGGAAATGTACACAGCACGCTGCCTCAAAAGGGCAGCAAACATCCTAAAGGACCCTTCACACCCTGGACATCACTTATTTCAACTGCTGCCCTCTGGCAAACGGTTCAGGTCCATCACTTCACAAACCAATAGACTTAAGAACAGCTTCAACCCCAGCACCATACAGGAGCTGGCTTGTGAACACACACACACACATGCACTTAAACAGAAGGATCGCAACAATCTGATCCAGCATTTTTCTATACACAAAACATATTAATTTGCACTCTCTGTATACCTCAGTATGTGTCTAATCACAAATATACCCAGTATGTTTACATTCTATATTATTTGACATGTTTACATATCCTGATACTTTAACACTCTCTCATTATATGCAATCCCTATGTTCAACAGCAGTAACTTATTTATATCTATATAAATAGTATTTACATGCTTATTTATGCCGTATACATCATTACAATAAAGACTTCTCTAATTTCGCTGGACTCAGTATAGTGACAATAAAAGAATCTTATATGTTGAATGTAAGACATGACCTCCATCGTTACTTTGGCCATCAGTGCACTCAGAGGGGCCATCACTGGAGCAGCATCAGAATAAAAAACAAAACAAAACAACGATTTAATAAGAGAATAAATAAAAACTATTGACGTGCCGCCATCTTACCTCCAATGCCACGGTTCTTTTAAACTTTTGTTAAATAAACGGCTAGTCTTAGAAATTTGACGCACTAGGTGCGAACAGGAGGACGCCATTTGCAACAAAGTCGAAGTGCATTCTGGACGGGAATATACCAAATTGACAGTCGTGCGGGAGAAGACTCCTTTCTCCTGCTGCGTTTATTTATTCTGTAATTATACCACACAGAAATTGGATTTTTTTTTAAATAAATAAATTGATATTTTACGTTTTTAAAGAAAGCATAACGTTCGTGTAATATCTAATTAAATCTCATGAGAAGTATTGACTTCTCTCCCCTCTACTTGTTTTTGGTTTAGTCCACATGGACCCACGTGCTGGAGTTGCTGCGGTATGCCCATGTGAAATTGAAGCTAAGCTAACTCGCTTCAGGATGAAGTTTAGTCAAAGTGTATAAGTAAATTTTCCTTCTTTTAAAGAAAAATGCTTTTTTCTAAAGAAATGCCATGGAGGCGGTTGGAAGGCATCTCTTTCGGCATGTACTCCTCTGAGGAAATAAGGTAACTCTACAGTGCTGACTTTATAAAAACAAACCAAAACAAATAACTAGCTCTATTAGCTAAGCATGTTGTGCGAGCTGTTCATAGTCCTGTCCAAAAAAAATACACAGCTTTGGCAACTCCTTTGTTTTAGTACTTTCTTGTAATATGTTGCCTTATGTTCAATTAAATAGATACTTTTGTTTAAGAACGTGATTGTCTGCACTTGTAAGAAGGTATATATGGGAAGACAATAGCTGGTGGTTATTACCTAGTAGGTACATATATATAGCAGACTCGGAGGGATGGTTTGAGGATTTCAGAAACTACTGATCTCCTAGGATTTACTCCAACAACACTATATATATATATATATATATATATATATATATATATATATATATATATATATATATCCCCAAAATGTACAGGACAGTGGTGAGACCAGCCATGCTGTATGGTTTAGAGACAGTGTCACTGAGGAAGAGACAGGAGTCAGAGCTAGAGGTAGCAGAGCTGAAGATGTTGAGGTTCTCTTTGGGAGTGACAAGATTGGACAGGATTAGGAATGAGTACATCATAGGGACAGCTCATGTTGGACGTTTGGGGGACAAAGTTAGGGAGGCCAGATTAAGATGGTTTGGACATGTTCAGAGGAGGGAGAGTGAGTATATTGGTAGGAGAATGTTGGACATGGAGCTGCCAGGCAGGAGGCAAAGAGGAGGTATATGGATGGAATTAATGATATGAAGCTAGTGTGTGCAAGTGTTGAGGATGCAGAAGATAGGGATGATTCGCTGTGGTGACCCCTGAAGGGAAAAGCCGAAAGAAGAAGATATCCAAAAGTTTTGGGACACCCCTCCAAATCATTGAATTTAAGGTTGGGCTTGGCCCCTTAGTTCCAGTGAAAGGAACTCTGAATGCTGAATAATGAGCGAGTTTGGTGTGGAGGAACTACACAGAGTCCCAACCTCAGGCCCAGTGAGACCTCAGTGTGTGAAATATGCATTGTGCCTATGATCCTCATCTCAAAGATACCAATAGTAGCATTAGGCAAATCTTTAGGCATAGGATTACATGAAACAGGTAGGGTGGTGTGCAAAGGCAAAATGTAATTGAAACAAGCTAATGGACAGAATAAAACATTTAGATAATCATAAGTACACTTTGAAAAGTTTCTGATTACAAACCCTGTTTTCTGCATGAGACCTGATCACACTGATTAATGAGTTAAGCAGAATTTAATATTTTACTTGAATCGCAGGTCTGTTGTTAGAGGACCTCATCATATATTCTGACATGGAGGAAATGTGTTATTGTAGTGTCTGTTATTGAATTCTGCCAAGATTCAACTGGGATTATCTTATAGAGAGTAACAAGTAATGATCTTAAAGACTGTCGCAGTCGCACAGTGTAAAATCAGTTGTTTGTCTTGAACAAATTTGAAGAAAAGAATGTCTGATCGTATTCTATATGAAAGCAGAATTAGAATTGTTGCCCTAAAACAGTGATAATATTTTAGTAACATTTGTTAAAATGTGAAGAATACTTTACTGATTTAATAAATCATAGCTAAAAGATAGTCGGCTGTAATTCTGCATTCTTTCTCCCACAAAGGAAACTAAGTGTCAGAAGTGTCACCAATCCTCTGCTCCTGGACAACGTTGGTAACCCCGCCCCTAATGGACTCTATGATCTGTCATTGGGTCCAGCGGACCTTAAAGAAATCTGCACAACCTGCATGCAGGACTTCAAAAACTGTCCCGGACACTTCGGTCATGTTGACTTGCACCTACCTGTCTACAACCCTTTCTTATTTGACGTAAGGGATCAACATTTCTGCTTTGTGTGATTCAGGGGTTCTCGAACTTTCTGCAGCCTTAAAACTGTGGAATAAATTCCACAGACCCCTCTGTACCGAGTTTTTAAAAAGGAATATAATCCAAGTATTCATATATCAGGGTCCTGTCTTAAGTAATATATAATAATAGAAATACTATAAAGAACAGTAAATTGCAATGATTTAATTAAACTATATACTTGGTTTGCTTTTTAAAAACAGTTAGTAGTTTTATAAGGAAATAAGGTAAGTTTTACTGAACACCTTGGATAATTTGCCCCAGGTTATCTTGAGACTTTGACCGTCACACTTGCTTCCTTTTAGTTTTTTTTGTCTGACATCCAAACATTTTTTTTTTTTATGACATTTCATTTTTTATTGGTAATGTTTGGAAATAAAAATGCTTTTAAAATAAGTAATCAAATAAAGATTTATAACGAAATTAGTACTACAAATTTGGGTGCTTAAGACTTTTGCACAGTACTGTATTACTAGATGTAATATTATTTTATGATTTATTTTTCTGGCATTTGGCAGATGCCTTTATCCAGAGATTGAGGGTTAAGGGCCAACTGAGGGTTAAGGGCCTTGCTCAAGTGCCCAGCAGTGGCTTGGGTCCAGCTTGGTGAACCTGGGTTTTGAACTCTCAACCGTCCAATCAGTAATCCAATGCCTTAACCACTAAGCTACCACATCCTTCTCTAAGCCTTCTAATCATGTCACAACTCATTGGATCTTGAGATATTAAAACCAGATATATGCACACCTGTGTTAATGTCTTATGACTAGGTCTCTCTTATTGTGGATAGTCCCACATGGGATTACCCAAAAACAGTTTATGCCCAAGGAACTGTTGCTGAATCATTAAGACCTTCCTGTGCTCTTCCCAGAACTTTTATTCATACGTTCTTTCAACATCACTTCAACGCACTTAGTACTGTTGCTAATATACAGTTGTAAAAGAGTAATTATTTATAAACTCACTATCCTATTTCATCCAGAAAAGAATGGGTTCACTTTTCAGGATGGCTCCTCCTAGGTTTTCTCTCTCATGTTGTCCTAAGGAGATTTTCCATGCCACTGTTGCAAGCTCATTAGGATTGAAATTTATATCTGTATTCCTATAAAGCTGTTTTGTGACGGTGTGATTTTTTTTTTTTTTATCAAAGTTTTTTTTATTTCATTTCAAATTATACAAAAAAAACAAAACAAAACAAAGGTATACAAAAACTGAGCTACCCAAACACCAGACATAAACATATGGGTATTATACATGTTCAGATGTCCGTGAAAGAGAAAATAACAACAATGATAGTTATAACAATAATAACAACAGTCATATATAGGCAATATAAAATAAACATAAATGATATTATCATCTCCTTTCCTCAACGATACTATGTTCCCTGCCTTCATTTCCTCAACAGAAGTTAAGAAAGGTTGCCAGTTTCCGGAAAATGCCCCAGAAGATCCTCTAACTGTATATCTAATCTTCTCCAGCTTAAGATAATACAAGACCTCCCTTATCCAGTGGACAAATGTCGGTGGATTAGGATCTTTCCATTTAATCAATATCAGTCTTCTGGCCAAAAGAGAACAGAAGGCCAATATTTTGCTTTTGCATTCACTAAGACTAGTATTTTTTGGGGCGACACCAAACAGTGAAATAAATGGAGATGGTTCCACCTCCTGTCCACATAGCCCAGAAAAGGTCTTAAAAATGTTGGTCTAGAACCCGTAAAGTCTGGGACATGTCCAAAACATATGTAACAAGGTTGCAGGAGCCTGCATACATCTATCACACGTGGGATCTACGGCAGACTTAATCTTGGAAAGTCTGACCTTAGACGAATGTAAACGATGTTCAATGCATGCTGAGTATTCCATAAATAAAGTTTTTGGAGACGGTGTGATTTTTTTTAAGAAAAAATAACATTATACAAATAAATTCAATTGAATTGTTAATGTAATACTCACTGATTCGTGGGCTTTCTATTTTGTCAACAGAAATTGTACATGCTTGTACGAGGCTCTTGCCTGTCGTGCCACATGTTGACGTGTCCTAGGGCTGCAATTCACCTGCTTCTCAACCAACTCAAATTATTAGATGTGGGAGCATTGAAAGAAGTCTGTGAACTCCCAAATGTTCTTAATCAGGTGAGCATGAGGAATCTATCACCCGACAGAGTCGAATATTGAAATATTATTAAGCATGCAGTGCCTTATTAATTATCTTGTTTATTGTAGTTTTTAGAAGGAAGTCCACAAGCATCGGGGGCAGAAATCCAAGAAGCTTTGGAGGAATTTAGTTCCCCTGTTATAAAAGCCAACCACAGCAGCCATGGCTGTGCACCTGTGAGTAACGATACCTTTTTTTTTTTTTTTTTTTAAATCACTGACTGTCTAAATGAGCTGGAATCAGATTTTGCCAAGACGCTAACTGAAGCTGCCGTTTTCCTGTTTTTGTGTGTGTGTGTGCTGTGCACATCTATGGACTATGTCTAATTGCTGACCAGGTCAAACATATTTGCGAGATGAAAGGTAGCCTCATCACTGAATTTTGGAGAGTTCACATGGCATCTAGAAAATGCCCCAACTGCAAGTAAGCAAGCCCGTTAGCTTCACTTAGATATAATGTATCACTGCTTTTTGTCTTAATCCTCAATTTTATTGTGATTATAAATTGTTATTTGTTTTGACAAAGTGCTGGCAAGTCACAGATACGTCGAGAGCACAACAGCAAATTAATCGTCACTCATTCGGGTGTCAAAGATGACAGCGGTGTTCACAAAGGTTTGTCTGCTTTTATCATTGCATTACCTTGTTTTATGATCTGTATGTGTAGTCTTTCATGCTTTTTTCTTTACCTAATGCTGAACTCGTGTTTTCTGTCTCAGACGACGTTCACGTGGCTAAACGTGGATATCTAACTCCAAGCTTGGCCCGAGATCATGTCATCAAAGTGTGGGAAAAAGAGGGTAAGATGTGCTTCCCTTTATGGACATGCAAAGATGCCATGTTCACTCGAAATTTACTTATTAGTAACCTTTAAACTCTTAAAGATTTTATTCTGTTTCTTTTTCCCCTCTGATGACTAAAGCTTGCTATGTACAGATGAGAGACTGTAGTGTGTGTGTGTGTGTGTGTGTGTGTGTGTTGTAAATTGTTACTAATAATCTATTACAGGTTTCTTCCTGCAGCACTTGTTCTCAGGCCTGGCGGAGAACAATCCGAATGGTTTTAGCTCAGATATGTTCTTCTTAGAATTTCTGATGGTTCCTCCATCCAGGTAGTTTTCAATCTATATTCTAACATCTTTTTTAATTTCCCAAATACTGCGATCTATCGGATTGGGCTTTATATTGGAATAAATGCTGATTTTGTGCATGGACCAGGTACCGGCCTGTCAGTCGGCTGGGAGATCAGATGTTCACCAACGGTCAGACAGTGAACATGCAGGCGGTGATGAAAGACAACATGGTCATTCAGAAACTGCTTGCCCTTATTGCAGCTGAGAAAGCCGGGACGATGGATGATACTCAGACGGAGCTGGAGGAGGTATAGAAATATTAAATCTATTGGAATCTTAAGCGATCCTGTTTGCTATTACCGAACATGATTAAAAAGGAATAGAACATTAGAGGAGGTGGTGTTATAGGAAAATATTCAATGACTGGATGGTTCACAGAAATTTGTCATGTTAGAATATGATATGTTAGAATAAGCACATCCTGTAAACTTGTGATATAACACTTGTGATATAATTAACTAACTGTTTTGTAAATTGTGTTTTTAAGCCATTTCATGTTTAATGAAAATCCATTGTTCTGGATCTTTACAGCCTAGTTATAAAACAGAACCCACTCAGATGGATCAGGCTTTTTTAGCCGGGCTACCTGGAGTCACCCTTACAGACAAACTGTACAACGTTTGGATACGCCTGCAGAGTCACGTCAACATTGTGTTTGACAGCGATATGGACAAGCTGATGACCGAAAAGTTCCCCGGAATCCGCCAGGTTTCTTATGTTTTTACCTTTTTTTGTGTGTGTGAAGAAACTTTACATTCACAAAGCTTTTCATTATTTAAGTAGCTGGAACACAAAGAATTATATTTAGTGGTTTAAATAGTGACTTTATATTGCAGTCACTATTTAACTGCCTAATAACACCCTAGCAACTACCTGAAATTCCATAGCAATCACTGAGCAACATCCTAGCAGCCAGCTGCTATAACAGTCGCTGCATAGCACAACCTGAGAACACTCTAGGAACCACCCAGCAACCTCCTAGCAACATGCCTGAGATATCATATAAGCAGCCTCCTGGAACACCATAACAACTGGCTAGCAACACTCTAGGGATCAATATAGAGGGTGCCATAACAAACACCTTGCAGTATCCTACTACTCACCTAAGTTATTATCTCAGCTATCTGGAACACCATTGGAACCCCCCTAGCAGCTATCATCTGGAGCCCTAAAGAAACCTTCTTGCAACTACTTTGCATTCCTAACCCACACTAAAGAAATACCATATCAACCTCCTAACAATCATCTGAGATACTATATTAACACCCTAACAACCACCTGGAGCCCTAAAGAAACCTTCTCGCAACACCTTAGCAACTACCATGCATTCCTAACCCACACTAAAATACCATATCAGCTTCCTGTCAATCATCTGAGATACTATATGAACACCCTGGAGCACCACAGCAACAGACTTGCTTAAGCTGGCTGCACAGTCCCAGTGCATTTTCATCTGGACACACACTTTTTAAGTTCATACATTTTGTTTGAAATTCTTTAATAACCTAGGTAATTTCAGGTTTTATTTTGATTACATAGTGTTGTAATGGATTTATTGTGACCATTCTATTTGTGTGTGTGTGTGTGTTAGCTCTTGGAGAAGAAGGAGGGTCTTTTTAGGAAGCATATGATGGGAAAGCGAGTGGATTTTGCTGCTCGCTCTGTCATCTGTCCTGACATGTACATCGGAACTAATGAGATTGGAATACCCATGGTAGGAAAATCATAATAACAAAAACAGTCATTTTTATTAACTGTGTTGAATATTAAAGATTTGTAAAATCTAATCTAAAGAGTTGTAAAACAATTCACAACTTGTATATTTATTTAATTTTATTGTTTACCTTGACATTATCAGCTATTCTCAGTTAAAACTTCTCAATTACACTTCACATAGTCTTCACAAATAAGCTTTTACTCGCTGGATCTGCTCATAGATGACAGGAGCAGGGATACTTGTGTAGCACTTTAACAACATAATTAGAGTAGGGATGAACAGAACAAGTACGTTTTATTCAGTAACTTCATTATGGTATAATTGCATTGGTTTGCCGCTGATCAGAATGCAGCAGATCAGATTAGATAAGATAATGAGGTTTTTTTTTTTTTAGAAATGTAACTGATTACTGTGGCTGACTGCAGGTGTTTGCGACTAAGCTGACGTACCCACAGCCAGTGACACCATGGAACGTGAAGGAGCTGCGGCAGGCCGTGCTTAATGGGCCTGATGTGCACCCAGGAGCCTCTATGGTTATCAACGAGGATGGCTCACGCACCATACTGAGCCGCACCAACCCCATTCAGAGAGAGGCTATTGCTAAGCAACTTCTTACACCCAGCACAGGCCAGCACTGTATGCCCATGAAAATCGTAAGTGTCCCTGAAGGGACTCTAAAAGACTCTAAATGTGAATCTTAATTTTACTTAATGTTAGCCGTTGACAGGTTTGACGACTGAATCTGAATAACTTACGAAATGGAGCACCGAAAGTTGTAATATTTATGATCACTTGAAATCCCTAAAGAAGGTGTTGTTTCATATGTTTACCCCCCCCCACCACCACCACCTCTAACCCCTCCCTCCTCAGGTTAATCGGCATATCAAAAATGGTGATGTGCTCCTCCTGAATCGGCAGCCAACACTACACAGACCATCTATCCAGGCTCATTGTGCACGCATCCTGCCTGGAGAGAAGGTGCTACGGCTGCATTACGCCAATTGCAAGGCCTACAATGCTGACTTTGATGGTGATGAGATGAATGCGCACTTCCCACAGAGTGAGCTGGGTCGGGCTGAGGCCTACACGCTTGTCAGCACAGACCAGCAGTACCTGGTGCCCAAGGTGAGGTCCTGATTAAGCTTCGGATGCTTTATCTGCATTTTAGGGAATAGGACAATTGATGTTTTGAAAACTTCACAAAATCCAGATTTCCATGTTAATTTTCTCACTCCAGGATGGGAAGCCCCTGGCTGGATTAATCCAGGACCATATGGTTTCAGGCACCAGCATGACAATCCGTGGCTGTTTCTTCCCACAAGATCAGTACATGGAGCTGGTCTATAGAGGTCTCACTGATAAAAGAGGCAGAGTCAAGCTGCTCCCTCCTGCTATCATCAAACCTCAAAAACTTTGGACTGGAAAGCAGGTAGCTGCACTATGTCTGTTTCTCAGGGCTTGGGGTCTGCAAATACAAGACATGCATTTACTGTATTGTTATTTTTATTATTTATTCTGTATTGAGCTGGGAATATAAAAAATAATGATAAAGATGTCCTGATGTTAAAGAATACAACAAAAAATAATCATGATAATCAATAATATAATCTCATTATCCACATGCCCTACCCCCCACCATGGTAACTAGATTTATTCTTATTCTAGGATCTTATTCTTGTCTTTTTTTTTCACCCTTACACATTTTAAAAAGTGTGCTGAATATTAAACAGTGATTATATTCTTCTCCATTCTAAATATGGCTTAAAGGCTCCAGGATCTAGAACAGTCCACTACCCACTTGACTGGTAGAGATAATCTGAGCTGAGCTAAAGACACCATGGAAGAAAATTATTATACTTCTTTAAAAAGCTTTGCTATATTTTTGTCATCAATATGTTTCATCTAAAACTAATTTTAGCTAGATATAGCAACAAGTTTAGGTCTGCATTTTTAATAATAATAACTATATATTGTCTTGTTTTTCCCCTACTAAGTGTGATGACTTTATGTGGAGTTTATTTAATCTGTCTACTGTATTTCTAACTTAACTGTTAGCTTGCACCAGTTACTAGTTTCAGAATTCTCAGTGTTTCTTTTTTTTTTTTTTGTAACCTGTACAGAATTATACCTCATCTTGATCTCTATCCATTTTTCTTCTAAATTAAATGATCTTCTGTATAATGCTACACAACCAATATCCAATGCCTTCTTTACTAAAGGAAGACAGAATCAATTAAAAATAAATAGCCCTGTGTAGTAATATTATCCAGTTGCAGATGGATTTTTAAGTTTATTCCAGGTAAATAGAGCTTTGTATCTAAAGGCACTGATTCTTGAATCATATTGTGGATGATTTTTTTCCTGAAAGGTCGTGTCCACCCTCTTGCTGAATGTCATCCCAGAGAACCACATCCCTCCGAACCTTACAGGAAAGGCCAAGATTCCCAGTAAAGCATGGGTGAAAGAGCCTCCTCGATCTGTGCCAGGCTATCATCCAGATTCCATGTGTGATTCTCAGGTGCCCTACAAAGCTGTAATATAGAGCAGTAATTAGAATTGTCAGAATATTTTTGTGGTGTTGTTTTTTTAATTCAATTTAATAACCTTTTATTTTTCTGCTGAATTTCTGGGTTTAGGTGGTCATTCGTAGTGGTGAGCTGCTAGTCGGTGTTCTGGATAAAGCACACTATGGGAGCTCTGCATATGGCTTGGTGCACTGCTGCTATGAGCTTTATGGAGGAGAGACCAGTGGCAAGCTTCTAAGCTGTTTGGCCCGTCTTTTTACCGCCTACCTGCAGCTCTATCGTGGCTTTACCATGGGTAAGAGCTATTGTCTGTCTAGATCTTCTATTATTCTGCCAATTGTGAATATTCTGTAAATTTTTTAAGCTGTTGGTGAGACAAATCTCGTTTCGTTTTCAATAATAATTACACCATTAAAACAGTATCCAGCTCTAGCATAGAAGTGCTGAGGTGCCTCTGTCTTATGCTGTCTGTTGTTTTTTTTTTTTAACAGGTGTGGAAGACATTTTGGTAAAACCAGGAGCCAATAAGCGAAGAAAGAAGATCATCAAAGAATCAGTCAATTGTGGCATCAAGGTCAGTGAAAATGATCCACTGGCTCATTTGTATCAGAATCACTAATAATGCACAAATAATAGATATTAGCTCTCGTCCTGTTTGCGGTCATAGATGTCCTTAGTTTTCCAGGATGTTTTATTTATAAGTGGTAAATCTTAAGCACTGCACTGATCAGTAAGAGATTTAAGCAGAAACAAATACTAACAAAATAGATGTTAAATCTGAGATGTGATCTGCTTGTATGAAAAGTTAGTCCAAATATTTCGCCAGCATATCTGTTTTTGACAGGCACTTGGAGCAGCCTTTAACCTGCCTGCTGCAGAAAATGAAGGCCGAGACCTTTGGCAAAATGCCCATCTGAACATAGACCAGCGAGACTTCAACATGGTGGACCTCAAATTCAAAGAAGTGGTCAATCAAGTCAACAACAACATCAACAACGTATGAAATGCGAGCTTTTCATATATATATATATATATATATATATTTTATATATATTTATTGATTGATTGATTGATTAATTTTTGATGTTTTATGGAAGTTTCTGGAGGTACATAATGATGATCTGGTGTCTTGTTTGTTAAGGTGTGCATGCCATTGGGTCTGCACCGCTCATTTCCTGAGAACAACCTTCAGCTGATGGTGCAGTCTGGCGCCAAAGGTTCTACTGTCAATACAATGCAGGTGGTCCACCTTAAAGAAAATTTAAGAAATAAAATGATACATTGGGAAAAGTGCTAGCACTGTCCTGAAAACACAATACCTTTACATCTGTCATTTATTATGATATTTATATGGGATTTGAATAATAACCGTGACTTTGCCATCTCTGTCTGTGTTTAGATCTCATGTCTGCTGGGTCAGATTGAGCTAGAGGGCCGTCGTCCTCCTCTGATGCCTTCTGGGAAATCTCTGCCTTGCTTCCAGCCTTATGAGCCACAACCACGTTCTGGTGGCTTTGTGACTGGGAGGTTCCTGACTGGGATAAAACCTCATGTGAGTTCATTTTAAAGTGAAAATTCACAACAGGGGGGGCACGGTGGCTTGGTGGTTAGCACGTTTGCCTCACACCTCCAGCGTTGAGGGTTTGATTCCCGTCTCCGCCGTGTGTGTGTGGAGTTTGCATGTTTTCCCCGTGCCTCGGGGGTTTCCTCCAGGTACTCTGGTTTCCTCCCCGGGTCCAAAGACATGCATTGCAGGTTGATTGGCATCTCTAAATTGTCCATAGTGTGTGATTGTGTGAGTGAATGAGATTGTGTATGCGCCCTGCGATGGGTTGGCACTCCATCCTGGGTGTATCCTGCTTTGATGCCCAATGACGCCTGAGATAAGCACAGGCTCCCCGTGACCCGAGAATAAACCGAATAAGCCGTAGACAATGAATGAATTCACAACAGACTTGCTAACTAAAATTCCCTGCAGACAAAAAGATGAAATTTCCCTAGTTCCACTCTGTTTACTCTAGTGTGAATGGCTAAGATATGAGGCAGAATTTTATCTTTAAAAATGCTTTCAGTAGTGATGTAAAATTCATGTGATATTTTGTTGTCGATTATTCTTACTGCTATTGATTTTCAGGAGTTTTTTTTCCATTGTATGGCTGGTCGCGAAGGCCTTGTGGACACGGCTGTTAAAACCAGTCGTTCTGGCTATCTGCAAAGGTAAGACAGTCACGAGATTTTCAGTAAGGACAGCTTTTACAGGGTTTGCAGATTTATGCATGAATGAATAAATCTTATCGCTCTAACACTCTCTTGCCTCAATTATACAGTAATTACTCTGTGCAGTAGAGATACGCAGCATCCATAACATTACACCAACCCCAGCCACATTCTGTTCTCTTATCTAATAGTTAAATAGTAATCTATTTATTTAATAGTAAATCTATTCTTACTGTAATTATACCAGTTTAAATACATTTTAATCATTATAAATTAGGCTCATGGGGGGCACGGTGGCTTAGTGGCTAGCACGTTTGCCTCACACCTCCAGGGTTGGGGGTTCGATTCCCGCCTCCGCCATGTGTGTGTGGAGTTTGCATGTTCTCCCCGTGCCTTGGGGGTTTCCTCCGGGTGCTCCGGTTTCCTCCCCCAGTCCAAAGACATGCATGGTAGGTTGATTGGCATCTCTAAATTGTCCGTAGTGTGTGATTGCGTGAGTGAATGAGAGTGTGTGTGTGTGCCCTGCGATGGGTTGGCACTCCGTCCAGGGTGTATCCTGCCTTGATGCCCTATGACGCCTGGGATAGGCACAGGCTCCCCGTGACCCGAGTGTAGTTCGGATAAGCGGCAGACAATGAATGAATGAAATTAGGCTCATTTTAATTACAAGCAGAAGAAACCCTCAAAACAGGGCTACTGTCCATGACTGTGTTTTGTTCTCCCAAATTAAAATTGTGCATGTATGTACATTGTGTACGTAAGAAGCAAGGGGTTTAACACAAAATGTGACCCAATTGCTTTGTGAGAGAGAGGAGATTTATATATCGATGCACATTTTCCTGTTATGATTTCCTGCTGTTACGCTATTACAATTTTTAACTTGTATCCCCATATCCACAGAACAGTACTCTGTTCCTGATCTCCACTTTCCTGCATAGCTCTGTAATGTACAGTTATGAACAGTTACAATTTCGATAGGGCTAATAAAAGCGGCTACTAATAACCACTTTATGCATGATATTATGCAAAGGTTTTGTTAATACCCATGTTATCTGTTTCAGCTATATTTGGTGACCCTCTGCTTATTTGTGTCCTTTGATTTCATGTTGTAGATGTGTGATAAAGCACCTTGAGGGACTTGTGGTTCAGTATGACCTGACGGTGAGGGACAGTGATGGCAGCGTGGTGCAGTTCCTCTATGGAGAAGACGGTCTGGACATTCCCAAAACTCAATTCCTGCAGTCTCGTCAGTTCCCTTTCATCAAAGACAACTTTGATGTAGGACACACTGCTTAACTAGTGTTGGCAAATCTAAAAGCTTTTACCATGTAGTTTGAGGGCATTATTACATTTTTGTTTTCTCAGTCACTTCTTTCTATTTCGTTTTGCTCTCATAGCTGTCTTGTTTTCAGAACAGTAATGAAGAAATTAAATTGGGGAGTCTTTTTTTTTTCTTTTTTTTTTTGAAGGTTATCAGAAAATCACAGTGCTTGGATGAAGTGCTGGCTAAACTGGACCCTCAGGCAGCTCGTAGTCATTTTAAGGCCATTAAGAAGTGGAAGGTTAAGCATGAGCAATCCTCTCCCAGAGATGGTGCCTTTTTGCTCTTCTCTCAGAAGAAACTGGGCAAGATTAAAGCTCAGTCTGAAGGCCAGTTAGGAGTGTTGACTAACGAGAGAGACAGTGCTACTCAACAGGTAATGAGTCATTTATGCTGCTGTGCTTGATGTACTCACACCAATTCAAGATATATCACCATGTTACTATTATTTCACTGATCCTATTATATTATATGGTTGCACATATAAACATATGCAAGTCAGGTGATGTGTTGCAAATTGTTGTGATTCTACAATTTCCTTTAAGAACATCACACCTATTTTACTGTTATTTTTTGTCACAGTTGATGGAGAGTTGGACAAATATGGATGAATCCAGCCGTGCCAAGTATCTGAAGAAGACAGCCCACTGCCCAGATCCATGTCTAGCTATTTACCGGCCTGATATCTGTTTTGGTTCTGTGTCTGAGACATTTGAATCCATCATCCAGTCCTACCTCAGTCAATTGAATATCCAGCAGGAATTTCACTCTTCGTCTGAACATGTTGACAGTGAGAGGTGGGAAATTCTTTGCAAATTTTAAGTAGCTATCTGAGAAGTTGGTGAAACATTTGAATATGTTGTATATATTATTTGTCTATGCACATTCCAGATTAAGGCATCTGTTGCATCTGAAGTGGCAGAGAGCATTGTGTGAGCCGGGAGACGCTGTGGGACTACTGGCTGCTCAGAGTATCGGTGAACCCTCCACTCAGATGACGCTTAACACCTTTCACTTTGCAGGCAGAGGAGAGATGAATGTCACTCTGGGTATTCCCAGGTCTGTGGATACATGTTAGAGTATGACATAATATCCAGAATATCATAATTATTATAATATATTGTCATAATATCAAAAGCAGAATATTTTGCAGCAGCTTTAACAGTTGTAATAATATTATTTCAAGTCAAATAATGCATATAAAAATGCAAATTAATTTTTAAGCAGTAAATTAAGCAATAATGTTCTAGTAAAAATATGTATATCTGTATATACCTCTCAATATATTTTTTTTTTCTAGGTTGCGGGAAATTCTTATGATTGCAAGTTCCAAAATCAAGACCCCTATGATGAGCATTCCTGTTTTAAGCAAAAAAAAAGCTTTAAAACGGGTGAAGACCCTGCAGAAGAAGCTCACACGTGTGTGTCTGGCAGAGGTACAGTTTAATGACTATACTTTTAAATATTCCATACAGCCAGAACTAATAAAAAATGGTGCTCAGGGCAAAACCTGCAGCATCTATGGTCTCCGTAGCCTCACAGGTTCTGTATAACTGAAAAAGAATAAATGATGCAAAGCAGCAGCATCTATTGAATCAGGACAAGGAGTCATCTTACTCATTTCATCACATTCACATATATATATATATATGTGTGTGTTTTATGTATATGTGTATGTATGTATATGTATATGTGTGTGTGTGTGTGTGTGTATATATATATATATATATATATATATATATATATATATATATATATATATATATATATATATATATATATATAAAATATTATATATGTATGTGTGTGTATATATATGTATGTATGCGTGTATGTTTAGGCTAAAGAGTATTTATGACTGTTTTGGAAATGTGCAATTGTTTGAATTTACTTTCCCATTAACCTAAAAATGCTAACACTACTGCTTCATTTAAAACAATGTATGGAAGTCAGTGCTGACCTGTTATGATCTCATCTCAAGTATCTGTCATTCATTAATATAAATCTGTATAGCAAAAAATTATGTGAAAGTAAAATCCTTTATCTGCAGGTGTTGCATAAAGTGGATGTGGTGGAGACGCTTCGAATGGAGGAGAAAAGAGGACAAAAGAAGCGAATCTTCACTGTCACATTCCACTTCCTTCCTCCAGAGCGTTACCAGCAGGAGAAGTTGCTGTTGCCCCAGCAGATCCTCCGCTTCATGGAAGACAGGTGAGTTTGCCATTCTCCTGACTCGTGTCGTATTTTTTGCCCTAGCTATGTTGAGTTTTCTCACTTTTATTTTGACTGCATTCATGTGTCTTAAATATCATGGGCAGAGATAATCCACATAAACAGGTCTTAATCACTCAGGATGCCTTAAAACGAAAAAAAAAAGAAAAAGTAGAAAATATATAATGATTTAAGTATTTCTTTTCACCGTCTGACTTTTTAACCCACATTTGAGAATCAAAACCCCTCCTTTCTTAGTTTAAGAAAATTTATGATGTAGAAAATATACATGCAGACCAGATAACTGTATGAATGTGCTGGTTCACAGGTATTCCTAATAAAGTGGAGTGTTTTTTGGTTTTTTTTTCCCCTCCAGATTTTTTGTTTTACTGCTTGAGGCCATCAAGAAACTGAGTGCCAAGCTAGCCTCTATCAATTCAGTGGACACACGCAAGGCCACATCAAAAGACACAGATCAGGATGCAGAGGACACCACTAATAGAGCAGTAAGTTTCACAACATCTGAAATCTTTCTTTAATCAGTATTAGAGGAGAAATTGTGAATAAAACTGATGTGCTCACATTGAAGGATGATGTAGATGAAGAAGTAGATGAGGGCAGAGTGGTGGACGATGAGGCAAATGAAGGGGATGCAGACGCAGCTGACGCCAAGAGAAAGGAGAAACAAGAGGAGGAGGTAGAGAACAGGACACACACACACTTGTGATCTGTTACATGTCTTGTCTCAGAAAGGGGTTATGAGTGACTATCACATGAACTGGATGTCCCCAGTGTCACACACATGTTTTTGCCTTGTTTGATCAAGTTTTTATTAGCTTTACTTGCTGGCTTACTAGTGGTAGAAACATTGGCAGAAAAGGCTTAAAAACAACCATCTGTTTTTACAGGTTGACTATGAGAGTGAGGAGGGGGAGATGAGTGGGGATGAAGATCAAGAAGAGGTAACCGAGCAACCAGAGGAGGGAGTGGCATCAGATGAAGTATCCGGGGAGAGGCATGGCAACAGTCAACCCTCTATCCAAGAGGATGTGAATGAAGACACACAGGAATCAGTGAGAGTCAGCAAAGTGCTGCAGCTCAGCTCCAGCATTGAGGCCTACAAATATGACCAGCAAAATGGCTTGTGGTGTGAGGTACAGTGTTCCTTCAACATTGCACTGTGTTATCAGTGTTATTGAATATCCTACCATGTGAGATCCTTCTTTATATCAGTGGGAAACCGAAAAAATGTAGATAATCATTTCACCATCGTAAGAAATCTTGTCTGGGACACAATATGAGTCAAAAGACTCCAAAATGTCTTTTGCCAACTTTTTGCCAAGATGTATTATAGCTGGAGTATAAAAATCAACAAAACAATGAAGTCTCATCAAAGTCTTACCTTTTCTTGTTCTGAGAAATGGCCGGTGTGTATGACTTCTCCCGCACAATCCCTCACTTACTCTTTAAGGCCCTAATTTATACGGATTTGGTCAGATCATCACATCACACCCAGATGTTTTTTTTTTTAACATCCCATTCCAGATTTTAAAACCCTCCCTTTCTCTGTTGCTGGTATAATAACCTCCACTCTTCTGGGAATGCTTTGTACTACATTTTGGAGTGTTTGGAGTGGGGCTTTTGGAGTGTCAGCTGCAAGATCTTTAGTGAGGTCAGGCACTAATAATGGGTGAGGAGGTCAGCATTCCATTTCAACCCAATGGTGTTCAGTTGAGATCAGGGCTCTATGCAGCCCACTTGAGTTCAGCCATGTGTTTATGGAGCTCGCTTTGTGCATAACAGCTTTGTCATGCTAGAACAGGTTGGGCTCTGTTTCCAGTAAAGGTAATGTGACAGCGTACAGTGACATTCTAAACAATTGCTTGCTTCCAACCTCAAAGTTGATGATGGACAAGCATAAGGATTTGAGGGAGTTTGACAAGGGCCAAATTGTGATGGCTAGACCACTGGATCAGAGCATCTCCAAAACTGCAGCTCTTGTGGGGTGTTCCTGGTCTGCAGTGGTCAGTATCTATTAAAAGTGGTCCAAGGAAGGAACAGTGGTGAACCGGTGACAGGGTCATGGGCGGCCAAGGCTCACTGATGCACGTGGGGAGTGAAGGCTGGCCTGTGTGATCCGATCCAACAGACGAGCTACTGTTGCTCAAATTGCTGAAGTTGTTAATGCTGGTTCTGATAGAAAGGTGTCAGAATACACAGTGCATGATGTCTCAGGGCTGTTTTGGCAGCAAAAGGGGGACCAACACAATATTAGGGAGGTGGTCATAATGTTATGTCTGATCGGTGTACATTCACTGAGTAATTTATTTGGAGCACCTGTACACCCAGATCACAATTTTTCTTCAGTCTGATATTGATGCGAACAATAACTGAAGCTCTTGCACTGTATCTGCATGATATTGTGGATTGGCTGATTTAGAAAACTGCATGAAGGTGTACAGGTGTTCCTAATAAAGTGGGTAGTGAGTGTATAATCAAAAATTATAATCATTAATCCTTAATTAATGTATTATGTCCTCAGTACAAGCCCTCCTTACATCAGCATGTTCTCATAGAATTGTATGCTGTTTCGCATGAAATATACTTTATCCTGGTGAATTTTGTTGTTTTTTTTCCAGGTCACCCTTGTGCTTCCAGTTAGCAAAGTTCACTTTGACCTGACCTCTCTGGTGGTAGCACAAGCTCAGAACGCAGTAATCATGGAAACAAAAGGTATCACACGCTGCTTACTTAATGAGGTGACCACTAAGCAGGGTGCCAAGGAACTGGTTCTGAACACTGAGGGCATCAACATGCAGGAGATGTTCAAGCATGGAGATGTAAGTTCAAGCTAAACTTATTCTGTAGCAAGTTTCTGATATATAAAACTAATGTAGTGTCTACTAGTTTCTAGTGTTCCTAAATATTTTTTCATAATTTTGATAGATGTAGGTGGAAAAATAAATGAAATGTGGTGCTTTAGTAGACTGAATGAATACCTATTTGTTTTAAGGTTCTCGACTTGAATCGTTTATATTCAAATGAGATCCATGCCATGGCCAACACGTATGGTATCGAAGTGGCTCTGAGAGTCATTGAGAAGGAGATTAAAGACGTGTTTGCTGTTTATGGTAAGTCTCTGATCACAAAGCTGTGCTCATTTTTATGGCTGTTATGTGCAACCTGCAGTTCATTGCTGCCCTTTTCCATCTGTGCAGGTATCGAGGTGGACCCACGCCATCTCTCTTTAGTGGCTGACTACATGTGCTTTGAAGGCGTGTACAAACCACTGAACCGCTTCGGCATTCAGTCCAACAGCTCCCCACTGCAACAGATGACGTTTGAGACCAGCTATAAGTTTTTAAAACAAGCCACTATGTTGGGTATGGATGATTAGTAGTAGTAGCTTTAATAGGAGTGCTCTGACAAATAGTTGTATATGAATAGACCATTGCCAGAAATGTGAACATTTATAATATTGTCTACTCTTTTTTTTTTTCTTCTTGCATTATAGGCTTGCGTGATAAATTGAATTCACCCTCAGCTTGCTTGGTCGTGGGAAAACTTGTTAAAGGAGGAACTGGACTCTTTGACCTGAAGCAACCCTTACAGTGACCTAAATGTTGACTTGATCTACAGACACACTGTTCAGCTTTAGACAGGAGAATAAAGGGCAGCGTTTAACTATAACAAGTATTGTTCAGTATATTATTAAATGGTTTCATTAAAAAAAATTATATACATTTTGCATGTTGTTTCTTTTGTCTGTACACGTTTTATATCTTTTTACTTCCAAAAAGAATTTTTATTTATTTTTATTTTATTTTATTTAAAGATTTTTATTTTTGCTTTTAATTCCATCAGCTTACGTTAGACATAATTATATGAAAGTAAACAGGTGGAGAAAGCATAAAAATTTTATGCATAATCGAAACTCTCTTATGACCTGTTGTAGGTGTAAAAAAAAAAAAAAAAAAAAAGAATTATTAAAAATAATGACTAGAATAAGATCATCAGATAGATAGATAGATAGATAGATAGATAGATAGATATTAATCCTCATGGGAAATTTACAAGAGGATGATATTGATGTTATTGTGGGTGTTTGTATTGATTGTGTTATTCAGTGCGTTCCATCATTATCTGAAGACATGTTTTTATTTCATAATATTAATCTTGTTAACTTGAGGCATTGGTGGCTCAGTGGTAGGTTTCTCGCCTATCATGCGGAAGGCCCGGGTTCGATTCCCAGCCAATGCCTCAACCCCAGCCACTGGATGCAGTGCCGGTCCCAAGCCCGGGAAAAATGGGAGGGTTGCGTCAGGAAGGGCATCCGGCGTAAAACCTGTGCCAAGTTGTTGTGCGGACCAGTCGGTCCGCTGTGGCGACCCCGAACAGGGAGCAGCCGAAAGCAACTTCTTCTATTAATCTTGTTAAATTCTAACATGTAGAATTCAGTGCAAATGCCTTGCATATCCATAAGGCAAAACAAGGAACATAAACTAGGTTACTTAAAATGTGTTTGATTTTACCGAATAGTGTTATTTTAATATATTTGAGGTGTTTGGTAGACAAAGTGAAAAATAGCCCTGCAAATTAGATGGATAGATCGATGAATGGATGGATACAAGGCTAGATAGACGGACGGACGGATAGATAGATAGATAGATTCTTGTGTTACAGCAGTGTAGTCATACAGATATGAAACAGTTGTGTATGGTGTATCCAGCAGGATGAATTCCTGCTTCCTTTTGTTTTTGGGTTAAGTGTTCTTACTGAAGATAGAGGAAGGGAGGGTAGAGCCAGGGGTGCATTTGCTTAATCAAAAAAAAAAAAATCACTAAACTATAGATAGAAGTCTTACAAATAAAACCTGGCAAAATTAGGATATGTTATATAAGTAGAGAAACATTTACATAGATTTCCCTTTACTGGAACTAAAAATATGTTTTAACATTACACTGCCTCTGTGCAGGTAAAGCAAGGCCTATGAACTCTGTTGTTCTGCACAGAGCCCTCACATGAACCCCACTGAAGCCTTTTCTTATGAATTGGATTGCCAACAGAGTCCCAGGCCTTCTTCCTTCCCAACATCCGTGCCTTAAACTAATTGCTGTGGTAACTCAATGGGCAAATCCCCACAGCCATGCTGAGGAAAGGAGAGCTTATTCTAACAGCAAAGTGGGGACTAAATCTAAGGGCACATTCAAAAAGAACATATGGGTGTGATAGCCAGATGTCCACAAACATTTGGCCATAGAGTGTAGAAGAACTGTCTAACAGAGATAAAAGAATAATTTTCTGGTATCAGATATTCTAATATAATATCTAACAAGAATTTCCCTCATGGGATCAATAAAGTATATCTATCTGTCTGTCTATCTATCTATCAATGCAGAATAACATAACTTCTAAAAATGTCCTCAGGTAAAGACATCCATCCATCCATTGTCTGTACCACTCATCCGATCTATTCTCGGGTCACGGGGAGCCTGTGCCTATCTCAGGCATCATTGGGCATCAAGGCAGGATACACCCAGGATGGAGTGCCAACCCATCGCAGGGCGCATACACAATCTCATTCACTCACACAATCACACACTAAGGACAATTTAGAGATGCCAATCAACCCTACAATGCATGTCTTTGGACCGGGGGAGGAAACTGGAGTACCTGGAGGAAACCCCCGAGGCACGGGGAAAACATGCAAACTCCACACACACACGGCGGAGACGGGAATCAAACCCCCAACGCTGGAGGTGTGAGGCAAACGTGCTAACCACCAAGCCACCGTGCCCCCCATGTTGTGAATTTTCACTTTAAAATGAACTCACATGAGGTTTTATCCCAGTCAGGAACCTCCCAGTCACAAAGCCACCAGAGCGTGGTTGTGGCTCATAAGGCTGGAAGCAAGGCAGAGATTTCCCAGATGGCATCAGAGGAGGATGATGGCCCTCTAGCTCAATCTGACCCAGCAGACATGAGATCTAAACACAGACAGAGTCTGTGTTATTATTCACGGTTATTATTCAAATCCCATATAAATATCATAATAAATGGCATGTAAAGGTATTGTGTTTTCAGGACAGTGCTAGCACTTTTCCCAATGTATCATCATTTATTTCTTAAATTTTCTTTAAGGTGGACCACCTGCATTGTATTGACAGTAGAACCTACCATGATGCCAACCCATCACAGGGCACACACACACACACACACACTCTCATACACTCACGCAATCACACAC
This sequence comes from Hemibagrus guttatus, assembly GCA_033459395.1. Classification (NCBI taxonomy): domain Eukaryota; kingdom Metazoa; phylum Chordata; class Actinopteri; order Siluriformes; family Bagridae; genus Hemibagrus; species Hemibagrus guttatus. Next base: position 8,726,093 of record JAUCMX010000009.1, on the reverse strand, counting down.
TACAGATAATTTAGAAATGCCAATCAACCTACACTGCATGTCTTTGGAGCGGGGGAGGAAACCGGAGTACCCGGAGGAAACCCCGGAGGCACAGGGAGAACATGCAAACTCCACACACACATGGCGGAGGCAGGAATCGAATGAGTTCCCCCAGATGAAGACATAATATTCATATTTCCCTGAGACAGACACTTGTATCTGATGAAGTGAATTAATAAAAATAATAATAATAATAAAACATTTAAATTAAAAAAGTTTTTAAAAATAAAAAACAATTCTGATAATTTGAAAAAAACTGGACTATTTTCAACTTTTGGCGCGGACAACCTCACTCTGGAGGACTTGCTATCCCACAATGCACCGCGGAACAGTTTGAGCGCTCGCTGCTCCCAACGTGTTCCGATTGTGGGCATGTATGTATGAGTTCGAGCTGTGTTAAAGATTAGCGATTTTCGCTTTAGCGTGTTTATAGAAATTTACATTTTCTTCTACGACGCTTTCACCTGCATGAGTTAAAAGACCAGAGGCTCGTCCGCCCAGCGAAAATGTCTTTAGTTTGTGCAAGTAAGTTTAAAACTCGTTTTGTATCTCCGGTAGCTAGCTAGCTGCTGTTAGCGAGATGTGAAGCTTTTCTGTGCAGCAACTTAGCCGGAAGCTAAGCTAGCGATGCTAGTTAAAAGCATTCTACACAAGCAGCAAATCTGGTTAAAGCTGAGGTTTGGGGTCGCATGGTGTATTTTGAATGCGATATTGTGGTGTAGTTTGTGTTTGTGTAGACAGATCTGTAACGTTACGGAAAACTTCTCCTGGTTGTTGAACCTCAAACGGTTTCCCAATGCAGTGCAATGAAGGCCATTATATCATACCGTATGTAGTGCACTTCATTAAGGAATAGGGAACCATCCCAACCATGGGATTCAGACGAGTGGACTTTAACCCAACAACCAGGTTTTATTTAAGCTGTTTAACTATGCATAAATATGAACTTAACGATTTCCTGAAAACAAGAGCCTTGTTTTTGTTTGTGTCTTTTTTTACAGGCAGAAAAGGGGCCACTTTGCTAGTAAATGTGAATAGAATGTAAATTTGTTTATTATATAAAAGCATTAATATTGCTTTATAATAAGCATTATTATTAATCACCATGTACAATTTACTATAGTAAATACAAATGAGGTAAATTCACTGTTACATTACCTCCATTTTCACACTGACATGATTTACATGTCTTTATGGTTTTATAGTTCATTTCAAAATTTTCCAGACAGTAAATTATTAAGTAGATAACCAAGCACAACAGGTCAGTAATCAGCTAGTTTGATTTGGGTAAATGTGTGTGATCTAACAGTGTACCATTCCATCTTGTTTTTCAGTCTCGAACGAGGTACCGGAGCACCCGTGTGTCTCACCGGTCTCCAACCAGGTATTTGAACGCCGCCTCATTGAGAAATACATTGCGGAGAATGGAGCTGATCCCATTAACGGACAGCCTCTGTCTGAGGAGCAGCTTGTCGACATCAAGGGTAAATAGTTCCATATCGCTCGCAGTTGTGGTTTAATTTATCTGAATGTTTTGTTACTTAACAGGAAGCAAACAAAAATTTTCATTGCTTCAAAATTGTGTTGTCTTGTCCACATGTATAGTCTCTCACCCCATTCGACCAAAGGCACCATCTGCTACCAGCATTCCTGCCATTCTGAAATCACTCCAAGACGAGTGGGTACGTGACAAGTTTTTTGCATTTCCGTCAAGTCCTTTCATTAAACTATAAAGGTTTATAGCTTCACTCTATGTGACCCAGACCTCATTGTCCCATAATCTGCTGTAGAATTAGGGTCATCAATTATGGTCATCTCCTACAGTGTAACAAGAAATAGTCTTAAATTGTAGCTTTAATTGCAGATTAAACCCACTGTTACTTACGAACACACCATGTATTTCTTAGGACGCAGTGATGCTGCACAGCTTCACACTGCGCCAGCAGTTACAGACAACACGCCAGGAGCTGTCACACGCACTCTACCAACACGACGCCGCCTGCAGGGTCATTGCTCGTCTCACTAAAGAAGTCACTGCTGCCAGAGAGGGTGAGTTCCACAGACGGTTTTATAGGAGTTTCTAAGGTTAATCACAAGGTTTGAAATCCTTATGTATAATTTCACATTTAAATCCAAGTACTGGATAGCGGTCCTTTTTTGTGACATGAAAGTGCTTGATTTAAAAGTTCATGACAGGTTGAACATTGATTTTGGAAAACAACTTCACATATAATCATGGAAGGTTTCACCCTTGCTCTTGCACCTGGCTCTCAGTGTCTTGTTTGGCAAGCTCATCTTCTTTTGTAGTTCTTGAAAACAAAGAATTAGGTCCTTTCACATCCTGTACTTTCATTTGGATTAATAGATATGAACTCTGTACATAATGCACATGCATAATCAAGCTAGTTAAGTTTGTGCTAACTTCCTCTATATTGTTGGTTATTCTGGCACCGTCTTGATTAAGCCACTGATGCTAGGTCTTTATTATAAGAGATTAAATTAAAAAGAAGAATGACTAGAAATAAAAAGAGGTATGTTTACATTTCACATGTAGTAGCATGATGTGCAATTATGTTTCTTGTAGGAACTGTACAGAATGTGCAAATATTACAGATTGGAAAGTGATCAATTAAATGTTATTACTGCTGTATTTTGGGGTTACTTTCTAAGTTTTTGTAAACATTTCCGTGTATACACGTAAATATATTGACTCATGTACTCCTTGCCTTTGCAGCTTTGGCCACACTCAAACCTCAAGCCGGATTGGTTGCTCCCCAGGTTGCTCCTGCCTCCCAGCCTGCAGCAGTGGTCAGTGTTCACCTAGAGTTTACTTTCCTGACTTCATTAATGAGCTGTCGTGCTTCTTGTGTATGGTTGATTGATTTTGTTTGTTTGTTGCTCAGGGTGCGGGTGGTGAGCCCATGGATGTCAATGAACAGGTGGGAATGACTCCAGAGATCATCCAGAAGGTAAGTTCACCACCACACTTGTCACCTGTTTTTAAAGAAAACACTGTACAGTAGGTTGGTTGCTTCGATTGCTGTTGACGTTGCATTGTCTTCATTTTTTTCCAGTTGCAAGACAAGGCCACTGTGCTGACCACCGAAAGAAAGAAGGTAACAGTATGATATGTTTTGAAAAATCACCTAGCTTTAGTGTACGTCTGATTGATCATTGCATTATAAGGTCTGAAAATGGATTTTGTATTTTTTCTTTGTAATTCAGAGGGGAAAGACCGTGCCAGAAGAGCTGGTCAGAGCTGAGGATCTCAGCAAGTATCGCCAAGTGGCCTCCCATGTTGTAAGTCACTTACGCTGGCTTTTAGGTGTGGATCATCAAGGTTCTGTGGCACAGGCCATCATCTACTAGTGGAGCACAATCTGGATATGGGCACAGCAAAATGCCTTAAATACTATAGTAGAAACAGTCAACACATGGAAAAAGAAACTGTCTGTACTTCACTGTCTCACCAGTGAGTAACATGTTTATGTAAATTATTATGGCACCTCACTGAGACATTAACGGGTTTTTCTCAGTTATGCATAGATGTGTTATTTATTTAACTTCTCTGCCCTGATCAGTGGCACGGATTGTTAAAAACAGACATTTCATCTGTTTACAGTCCATGACCCTAGTCCAAATTGGTAAATGTCAAGTGCTAGTACAAATAAATCCAGAGCTTGACTTATAGCTGTAATCTACAACAAGCATTAAGAAGTTAACCTCCTAATTATTACACACAATAACATTCTACATATGCTGTATCTGCACCATACAACTGCAACTGACTGTATATGACTGTAGAAAGGACATTGTTCATAATCACACACTCCGGTGTCACCCAAAAGAGGATAAGGTTCCCTTTTGAGTCTGGTTCCTCTTCCTCATCAACTCAGGGAGTTTTTCCTTGCCACAGTCACCTCAGGCTTGCTCACTAGGAATGATTTTGTCTAACATTAATCTAGGACTTTTGTACTGTGTTTGTTCTGTAAAACTGCTTTTGAGACAATGTCCATTGTTAAAAGCACTATACAAATAAAATTGAATTGAAGTGGCTGCTTTCAGTAAACTTTTCAGTACTATTATTCATTAATTAGTAAGCAAGGAATTTTATGTACCCTCACTAGTACAAATTTTGATTTGCATACCCTTGTTGTATGGTAGGTTAAAAAATTACACGAGCTTTTTCCCTCTTTTCCTTGTACAGGGTCTGCACAGTGCCAGCATCCCTGGAATCCTTGCTCTGGATTTGTGTCCCACAGACACCAACAAAGTGCTCACAGGTACAGGCACGCACACAAAACATGACCTAGCCGACTCCACAGGAATTTTTAGAATTGTGATGTCTGTACTGCAAATTGATTTTTTTTTTTTTTTTCTGTCTCTCTTTCTTTGTTTGACCTTTTTCACCCTCCAGGTGGTGCGGATAAGAACGTGGTGGTGTTTGATCGCAGAGAGGAGCAAATCGTGGCCACTCTCAAAGGCCACACCAAAAAAGTCACCTCTGTCATCTACCACCCATCTCAGGTTCAGTCTTCCTCTAACCTCACAGCATGTGCGTACAAGTTTCTGTACTTTTATGACGCTAATATGTTTTGCCTCTCCACAGTCAATGGTGTTTTCGGCGTCCCCGGATAGCACCATCCGTGTGTGGTCTCTTGCAGCTGGAAACTGTGTGCAGGTGGTTAGAGCTCATGAGGCAGGAGTTACTGGTCTCTCCCTGCATGCCACTGGAGATTACCTGCTGAGTTCCTCTGAGGATCAGGTAATATATATGCACAATACACAGATCTGGCATAACATTATGAACACTGTCAGGTGAAGTGAATAACACTGATGATCTCCTCATCATGGCACCTGTTAGTGGGTGGGATATATTAGGCAGCAAGTGAACATTTTGTCCTCAAAGTTGATGTGTTAGAAGCAGGAAAAATGGACAAGCGTAAGGATTTGAGCGAGTTTGACAAGGGCCAAATTGTGATGTCTAGATGACGCCATCAGGGCATCTCCAAAACTGCAGCTCTTCTGAGGTGTTCCCGGTCTGCAGTGGTCAGTATCTATCAAAAGTATCCTATCAGGATACTTTTAGGACTATCAGGACTTACAGGATCTGCTGCTAACATCTTGGTTCATCCAAGTTCAGTCCATGCCTCGACGAGTCAGTGCTGTTTTGGCAGCAAAAGGGGGACCAACACAATATTAGGCAGGTGGTCATAATGTTATGGTTGATCTGTGTATACGCTGTACTATGAAAATTACTACTGAGATGCATTCGAAGAAAGGTAAAGCGCGTGTGCTGCCCAGGCCCCATGGCCACAAACCTAATTGACTCAGCTAAACTGTGAGTGTAATATAATAATTAGTGATTGTAATTTAATAACTTGAGGTGAACTAGTTAAGTGCATTAATAATACAGCAGTGGTCCAGTATATGATCGTGTAGTACAAGGTTGGGGCTTAAAAAAAAAAAGTGTTTATTTATTTTGTCATTGCATCACACATTCCTTTTGACAGGAATGTTGAACGGGAAAGCTGACTGCATGTAGGGGTGGGAGAGAGGTATATGACTGTCATGCTTTGTTTTGTCACTGTTTCCACATACCAGCTTGTTTCTGATTATGAGAAGGTCAGCTGTCATAAGACATGCATGATTAATCAGCAAACCAGCAAAACAAAAAAATTACAGCGGGCTTCAGGGTTCAGCACAGGTTATCATGTTGGTAAACAGAAGTGGTAGAAGTTTGCCACGTGTTAAATCGGTAACTTCATCTCAGCAAAAAAGATGCAACTCAACACTGTCAGTAATCAGGTCTGATTTCTTTTCTCTGTTTCTCAGTAAAGGTATAACTGTTTGTTAAAAGAATAACAGAGCCATGGGTGCTGCTTGCAGGCTCATCTAACTGCCACCGCAGTTGTTTGTTACAGGTTTCAAAAATATGGTTGTAATTGTTTTTCAGACCAATTCTAACATTTTGGTCTTTTTTTTTATTATCATCTAGTACTGGGCCTTCTCTGATATCCAAACTGGACGTGTTCTCACCAAAGTCACCGATGAGACAGCAGGATGTGGTGTGTAATTTCGTCTCTCTCTCTCTCTCGCTCTCTCGCTCCTGTGTCACTGTGTGCATAACCTCCCTCTCCTCCCTCTGGCTACAGCGCTGACCTGTGCTCAGTTTCACCCTGACGGCCTGATTTTCGGCACTGGTACAGCAGACTCACAGATTAAGATTTGGGATCTGAAGGAGCGCACTAATGTGGCCAACTTTCCCGGTCACTCAGGCCCGGTCACCGCCATCGCCTTCTCTGAGAACGGATACTACCTTGCTACTGGTAAGTGACGGACCGTTTTATTTTTCTACTTTTTTAAACATTTCTTTGTATTTCTGTTCAAATAATTGTGCCGTGTTTTTGTAGGTGCTCAGGATAGCTCTCTGAAGCTGTGGGATCTGAGGAAGCTGAAGAACTTTAAGACAATTACTTTGGATAATAATTATGAGGTTTGTCATTGTTCTGTAGTTGTTATGAGTGTCGATTTGCTGATATGTTACCATGTGTACTGCAATTGTTTTTACCAAATCTCACACAAATTAAAGTCATCAGTTTTTGCCTCATTACCATCCTGTTGTATGGAAAAAGTGAGTGCAGTAAACCCAATATCAGACTTTTCACTTTGTCCTTCTCCTCTTCCTCCTGTTGGCCTGCAGGTGAAGTCTCTGGTGTTTGATCAGAGCGGAACATATCTGGCTGTTGGAGGGTCTGATATTCGAGTGTACATTTGCAAACAGTGGACTGAGGTTCTCAACTTCACTGGTGAGTACAGCAGGTTTATTGTTATACAAAGAAAGTATAAACACATTCATATTGTGTATTGAGTGTCCATGCTTCCCTTAAACCTTTGTTTTCAGCTTTTAAAATAAATAACTGATTGAAATTGTTGAGCATTAAGTGATTAAAAAAATTGGAGTTTGTTTCCTTGTTTCTTTCTCCTCTCTTTTATGCTTTTCCTCTTTGCTTTCTGTAGATCACTCAGGTTTGGTGACTGGTGTGGCATTTGGCGAGCATGCTCAGTTCCTGTCCTCTACTGGCATGGACAGAAGCCTCAAGTTCTACAGCCTGTAGGACGTCAGGAGAAACTGATGAAATGAAATAAAAGAAATAGGAGTTATGTTTTAGTCCATGATCCATTCTAGTGTATAAGGGAGAAGCTAAGAGCAATAGAACCCATCCACATAATGCAAAAAGGACCTTCGTTTGGGTTTTGCAGTCTCTATCTCGCAGATGAAGATGGACGTCGAATGATTTACATATACAACACACTGTAGTGATAAGTGAACTTGGTGAACACGTTCTCTACCGTCTCTAATCAATCATATGGTTTTCTCATGAGAACTGCTTAAGGATTTTTAGTAGCTAAGAATAATTTTGCTTTTTTTTTTGTCAACCTTTTATTTTCCTGCTCTGTATTTCTAGGGCTCCCTTTTCCTGACTTAGTGGTGTTGCTGTTAGTCTCTTGTGCCTAATTTTTTGTACCCTGCCGTGAGCTGAAAAACAGAAAAGAATGCAAATTAGATTTCAATAAAGACTTGATGTTTTTAAATGTCTGGTGTCTTGTGACTGATTAAAGTATATGACGTGAATCATCACATTTCACACTAATATTTTGTTAAAGATTCATCTAATATTATATTATAATGTAGTCATACCAGATGGGCATTGGTGGCTCAGTGGTAGGTTTGTCGCCCATCATGCGGAAGGCCTGGGTTCGTTTCCCAGCCAATGCCCAAACCCCAGCCACTGGATGCAGTGCCGAGACATTTTTCTGTCCCAAGCCTGGAAAAATGGGAGGGTTGCGTCAGGAAGGGCATCCGGCGTAAAACATTTGCCAAGTTGTGCGGACCAGTTGGTCCGCTGTGGCGACCCCAAACAAGGAGCAGCCAAAAGCAACTTCTACTGTAGTCATACAAGGGCTATGTTTCTACTTGAGTAATAAGTAATACATATAAATACACTTGCCAAAGTTTTGGGACACCCCTCTAAATCATTGAATTCAGGGCTTTGGTTTTGGCCCCTTAGTTCCAGTAAAATGAACTCTTAATGCTTCAGCATACCAAGACAATTTCATGCTCCCAACTTTGTGGGAACAGTTTGGGGATGACCCCTTCCTGTTCCAACATGACTGCACACCAGTGCACAAAGAAAGGTCCATAAAGACATGGATGAGCAAGTTTGGTGTGGTGTCCTGACCTCAACCCAACAGAACCTTTGGGATGAATTAGAGCAGAGACTGCGAGCCAGACCTTCTCGTCCAACATCAGTGCTCCTAAATCATACTCCTAAACCTTGTAGAAAGCCTTCCCATAAGAGATGAAGCTGTTATAGCTGCAAAGAGCTGTACAACTCCATATTACATTCATGTGCATGTGAAGGCAGATGTCCCAGTTTTGGCCTGGCTCACAGTCTCCACTCTAATTCATCCCAAAGGTGTTCTGTCGGGTTGAGGTCAGGACTCTGTGCAGGCCAGTCAAGTTCCTCCACACCAAACTCGCTCATCCATGTCATTCAGGACCTTGCTTTGTGCACTGGTGTGCAGTCATGTTGGAACAGGAAGGGGTCATCCCCAAACTGTTCCCACAAAGTTTAGAGTATTGTCCAAAATGTCTTGGTATGCTCAAGTATTAAAAGGGGCTCTAAGGGGCCAAGCCCAACACCTGAATTGGAGGGGTGTCCAAAAACCTTTGGCAATATAGTGTATGTAAACTATTTAAATCTGCAAATGGCTACAAGTTGATCAGTGAGACAGACCTATGTAGGTAAAGGTGAAAAGTCTATCATTAAAATCAACAATAAATTTTATTAATTAATAAATCATAAAAAAAAAGCATGTTTAATGTTATTTTATTTTTCTCTTCTTACTGAATATTTGGATTCAATATTATCACATTATATTATTATTATATTATTGATTTTTTTGAAACAATCTAGCCATGGGGGTCACAGTCCAGTGACTTCTGTGCCGGTCCCAACCCCGGATAAATAGAGAGGGTTGCGTCAGGAAGGGCATCTGGCGTAAAACATTGCCAAATTTAACCATGCAAATCGTCAGTACTCTGAATTTCATACCGGATCGGTCGAGGCCCGGGTTAACAATGACCGCCATCGGCACCGTTGACCTACAGGGTGCCGGTGGAAATTGCGCTACTGTTGGTCGAAGAAGTAGAGGAGGGAGGAGAGTGCACAGACAGAGAGAGAAGAGGAAAGGTAAGAGTGTAGGACTGAGAATAGGAACTCTGAATGTTGGTACTATGACAGGGAAAGGTAGAGATCTGGCTGATATGATGGAGAGAAGGAAGGTGGATATACTGTGTGTACAGGAGACCAGGTGGAAGGGTAGCAAGGCTCGTAGTATAGGAGCAGGATTCAAGCTGTTTTATCATGGTGTGGATAGTAAGAGAAATGGGGTAGGTGTGGTCCTGAAAGAGGAGTTTGTGAGGAATGTTCTGGAGGTGGAGAGAGTGTCAGACAGGGTGATGAGTCTGAAGTTAGAGATTGAAGGGGTGATGTTGAATGTTGTTAGTGGTTATGCCCCACAGGTAGGTTGTGAGTTAGAGGAGAAAGAGAGATTCTGGAGTGAATTAGATGTGGTGATGGAGAGTATGAGAGTACGGGTGAGAGAGTGGTGATAGGAGTGGATTTTAATGGACATGTTGGTGAGGGGAACAGAGGTGATGAGGAGGTGATGGGCAAGTTTGGAGTTAAGGAAAGGAACCTAGAAGGACAGATGGTAGTGGACTTTGCTAAGAGGATGGACATGGCTGTGGTTAACACTTATTTTCAGAAGAGGGAGGAGCATAGAGTGACTTACAAGAGTGGAGGTAGGAGAACACAGGTAGACTACATCCTATGTAGAAGAGGCAATCTGAAAGAGATTAGTGACTGTAAAGTGGTAGTGGGAGAGAGTGTAGCCAGACAGCATAGGATGGTGGTGTGTAGGATGACTTTGATGGTCTGTAAGACAAAGAGGTCAAAAATAGAGATCTTTGAAGCTGAAAAAGGAGGAATGTTGTGAGGAATTTAGACAGAAGTTGAGGCAGGCTCTGGGTGGTCAGGTAGTGCTGCCAGATGACTGGGAAACTACAGCAGAAGTGATCAGGGACACAGGGAGAAAGGTGCTGGGTGTGTCATCTGGAAGGAGGAAATAAGATAAGGAGACTTGGTGGTGGAATGAGGAAGTTCAGGATAGTATCCAGAGGAAGAGGTTAGCCAAGAAGAAGTGGGACATGGACAGGACTAAAAGAGAATAGACAGGAATACAAGGAGTTACAGCGCAGAGTGAATAGGGAGGTGTCTAAGGCCAGAAGGCATATGACGAGTTGTACACTAGGTTAGATTAAGGATAGATATGGAAGGGTGCTCACAAGTGAGGAGAGTGTACAGAGGAGATGGAAGGAGTACTTTGAGGAGCTGATGAATGAGGAAAATGAGAGGGAAAAAAGAGTAGAAGGGGTGAACTCTGTGGAACAGAAAGTAGATAAGATTAGAAAGGATGAAGTCAAGAAGGCTTTGAAGAGGATGAAAAGTGGGAAGGCAGTTGATCCTGACGACATCCCGGTGGAGGTCTGGAAGTGTCTGGGAGAGGCAGCAGTGGTTTGTTCAACATGGTTTTAGAGAGTGAGAGAATGCCTGAGGAATGGTGAAGTGTGTTAGTGCCGATCTTTAAGAATAAGGGTGACGTGCAGAGTTGCAGCAACTATAGGGGGATACAGTTGATGAGCCATACAGTGAAGCTATGGGAAAGTAGTGGAAGCTAGGTTAAGGAAGGTAGTGGAAATTTGTGAGCAGCAGTATGGCTTCATGCCCAGAAAGAGCACAACAGATGCAATTTTTGCTCTCAGAATTTTGATGGAGAAGTATAGGGATGGTCAGAGGGAGTTGCACTGTGTGTTTTGTTAGAAAATTGACAGGGTGCCAAGAGAAGAGCTGTGGTACTGTATGAGGAAGTCAGGAGTAGCAGAGAAGTATGTCAGAGTGGTGTAGGACATGTATGAGAGGAGCAGGACAGTGGTGAGGTGTGCTGTAGGTCAGACAGAGGAGTTCAAAGTGGAAGTGGGACTGCATCAGGGATCGGCTCTGAGCCCCTTCCTGTTTGCTATAGTGATGGACCAGTTGTCAGAGGAGGTCAGACAGGAGTCTCCTTGGACAATGATGTTTGCAGATGTCATTGTGATCTGTAGTGAGAGCAGGGAGCAGGTGGAGGAAAACCTGGAGAGGTGGAGGTTTGCGCTGGAGAGAAGAGGAATGAAAGTCAGTCGTAGTAAGACTGAGTACATGTGTGTGAATGAAAGGGAGGGAAGTGGAACAGTAAGGTTACAGGGTGAAGAGGTGAAGAAGGTACAGGAGTTTAAGTACTTGGGGTCAACAGTCCAGAGTAATGGAGAGTGTGGGAAAGAGGTAAAGAAGCGAGTGCAGGCAGGTTGGAATGGGTGGAGAAAGGTGTCGGGAGTTCTGTGTGATAGGAAAATATCAGCGAGAATCAAGGGGAAGGTGTACAGGACAGTGGTGAGACCGACCATGCTGTATGGTTTGGAGACAGTGTCACTGAGGAAGAGACAGGAGTCAGAGCTAGAGGTAGCAGAGCTGAAGATGTTGAGGTTCTCTTTGGGAGTAACAAGATCGGACAGGATTAGGAACGAGTACATCAGAGGGACAGCTCATGTTGGACGTTTGGGGGACAAAGTTAGGGAGGCCAGATTAAGATGGTTTGGACATGTTCAGAGGAGGGAGAGTGAGTATATTGGTAGGAGAATGTTGGACATGGAGCTGCCAGGCAGGAGGCAAAGAGGAAGGCCAAAGAGGAGGTATATGGATGGAATTAATGAGGATATGAAGCTAGTGGGTGCAAGTGTTGAGGATGCAGAAGATAGGGATAGGTGGAGAGAGATGATTCGCTGTGGCGACCCCTGAAGGGAAAAGCCGAAAGAAGAAGAAGATTTTTTTTTTTGAAACATCAGTTTTTAACATTTAAACAATGTAATAAAAGCATCATTTTATTCTTCTATTTATTTTAATGCTTCATGGAGCAAACCTTAGTATACAATATAAAAAAAAACAGTGCCCAGGGGTAAACTACAAATACATACACAAACAGATAAACAGATCATAACCCCAAGCCCAAAAAAAACATAACAAATAAGGAACGGTTCATATAGTTCGTTTATAGCAGGGGGGAAACGAATGTAAATAAACGTGCTGTACTATCATGTGACCCACTGACATCATGTGACTCTCGAATGAAACAGGAAGTTGCTAATCAAGCTTTTGTTGGAGCTACATTTGCTACCAGTTTTCCTAAAAAATCTCGTCCCCTGGTGTTGGATTGGCTAACTACCCGTGTTCGATTTCAGTTCGCCAATCGGTTGAGGGTTTACAGGATGCTTTAGCCAATCCTAGTGAAGGAGGCGGGGCTTTCTGGAATACAGGTGGTAACCTGAAGGGAGAGTTTTGGACAGCTGTTGTAGCTGTTTCATTAACGCTGTGCACAGGGCAGAAACCGACTTGCGGAAAGATAGTTTGAAAGTTGCCATTAATTTATTTGCCATCCAAGAGGTAAGTTTAACATCAGCCAAGCTTCACATCACTTCTTTTCTTTTTAATAGTGAAGTGGTCAACACAGACAGAGGCAAACGTGTGTAGTGGATGCGGATACTGCAGGAATGCAGCGTAATGTGTGTTTGTGTGTGTGTTTTGTGTGTGTGTGTGTGTGTGTGTGTGAGAGAGAGAGTGTGAAACCAGCACTTTCTCCGATCATTTATCATCTCTGTGGTATTAATGTGGTGCTCGTGTAAGATGTACCAGTTAGTAAGAATGAGATTTTAAACCTGTCTGTTCAGCTGTTTCCTTGACACCTTTGTTGACAAAACCACATATTATCCTGATGTTTTCTTCCCCATATCATACACTTCTAATTTAAGGAAACATATTATAAACATAGCATAAGGAAATATATATATATATATATATATATATATATATATATATATATATATATATATATATATATATATATATATATATATATTAGTTATCCTTACCATTATACTAAATAATATTCTTTATATTAAATAATGTACTTTATCCTTCAATACCCAAATACACATGTACTAAGGAATGTTGCTCTGGAGAAGTGTCTACTAAATGTCTTAAATGTAAAAGGGACCTAACTTACTTCTGTCCATCTTCTGGTAATAAACTGTTTCAACAATGATATTGAAAATTGATCAAAATGAACAAAAAATATTCTAAGTATGCAGTGAATTATACTTCCTGTGTGAAACTCATAGTGTGACAAATCTCTTGACATCTGCTGCAAAACCTGACCACAGAAACGAAACCAGGTTATAGAAGTTGGAAAGTCCTGCCTGTGTTAAACTGCTTTTACACAGAAACTCGAAAAGCATGGTTGTCATTTGGTTAAATCCAATATAAAAGATGACCAGAAACCTCCTTACAGTATCTTAACACATTCACAAATTAGGAGTTTAGTAATTAGTAAAGTTACCGCTTTACTTCTGGCCATTACGATGTGAAGACACTCGTGACTTCTAACAAAAATGCGAAATAAACGTCTTTTTTATCCACACAGTTTCAAGAATTATGCCCATTTAAAACATTCCGTTTTTGTGAATTCGTCCCCCGTACAAGAGCTATATGAAACTGCTGGTGTGATGTAACACTAGGCTACAAAACCTGATCAATTAAAGAAACCAAATTGCGGTTTATTAATTTATAAATCGCTTTAAGAAAGATTTTAAGGCAGGTCTTGGTACACAAAGTTTGGGAAATATGGGAAGTTTGTGTTATTACTTAACGGCATGCTTTGTATGAGGAAATAATGAGAAACAGGCTAAGTTTATTTCCCTGTACATCCCATTGTTTCAAAACTATACACTTGGCCAACCCATTGCACCGTGTTACTACAGGGTTGTTGGCTTTTTATTTTGTTTTGTTTTTCAAATGACTTACATACACTATATTACCAAAAGTTTTCCCTCCAAATCATTGAATTCAGGGGTTGGGCTTGGCCCCTTAGTTCCAGTGAAAGGAACTCATAATGCTTCAGCATACCAAGACATGACTGCACACCAGTGAACAAAGCAAAGTCCATGAAGACATGGTTGAGCAATGAGGAACGTAGTCTCCGGTCTAACTCATTCCAGAGGTGTGCAGGTCAGTCAAGTTCCTCCGCACCAAACTCACTCATCCAGTCTTTATCGACCTTGCTTTGTGCACTGGTGTGCAGTCATGTTGGAACAGGAAGGGGTCATCCCCAAACTGTTCCCACAAAGTTGGGAGCATGAAATTGTCCAAAATGTCTTGGTATGCTGAAGCCTTAAGAGTTCCTTTCACTGGAACTAAGGGGCCAAGCCCAACCCCTGAATTCAATGATTTGGAGGGATGTCCCAAAACTTTTGGCAATTACAGTGTATTACATATAGAAAATGTTATTTGTCAAGTTCTTATACAAGTTCTGTGTAAAGTGTTTTTACAGAAACACTAACATATTAGGATGAGTGTATTAATATAACCATTGCAGCTACACTCTGTTGTAGCAAAGTGATCACCACATGCTGACCACTCATAAACCAGATTTCAGTGCTGTGGTTTAAAGGCAGTATAAAATGCAGCTAAAGACTGTAAGCCTGAACACGAACCCTGACGACACATTTGTCATAATTATTGTGAAATAGTTTTTATTTATTTTTTACTGGTGTATGATATTCTATATAATATATTAAAAATAAACTTCTGTTAAAATGTGAAGCAGGCTGAATATCAACAACTTGAGTGTCATCTGATTTAACTTACATAGAAAGTACTTGAGCACTTCTTTTTAAACGAGTATAGTCATGTTCAGACTGGAAAATTTGTTACCAGGTTTAGATGTAGATTTGACTCAGACATGCATGCAGTGGAAAAGACGAGTGTGTGTGTGTGTGTGTGGGAACTACAGGAATTTCTGTATCATGCTCCCACTTATAGCCATAACAGAATATGATAAACTGCCATGTGACAACTGAGTTTTTTTCACTTCTCTCTCTCCCTCCCCCCCTCTCCATCTTGCCGTCTGTCTTTCTGTCTATCTCACTTTTCCCATCTCTTCCCCCCCCTCTGTCTTGCTGTCTGTCTCTCACTTTCCCTGTATTTCCCCTCTCTCTCTCTCTCTCTCTCTCTCTCTCTCTCTCTCTCTCTCTCTCTCTTCCCTCTCTCTCTCTATCTTGCTGTCTGTCTCTTTGTGTATCTCACTTTTCCCATCTCTCTCTCTCTCTCTCTGTCCCTCTCTCTGTCTCTCTCTCGCTGTCTGTCTCTCTGTCTATCTCACTTTTCCCGTCTCTCTCCCTCTCTTTTCCTCTTTTCCCTATTCTTCCACAACCCCCCAGGTCATGGGCTCCATGTTCCGCAGTGAGGAGGTGTGCCTGGTGCAACTCTTCCTGCAGTCCGGTGCAGCCTACAGCTGTGTCAGTGAGCTGGGAGAGCTGGGTATTGTCGAGTTTAGAGATGTAAGGCAGACAAGAATTGTAACATGTCTCTTCTCTTTCTGTCCTTTTCACCAACACCCATAAATTCAGCCCTTTGTACAGTCTCATTCATTTGCATAAAATGATTTCACTGATTAGATAGCTGACATTCAAAACAGCTGCAGGGAGTGTTTATGTTGCATTTACAAGCCTAACATTCTCTCATGAGAAGTTTCTTACTATTATCAATAGTTTCTGTGAAAGAGCAGTGTTATTTATACACATATATTTAGGGATACTATACTAGGTAATATTTTGTCATATTATCATAAAATGCGGTAGGATGAAATATTAATGTACAGGAAAGGAACTGCTGCCATCACACTTTGCTTCCATTTCCCCACACACACACACACACACACACACACATACACAAACACATACATGCTAGGTAAGCACGTAGAAATTAAGCACAGAGACCTTGAACACTTATTGTTAGTCCTTGTTTGGCTGGATGATTCCGTTAGTTAACGTCTGTCTCAGATGTCTCACATCCTTCAGTAACATTTAAAATACACTATATTGCCAAAGGTTTTGGGACACCCCTCCAAATCATTGAATTCAGGGGTTGGGCTTGGCCCCTTAGTTCCAGTGAAAGGAACTCTTAATGCTTCAGCATACCAAGACATTTTGGACAATTTTATGCTCCCAACTTTGTGGGAACAGTTTGGGGATGACCCCTTCCTGTTCCAATTCATCCCAAAGGTGTTCTATCAGGTTGAGGTCAGGACTCGTCCACACCAAACTCGCTCATCCATGTTTTTATGGACGTTGCTTTGTTCACTGGTATGCAGTCATGTTGGAACAGGAAGGGGTCATCCCCAAACTGTTCCCACAAAGTTGTGAGCATGCAATTGTCCAAAATGTCTTGGTATGCTGAAGCCCTAAGAGTTTCTTTCACTGCAACTAAGGGGCCAAGCCCAACCTCTGAATTCAATGATTTGGAGGGTGTCCCAAAACTTTTGGCAATATAGTGTATTTATATGTATTACTGTGGGTTATGCTTTGCTGCTTTAATTAATTAAATTTGTTCTATACCAGTAACTTGTGACTTGAGAGAATGTCTGGTCAGCAGTCTGTGATCAGTGTGATGCAGTAAGGGAACAGGTTGAAACACCATTTCTAAATCTGTGAATCAATTACATTTCCAGTGTCCCTTGAAAATGGGTGGGATCAAACACAAGGTACCATGTGCATAGTTATTTAAAGAAATCTAGATGAAATATCAGGAAATGAAAGCTGTAACTATTAGCTGACGTCTCATATTCATATCCTTTCATACCCCTATTTCATTCATACCCTAGAATAGAAATGATCTATTCTCCTTGTCCTGTTACATTTTGTATAACGAAACCATTTATTGTGACAAAAATTCAATCCACTCATTATACATGCGTATTAATTGAATGTGTTTCATCATCACTCATTTTAAGTAATATATCAATCCATATTTCTAGAGGATTTAAAAAGCTTTGCTCACCAGAAGAGTGTATTCACTCTTTCTCCTGTTTTGTCTCAGCTCAATCCGAATGTCAACGCATTTCAAAGGAAGTTTGTCAATGAGGTGAGGAGATGCGAGGAGCTCGAGAAGACTTTCGGTGAGTAGTGTGGGAAGTTTCCTTTGTCACTTTACATTTAATTAAGCTAAATGGTCCGTCCATGTGCTCGGATTCTATAAATGCGGTGACTTTTGGTCTTTATTTCTACAAACAGTATACTACAAATTCAGACCTATTTGTGCTGATATTCCTCTCTGTTTTTCTTGTGCGAAATATGCACACAGCGTTTCTGGAGCAGGAGATCACGCGCTCCCTCTCTTCGTCACTTCGCTCACCGCTGCAGGACCCCCTGCTCAGTCCACCGGCTCCGCAGCCAAGAGAACTGCTCACTATCGAGGAGGAGAGTGAGCGCTTAGCCCGGGAGCTCAGAGAGGTGTGTTTTTGTGTGTGAGTGAAGGAGTATGTCAGTAAGTCCACACAGTGAGCTAAATTTATTTCTTATATCTGTTTGTTCTTTACTGTTTCAGGTTTCCAGAAACAGAGACAGCATCCGAGCTCAGCTGAATCAGCTGTCTCAGTATAGAGGAGTGCTTACTCAGATGCACTTCCTCACAGCCTCTCAGGTCCGGGCTACATTCCACATCCCATTTCTTGCATTTGAAGGGTTTAGTTCAGAGAAAATAATTCATATGCATAATCTTTGTTTCCCAAGATCAAAGAACCAAATAAATTTTTGACTTAATTAATTCTTTAACTGAAGGTGGTGGTGTTGTATCAAATAAATGTATATGTTGGACAAGCAAATCAGGAAGTACTGAATACACCAGGAAGAGAATACCATTTGGGAAAATTATTATTATTATTTTTTTCTTGTTGGTTTTAAATTCCACTTCTTTGTCTTCATTTTGTCTTTTTTTTTTGTCCAAATGTTTGTACCAGAAAATGTATATTTTATTATTTCCTAATTAAAAAACATTTCAAAGGAGGAACTAATGACCTAAACGGCAGTCTACACCGATCAGGCATAACATTATGACCACCTACCTAATATTGTGTTGGTTCCCCTTTTGCTGCCAAAACAGCCCTGACCCGTCATGCACTGTGTATTCTGACACCTTACTATCGGAACCAGCATTAACTTCTTCAGCAATTTAAGCAACAGTAGCTTGTCTGTTGGATCTTACCACACGGGCCAGCCTTCACCACTGTTCCTTCCTTTTGATAGATACTGACCACTGCAGACCAGAAACACCCCACAAGAGCTGCAGTTTTGGAGATGCTCTGATCCAGTGGTCTAGCCATCACAATTTGGCCCTTGTCAAACTCGCTCAAATCCTTACGCTTGTCCATTTTTCCTGCTTCTAACACATCAACTTTGAGGACAAAATGTTCACATGCTGCCTAATATATCCCACCCACTAACAGGTGCCATGATGAGGAGATAATCAGTCTTATTCACTTCACCTGTCACTGCTCATAATGTTATGGCTGATCAGTGTAGATTCTGAAATCTAATTTAAAAAGTTAATGTTTTTTATATATATACGATTTATATATATATTTTTATGAATAATGATATTTCACAGACGGCAGCACCGCCCTCCTTTGACCCAGTGGGTTTAGCAGAGAACCGGCAGGACGCGAGGCTCAGCTTTGTGGCTGGTGTTGTGCACCCATGGAAGGTACCAGCTTTCGAGAGGCTGCTCTGGCGTGCCTGCCGCGGTTACATCATCGTGGACTTTCGAGAGATGGAAGAAAAGCTGGAGCATTCTGAAAGTGTAAGATATCAATCAGTGATTCTTAATGAAACTACTAATCTTATGAATTATCATCAGCGTATTTGTAAATGAAGGCGTATTTATCAGACAACGGGCTTGTGTGGTGATTATTTCTGTGTTTCAGGGTGAAATGGTGCAGTGGACTATCTTCCTTATCTCCTACTGGGGGGATCAGATTGGACAGAAGGTGAAGAAGATCTGTGACTGGTAGGTTTTAGTGCTGTTTGTTTATTGCATAGAAAAACAAGAAGCTTCATTATGGAAATATGTAATATTTCCATAATGACCCACCATTTCGTTTCTGTACACAGACCTGGTCTGTTTATAAAAATATTACAAATTTAGTGTTTTATTTATTTTTTTGAATCAAAAAATTGCTGTTTTGCACAAGAAATTATTCTTCAATCAGATTATTACTGAACTTAAATCATTTGAATGTGTATTCTAAACATCAATAGCAATCTTATTAACTTAATATGTAATTTAATTAACTTAAAAAAGTCACCAAATCGAGTAACTATAATGAGTCTACGGCAATACACGCAGCTTCCACACACAGACGTTCCCATATTCAGAGAGCCAGGCAGAGAGAGAGCAGGTTCTGGACGGACTGAAGACCAGAATTGAAGACATCAAATCAGTGAGTGAAACCGTTCCATTTAAACTCACTAGACTGGTTTATCACCAATCCCCATACATTTAATTCATTTCTGTACCTCATTTTTGAAGCATCTTACATTTCTGGCACGGTATACAACTTACCCCTCCTCCCCGTCTCCACATGCCTTCTCTCTCTTCTTGCTCTACAGGTGATGAATGAGACAGAACAGTACCTGCAGCAGTTGCTAATGCGAGCCGTGGCTGTTTTACCGCAATGGCGTGTTCGGGTGCAAAAGTGCAAAGCCATTCATATGGTGCTGAATCTCTGCAGCCCCTCAGTCACTGAGAAGTGCCTGATTGCTGAGGCATGGTGTCCAGTTAGGCAGCTTCCTGCTCTACAAAGTGCCCTACGTGAGGGAGGGGTGAGAATTCAACACTCATGCAACTGTTTCTCGCTTAAAAACGAACACTTGAGCCTAACGTGCTATTGTCATTGCTGCTAGTGCTCTAGAAGAGAGCAGGATTATTATAATTAATTAAGTTTTTAGTTGTAGTAAGAAATTCAGTTTAAAAAACAAAACAAAATAAGAACCCAAAATTGTGAAAAAGTGTATAAAATATATGACTGGAGGAAACTAGAACTATCGTGCAGCTTAAAATCTGTTTAAAATGGTCATCGGCTAAAGTTCATTCCACTGATGTTACACAATCCGTGTGTTGTGTAGAAATGCAAGTGTTTGCATTGCGCTTTAAGGTTCAGATAGAAAAATCGAAAGCAAAACTGTGCCACTTTCCTGGGTTGGGTTGGGAAAGAGGAGACAGAAGGTAGGCAGGGGACAAGTCAAATAGTTTCTTTATTAATGCAGTTTTTTCTTTGCTTTCGCTGGTCAACGGTTTTAGCTCATGCACTTGCACCCACATGGGGGTGAGGGTGCTGGAAACACCTGAATGCACTAAGAGACACAAGAAAACTTTGGCTAATAAAACACTGGTGAGAATCATCATGCGCTTCCTGTCTCACCTCCGTCCACAGCCAACGCACGGCACAAAAACCGATCAAGAGTTAAGATCTTGAGAGACTCTGAAAGCCTTCATTAATAGAAACTAAAACAAAAAATAAAAAAAATCTAAACATAAAAGCCGCATGTTTACTGCTTTTCTCAAGCCATTACATACCAGACTTTGAAGCAAAACACTTTCTTCTTCAGAAGATGGTTTGATATTAATTTCTGGTGGGAGGCATTAGGGTTTGAAGGTTAATAGATCCAGCTTTATAGGTTTAGTGCAAAGCTGCTTGAATTTTGGTGTGCAGTGTAAGAGGAATATTGCACATACTTATTTTTTTGCCGAACTGTTCCTTTATCAAAGAGTCTGTTGCATCATGTTGTGATCTGGTTGCATGTTGCTTCTCTCTCTCTCTCTCTCTCTCTCTCTCTCTCTCTCTCTCTCTCTCTCTCTCTCTCTCTCTCTCTTTCTGTTTCTCAGAGAAAGAGTGGTAGCAGCGTCGACTCATTCTACAATCGTTTGCCTGCTAGCACCTCTCCTCCTACCCTCTTCCCCACTAACGCTTTCACTGCAGGCTTCCAGAATATTGTAGATGCTTATGGAGTCGCCAGCTATAGAGAGGTCAATCCAGGTAACACCCCCAACATGCATGCATACACACAGGGTATACTGTACGTAACAGAGCTACACAGCTATCATGTCTCGCTTTCTTTGTATCTCTATAGCACTCTACACCATCATTACATTTCCGTTCCTGTTTGCGGTGATGTTTGGGGATGTGGGCCACGGCCTTCTCATGACAATCGCTGCTCTCTGGATGGTGTTTGAGGAGAAGGACCCCAAACTGAGGAACAGCACAAATGAGGTGAAATGCTTGGCACAGGGTTTTGCTCCTGTTTGCCAACTGTAGGTTTGGTGTTTGTGTGATTGCCCGGGCTGCTCTGAAGACAGCATGTTTTTCCTCATCTTAGGTGACAGTCTGCCACAATCTTATCAGGATGTCACTGAAAAAACCTTTCCTAGATAAGGTGTGCTCATAGCTAGTTAAGGGCGTGCGTATAACAGAAAAGGGAAGTCCTTAAAATCAGTTAAAAATGTAATATGAAACCATTACATCACAGAAATGGTCTTTGGGTGTGATAGGCCTGAGAAAAGAATTATTTTCTTTTCTAGTTTATGCATAGTTTTTTAAAAACTTAACACAGTTTCTGACACCTTTCTATCAGAACCAGCATTAACTTCTTCAGCAATCTGAGCAACAGTAGCTTGTCTGTTAGATCGGATCACACGGGCCAGCTTTCACTCCCCATGTGGATCAGTGAGCCTTGGCCACCCATGACCCTGTCGCCGGTTCACCACTGTTCCTTCATTGGAGCACTTTTGATAGATACTTTAAATTATTGTGTTCAGATCTGGAGTATGATGTTTGGAGGACGCTATCTGATCCTGTTGATGGGACTTTTCTCCATCTACACTGGAGCCATATACAATGAGTGCTTCAGCAGAGGCCTCGTTGTCTTCCCCTCCTCCTGGCATGTTAGGCCTCATGCTGAATACTACAACTGGACGTATGTCTCGCACACACAAATGAATACGTTTGTTTTTATTTGATACTGTTCTTTACATTTTCAAATGTATGTGGAAACATGTTAAAAAGGCTGTCTTTATCTGTCAGTGATGAGATTTTCAGGACAAACCCTTATCTCGCACTGGATCCAAACGTTACTGGAGTATTTACCGGACCTTATCCGTTTGGCATTGATCCGGTAAACCTCTAATAATAATTGTTGCACAATTGCATTTAGTGTCTCACTGTTTTAATGGCATTTGTTAAAGTGGGAAAATAAGTGATCTGTTATCTCCAGATCTGGGGAATGGCTAGTAACCATCTGACGTTCCTTAACTCCTATAAGATGAAGATGTCAGTGATCATTGGCATCATCCATATGACGTTTGGGGTCTGTCTGTCTTTCTTCAACTATGTGTGAGTAGCTGTGTTGGTTTTTTTCTCCATTATTACCTGTGTTGTGACTTCCTGTGACTATTATACATCTGTGTGTCTGTTTCCCTTTCCCCTCGTAGGCACTTTAGGGAGATGAGCAGTGTGTTTCTGGTGCTGATTCCCGAGTTGTTTTTCATGCTGTGTTTGTTTGGTTACCTGATCTTCATGGTGATTTTTAAGTGGGTTGCTTATGGTCCTATGCACTCGAACACAGCGCCCAGTATTCTCATCCACTTCATAGATATGTTCCTGTTTACGGAGAATAAAGCCAATCAAGATCTTTACAAGGGCCAGGTTTGTGAGAGATGTTTTTTTATAATAATGCTGCCTTTTTTAAATAAAGACCAAAACATATATGTATTGATTTTTGCCAGGCAAAGCTGTAAAGATAAAGTGTCTTTCTTGTCATTGTAGTGATGCAACGAAATTTGTTTGGTAGCTCTGAGACCAACAGCAAAAGGAAGTGTAAAATCTACACTATAAAAATTATACAATATAAAAATATACAGAGAAAATAAAGAAGATAAATAACTAGAATATTTTATATCACTGTAGAATATCATAATCTACTGATATACATATATACTGAATACTAAAACATGTTCTATATAAATTTATAGAACTATAGAAACCTGCAAGGAAATAAAACCGACATTGTCAAATGGTTACAAACATATGAACAAAAAAAATATATGAACAAGCATCTGTGACAAAGCTGTCAGTATTAATTTATTTTGTTTTGAATAACTAGAAGTTAAAGCAGTATTAGACCCAACTACTGTTGTCAGGTAAATTTGTGGCCATCTGCTGTAGAAGTCACAATCTGGCTAATCCTTTAAGAATAGGTTTGGGGTTATTCTTATATTTAGGATTAGTTATAATTATGGTAATACTGATGATTGGTAACCATTAGAGAAAATTATACTATTTAAATTGCGTGTTCGATATGAACAGGTTTACAATGTCTCTGTTCTGTCTGTAGATGACGGTGCAGAAGGTTCTGGTGGTACTGGCATTGTGTTCAGTTCCTGTGCTGCTGCTGGGAAAGCCCATCCATGAGTACATCACCTTCAAGAAAAAGAAACGCCAGGCTGCTTCGAGGGTTTGTGTACAGTTCATGGGAAAAGCAGAATGTTCCTCTATTTTACTTTAAAAAAGGCATTTCAAAAGTTTGAAAAATTAAATTTTATGCGCAATGAACAGTAAAAAAAGAAAACAAAGAAGCTGAAGCTTCATATTCTTGAACCGAATTTGAAAAAGGCAGTGTATGATTTATTTATATTTATGGCACATAGAGAGAAGGAAATGCAGGCTTATGAATAATCATCAAAGATCCCGGATACAAGCGGCCGAAATGAGCTTCCTCTGTAAGGTGGCGGGGCGCTCCCTTAGAGATAATGTAAGGAGCTCTGTCACCCGGGAGGAGCTCGGAGTAGAGCCGCTGCTCCTCCACATCGAAAGGGGACAGTTGAGGTGGCTCGGGCATCTGTTTTGGATGCCTCCTGGACGTCTCCCTGTGGAGGTGTTCCGGGCATGCCCCACCGGGAAGAGACCCCGGGGAAGACCCAGGACACGCTGGAGAGACTATGTCTCTCGGCTGACCTGGGAACGCCTCGGGATCCCTCCGGAAGAGCTGGAGGAAGTGTCTAGGGAGAGGGAAGTCTGGGAATCCCTGCTTAGACTGCTGCCCCCGTGACCCGGCTCCGGATAAGCGGAAGACAATGATGATGATTTTTTTCACTGTTTTTGTTACTTGTGAATTTGCTAGTTGTAATCTCTTTTTGCTATTAAGTCTCCTTCACTTTCTCCTAAGGGTGTTCAAACTTTTGCATTGGCCACACGAAAACTAGATAATCTGCCCACTGTGCAAATGAGCCAATTATGTGACCACTGTACAATGTAATAAATCCTGCAGATACAGGTCAAGAGTTTCAGTTACTCTTCACATCAAACATCACAATGAGAGAGAGTGTGATTTCTGTGACTTTGATTGTGGCATGGATGTTGTTGCCCGATGGACTATACACAGAACATGAATTTCACACACAACAATCTCTGAACATTACACAGAATGGTCTAAAAGGACAATAAATATTGAGTGAGAAGAAAATCTGTGGGTGGAACTGCCTTTTGATGAGAGAGATCAGAGGAAAATGGACTAGAAAAAAGATATAGCAGCTCAAATAATCACTCTTTACAACCTTGTTGAGCAGGCCTCCTGGTGGTCCAGTGGCAGGATCCCGTGCTCTCATTGCTGTGGGCTGGGTTCGATTCCCGGGCAGTGCGCTAACTCAACCACTGAAGAGTTAACTCTCAGTGCCGGTCCCAAGCCTGGATAAAATGGGAGGGTTGCGTCAGGAAGGGCATCTGGCGTAAAACCTGTGCCAAATTTGAAACGTGCAGACCAAATGATCCTCTGTGGTGACCCCGAACAGGGATCGGGCGAAAGAACAACAACAAACTTGGTGAGCAGAAAAGCATCTTCAAGAACAAGGTCAGGTTCCTTGGGCACAGACTCTCCCAAACAGTTTGGAGTTCATGATATCCTCAGATTCTCGTTCTTTCCTGGCAGGACTGGAACCTGATGTTGTAGATCATCCACCTCAAGGTTTGATGTGTTCTGTGATGCATTTCTGCTAACCACAGTTGTAAAGAGTGATTATTTGAGTTACTACAGACTTCCTGTCAGCTCAAAGCAGTCTGGTCATTCTCCTCTGATCTCTCTCTCTCTCTCTCTCTCTCTCTCTCTCTCTCTCTCTCTCTCTCTCTCTCTCTCTCTCTC
Source organism: Hemibagrus guttatus (assembly GCA_033459395.1). Lineage (NCBI taxonomy): Eukaryota > Metazoa > Chordata > Actinopteri > Siluriformes > Bagridae > Hemibagrus > Hemibagrus guttatus. Next base: position 8,700,817 of record JAUCMX010000009.1, on the reverse strand, counting down.
TCTCTCTCTCATCAACAAGGTGTTTCAGCTTGCGGACCCTCCACACACTGGATGTTTTTTGTTTTTCCCAACATCCTGTGTAAACTCTACTGATTTTTTTTTTTTTTGTTTAGTGTGAAAGCTCAACCGTTTCCGAAAAATTCAAACCAGCCTAAACATTAACTGAAGCTCTTGACCTTTATCTGCATGATTTGTTTTCACTGTGCTGCTGCCATTTATTCTGATTCGATAACTGTGTGAATTTGTGGGTGTTTCTAACAAAGTGGATTGTGAGTGTAGTTATGAGAGCTTGTATTTTTTTTCCCACAGGGTGAGAGACGCCCTCTACTAGCAGAAAATGGCTCCATAAATGCTCAGCAAGACGAGCTTGAGACAAAACCACAGGAAGAGGAGGAGGTGAGGTTATAGAAAATGATTTTAAAACAAGGCACAACTGCAGTGAAAGCACGTTTTTGTATTTTGTGTATCATACAATATTTGTTATTTATCAGTTTACTAGCTAATTAGTGCACCGCTAATATAGAGAAAGCATTATTAATGAATTGGATGATTTTTATTGGACTGTTTGAAACATTAAAATGTTTATTAACGTAAAACCAAAAATCAGAATGGTTCAGTAAAGACTAGCATGCTACTGTACAGTATGTCAGTTAATTACAGAAATGTTTTCGCAGTTTAAAATTGTATTTTGTGTCTTAAGTAGAAACAAATGCTGGGTATTTGATGTTATCTTTTACAAGTGTCTTGGTGTCTTTTTCATTGTGTTGAACAGGAGTTTGATGGAGCCAATGTTTTCATGCACCAGGCCATCCACACCATAGAGTACTGTCTGGGCTGCATCTCCAACACTGCCTCTTACTTGCGTCTGTGGGCCCTCAGTCTGGCTCATGCCCGTGAGTGTGTGTCGTAACTCCTACTGCCATATTTAGCATCAAGGATGAGCATACACTTAAATATAGGGCTTAAATGATATAAAGGGTTTGTATGTTAGCAAGAGTGTTCTATTAAATATCCAGAAGAGTTTTAATGGAATCTCAACTCTCTGATCAGACTGAAAACTGCTAATATTTGAGCATGATTAATTAATAGCCTTCTATCCAAGATCTCACAAACCAGGTTCCGTGGGGTGAATACCTGTTGAAGTAATTGTAAAATAACAGCAAAGATCATATGTGCATATTAATTGTGTGTGTCTGTGTTTTACAGAGCTGTCAGAAGTGCTTTGGGTGATGGTGATGACCAAATCCTTCTCGACCACTAGCTACGTGGGAAGTATTATAATGGTAGTCGTTTTTGCTTTTTTCGCCATCCTGACAGTAGCTATTCTTCTGATCATGGAAGGTCTCTCGGCTTTTCTGCATGCTCTGCGACTTCACTGGTGAGAAAAACATACGCGTACACTCATACAGTGGTTTATGGCAGAAACATAAGAATGTATATGTTAATAATCCCTCTGTTAAGTCTAAAAAAAACCCATCTTTTTCTCCCAGGGTTGAATTTCAGAACAAGTTCTACAGTGGCGCAGGCTACAAGCTCAACCCATTTGCATTTGCCTCCTTAATCTGCTTCTCTTCAACCAACTGATGGTGTATCAGATCATTTTGTGCCTACGCACTGTTTTAACCCAGACATTTCAACCGTATTGTTCAATTTATCCATGTCATCTTAGGGGTTTATGGTGAAGAAGCTCCTTTTTCAGATCAGTCTTCATGGTGGTGCAGGATTTCCTTTTTATGTTTAACTGAAATTGATTTTAGGGATTCTTATAGCAGTTATAGTCACATCACCTTATAACTGTCATAATAAAACAAAATCTTTTTGTTATGGGACCTGATATTATACATGATGCATTCCACAGAGTTCATTCAGATAGAATGAGACCAAAATGTAACTCAGGGAGATTTTATCCATGTGAAAGACTGTTCTTGTCTGTGTGTAAGAGTGAGGTTAAACTTCAGACTTTCCTTTATACTCCAGTAATGTTAATCAGTGAATTAGAAATTCAGATGAATCAAAGGGAATTAATTGTTCCAGGTCTTTGCTTGTTGCTATGTGTTTTTATATAAATTAACAACTGTCTTGATGTCCTGCATGTGAAGTCTTTTAATTACTTGAGTTACCAATGAGTTATGATTTATAACTGAATTATGTAATGCTACAATACAAGTTAATACAAAGTCAATAAAACTCGTCTCATATTTGTGTGTGTGCGCAAACATTTGACGTGTCCCCACCTGCTTCAAATCAAACATCTTTGTTTTTTTGTCTTATGCAAAACATATATTTAAATAATTCTTCCTTGTGAGGATTTATAAGGATGTTCCAGTATCCCCCCCCCCCCCATTCAAGACACAACGCACTATAGTCTAGTGCCTTTAATTTTACATATTTATGTAGGTATATGTGAATATTTAAAAAATTAGTTATACATACTTGTAGTTATTTACAACCTTAATTTTTTACTTTTTACTATTTATTAATTTATTTGAAATAAATAAGGCAGCACAGAAATTAATAAAATTTATATTTTGAAATGTGATGACGTAATTAAAAATAAATAATATCTGGACCTGCATGCAATAAATTTACACAATAGGATAACGTAACAAGAAAATACGAATTGTTTATTCTGGTAAATAATCACGTTGCAAGATAAAATCGCATAAATCACAGAAAACATGAAAATACAGTTAAGTGATTTTTAAGCTAAATGTTTTTTTGTTTTTTTTGTTTTTTTAAATGCTGACGCACGACGTGCTCATTGAACGTCAGTGCGTTTTGGCCGATGACGTGATGACGTAATGACGCATTTCGTTACGCGCGGTTTCCAAACGTTGGAAGAGTTGACGATACCAAACGCTCCTAAAAAACACTTTTCGTCTGATTAGTAGCTGTTAATACCAAGATGGTACAAGAGTTTCATGTACTGAGGTGTTTTTCTTGTCAGACATTTCAAGTACAACAGGTAAGCGTTAGCATTCTTCAAATTCTTACCCTTTATTTTATCAATCAACGTAAACAAAGGTTAACTCGCTTGTTAAGTTAATTGTTTAACGTGTGGTTTTCTTCTCTAAAATGCTGTGTATTTTTAGTCATTAGGCACTCAGTGTCTCTGAATTGGAAATAAAATAACTAGCATTTTAACGTGTTATAAACCAGAGCAGCTCAAAACCCACGGTCTAAACACTTCAGACATGGCAAGCAAGCCCTTCTTTAAATTATTTATAACTTGGGTATCATGTACTTGGGTGTTATTTTAGTAAATCACCAAGGTTGGTATTAGTGATGTGTCGTTCGCGAACGAGCCGGCTCTAAGAGCCGATTCCCGTCGGGAGAGCCGTATCTTCTAAAGAATCCACACAGCAGGGGCGGGACTTTATTTTGATGGGCACACCATGCGGCCAATCACATCTGAGGACAGACTAGGATCATACCATTATGTGAAAGAAAGCAGGGGGGAAGACGCTCTGAAGACGGCGAGTGTAGTGGTACAGGCCAGGTACTCAGCGCGACAGAGAGAGGCGGTGGAGCCGGATTTAAACACAAGCGCGTCGGGGAAAAAGTGAAGAAATGAGCGAAAACCGAAAAAGAAACGTTGGTTGCATTTTAATGATATTGGAGCCTGCAAAGCTGAGTGCGGAATTTAAAATGGAAGGCTCCGAGTGATCCAAAAATAAGGAAGCGCAATTTGTGAGCCGAGCCGTAAGAGCCGGCTCTTCTAAGGGAGCCGAATCTTTTAAAAGAGCCCGACCTCCCATTACTAGTAGTTATAGTGAATTAAATAGTACAAGGTAGAGTGTTATTGTCCAGTGGTGTCAGAGTGGTGCAGGACATGTATGAGAGGAGCAGGACAGTGGTGAGGTGTGCTGTAGGTCAGACAGAGGAGTTCAAAGTGGAGGTGGGACTGCATCAGGGCTCTGAGCCCCTTCCTGTTTGCTATAGTGATGGACCAGTTGTCAGAGGAGGTCAGACAGGAGTCTCCTTGGACAATGATGTTTGCAGATGACTGTGATCTGTAGTGAGAGCAGGGAGCAGGTGGAGGAAAACCTGGAGAGATGGAGGTTTGCGCTGGAGAGAAGAGGAATGAAAGTCAGTCGTAGTAAGACTGAGTACATGTGTGTGAATGAAAGGGAGGGAAGTGGAACAGTAAGGTTACAGGGTGAAGAGGTGAAGAAGGTACAGGAGTTTAAGTACTTGGGGTCAACAGTCCAGATTAATGGAGAGTGTGGGAAAGAGGTAAAGAAGCGAGTGCAGGCAGGTTGGAATGGGTGGAGAAATGTGTCGGGAGTTCTGTGTGATAGGCAAATATCAGCGAGAATCAAGGGGAAGGTGTACAGGACAGTGGTGAGAGCGGCCATGCTGTATGGTTTAGAGACAGTGTCACTGAGGAAGAGACAGGAGTCAGAGCTAGAGGTAACAGAGCTGAAGATGTTGAGGTTCTCTTTGGGAGTGACAGGATTAGGAACGAGTACATCAGAGGAACAGCTCATGTTGGACGTTTGGGGGACAAAGTTAGGGAGGCCAGATTAAGATGGTTTGGACATGTTCAGAGGAGGGAGAGTGAGTATATTGGTAGGAGAATGTTGGACATGGAGCTGCCAGGCAGGAGGCAAAGAGGAAGGCCAAAGAGGAGGTATATGGATGGAATAAATGAGGATATGAAGCTAGTGGGTGCAAGTGTTGAGGATGCAGAAGATAGGGATAGGTGGAGAGAGATGATTCGCTGTGGCGACCCCTGAAGGGAAAAGCCAAAAGAAGAAGTGTTATTGTCCATTGTTAAGTGCATTACAGTGTTGCTTCTTTTTAGGGGAAAGTAGCTGAAGCACGCTCGAGAAGTCGCCAGATGATGTCACAGACTATACTTATTTTATTCCTCATGATAAAGTATATGATTTTCACAATAGAAAATAATACATCATAATTAATTTCTTTTCAAAAGAAGCCATATTTGGACATAAACTAAACATTTAGAATAAACTTTTACCAGAATACTACACTTTCTGGAACGTAGACAAAAAGGAAGCAGTGGTCAGTGAATGGCCTGATCTCACAGCTTGTATAACAGCAGCTGTGATGTGAATTGGAGAGTTGTAGAGCTTAAGACCGTCACTCATAAAATCACTGGATAATTTCGTTACTGGTGACACTGTATATTATTTGATTTGACCATCTCTGGACTTAAATTTTAGATACACTGTTTTAAAAGGAAATTGGAAGTTACGTTTTTTCCTAAGCATCTTGAAAATCTGCTACATATTTCTGTAGAACTGGTCATCTCACTTATCTGTTTCAGCAGGTTAAACCCTTTTATTATCATTTTATTATTTAATATGTTACTCCTCCTGTAATGAATTCTTTGGAAAATTAACATCTTGGAAATCCAAAATGTGGGCTTCTGATAACTTTTTAATAGTGATGCAGAGTAAAGTGTATGAGGCAAAATGGATTTATATAGGGTGTTTATGGCCTTTGCACAGTACGTCTAGTCTGGTTACAAGCCTGAGCCACAATAACAATTATTTCATATGAGAAAACTGTGTGACCCTACAAAAATGAAATCATGGTGTTATTAAATATGGTACCATCTTATCTTTAACCCATAATATTGTGGATTACTTCCAGCAGGTAGAGGTAGAAGCTGCTCATCTTCAAGACTAAGAGCCTAATTCCTGTTGTCAAGCTAAACTGTATTCTTATTCTGCTTCAGGTCAAAAAGAGCAAAAAATGGACCTGCAATATGTGTGGGGAAAAACAGTCACTTATAAAAGTAAGTTTCTGTCATTAAATTTGGCACGGCTTTGTTTTGTTTTCCTCTGGCTCTGTATTTGATTTGTTGCAGGAATATGGCAGAGGTACGGGTGCGGACTGCAGACGGCACGTACAGAAGCTGAATTCATTGCGTGGAGAGCTGCTAGAGGTAGCAAATGAAAGAGCCAGGACTCAGTGGTAAGTGATGCTGGGTCTTAACACTGTGTTCTTTAAACAGCCACAGAGTATAAAATGACTTGCATAAATCTTTCATGACTGTCTTCCTTTTCAAAGGGCGAAAGAGGAGGAGTGTGACATTGTAGTCAGCCCTGGAAATGAGACTCAAAGATGGCAGCAAAAGGTAAGGCGTGTTCTGTGGCTGGATATTTACAGTGCCATACACAAACCCATAATTCACAGCATGATGAAACAAAAAACTAGCAATGAAATGAACATTTTACCCATGCAAATACATTCACTCTAACTGGATGTGCCATTATTAATTCAGGTTCCTTGTGCACATGTGCATTATTTTTCATTCTCATTGAAGCTCAGAGTCAGTTCAACTCCAAGTTCACCTCCTTTACCCAAACAGACATTACACAAACCCTGAATCATGTGGTGTGACTCACAAGAGTAGGTAATAGGTTATACTTGCTTATTTTTGTCCACACAAGCAACACACATGCTTCTCACTGATGGTTTCAATTAATGATGAAGGACACTCTGACATTTGGGTATCTATTTCTCCACTGTTTTGATTATGTTTGAGACCAGGTTGGTCTTTGCCTTAAACATGTATAAGAGGTTTTGGTTAAGAGAAAATTAAGAAGGGATCTACACAATGGACCCTCCAATATTTAACAGTTGGATACCCCTTTAACTGTAAAAGGGGGGAAAAGTTATTGACCCCCTAAGTACAGATGTATGCTATATTGCCGAAAGGTTTTGGGACAATCCTCCAAATCATTGAATTCAGGTGTTGTTTTTCAGGTGTTGGGCTTGGCCCTTTAGTTCCAGTGAAAGGAACTCTTAATGCTTCAGCATACCAAGACATTTTAGACAATTTCATGCTCCCAACTTTGTGGGAACAGTTTGGGGATGACCCCTTCCTGTTTTTGTGCACTGCTCACCAGTGCACAAAGCAAGGTCCTGAATGACATGGATGAGTGAGTTTGCTATGGAGGACTGGGCTGTACAGAGTCCTGACCTCATTATGTTCTGATTTCTTTTTAACTGCTGTTCTTTTAATACTAAAATGACCTGCACAGTGTTGTATCTTGACCTAACTACTTAATCTTGAGACAGTGACATGGCAACAAGTATTTTGCCACTTTTAACTCATTGCCTGTCATTTTCAGTGGCTTTATTTTAGCGTGTGTGTGTAAAAGTTCCCAGAATCAGACACTGGCACAGAAAATCCAGAGCACATAATGCACACATGTTGATATTTCTGCTCTTTAGTTTTGATAGATTGAAATTAATTTTCAGTCAATAATTTCCATCTTCATGTAGAAGCAGACACAGGCTGTAAGCCGCTGGAGTAAATATGTGCACCTGAAAGAGAATGGGCCAGGAAGTGAGGAGGATGAGCATGAGGAGGAAGTGAGAGTTTACACAGACACAGATCAGCGCCTTCAGCATCGTAACATCAGGTTAGAAAAAATGTTTTTTTTTATCCACCTTAAATCACAATTTATGACTGTCTAATTTGGCTAAGAGTTAAACATCTGACTTGTCAGGATGATTAGTAATTTGATAGCAGGTTTGATGCTGTTTTCATGAACTTTTTAGCAGAAAAAGGAAGAAAAGCTTTATTTCAGGGGCCACTTGTGGACGTGACACTGTTGATGAAGTTGAGAACACGGACACAGCTCAGTGTGGGGCTGCGAGACTGCCCTCTCAGGTACATTTTTAGACTGTGTTTTAGCTCATCTCATCAAAACATGTGTTAGGCTTGTAAAGAAAAGCAGATGCTACTGAAGAAATTTTTCTCTAATTTTTTAGTTTTATTTAAGGATGGTGCTATCCTTATCCGATTAGTGCAGAAGTATAAAGAATGGACATTCTTTATATTTCTGGATTTAGTTTAAACAGATGAAAATACAAGAGTCAAAAGGACACGTAACTACAAAATGTAAATCATGTATTAGGGCAATATGGATTATTGATTAAAAAAGAGGCATATTTATTTAAGTAAAATGAACTTCATGTTAAATCAACATGGGATCAAGAGGGCAGGAATTGCCTGGCTATAGTACAGAATCTAGATTTTTTTTAAAATTGCTTGATTGGCTGTCCACTTCACAAAGCTAAAATTTAGACCTTTTGTGTTGTATCCCATTGTGTCCTATTGTAACAATTATGATTCACTGTATCTCCTACAAGGAACTGTGGATTAATACTTTGAGGGAAATATTGTACAACACCTTTTGTTATTACTATCTTACTTTTCTGCTAACGTACTGCATTTATAGTCATGTACTCTACATGGTCTTTTGTACTGTTAATGTGTAATGTAAGTTGGGTGTGTGCCTCATGTATGTTTTCATATTGCTTGTCTTATTTCAGCCTCGTCGTCATAATGGAATTTGCAAATCATCGCTTCAAGTACCTTGCTCTTCAGCAGGATTCCCACATGCCAGTACAACCCAGAGAACTGATGCTCTTTGTGCTTTTCCAGCTACATCACTGGGCTCAAAAGACATTACTGCATATAATGATACATGTTCCCAGTTCACTGGAGCAAATAAGCAGTCTTCTGCTGAGTTAAGCACCAAGCCTCAGCATACAGTTCCCTTAAGCTGTTCCTTTCCATCATTCACTCAACAGCACAGTGAAACTAAAACAGAAGCCAAAGACTCTAAGTGGGCTCGATTTCTTCCATCTGTCTGTGTTGAAGACATGGATGAGAGACACAGTGATCTGAATGTAGGTCACGCAGCACTGGCTCAGAGCCCAGTGACGCCTGTAGCCACGGTTCCACTTAAAGACACGGGCTGTATGAGCAGTGGAGGAAGCGAAGGAGCTCTATTGGGTAAGGTGTTCGGTGTAGAAAAAGTGCTCGTTTTTGAGAAAGTGAGTCACGGTATCAATGGAAATGTGTGCAAACAGCCTGAAAGTCCTACCATCACATCAAGGCCTGCTGGCTCACAAGAACCTGTGTGTGTTCAGCCAATACCTATTAAAAGACCATGTCCTGCCTTCTCTTTCAGCACATTATTTCATACAGATAACGACTTTGATGACACATATTAACCAGTTTGTGTAATGGAACTAATGGAAATATACCTAGAAATAATGGACAAAAATGACATAGTGACCAGGCCTTTTTTTTTTTATATATATATATATATATATATATATATATATATATATATATATATAAAAAAAAAAAGTGTTAACATTTTAAAGTAATTCAGACACATCCTGAGAGTTCTGCAGATAATTTATTTGACAGACAAGGCAGGAAAGTGTGTAAAAGACAATAACATTTTGTTTTCATTCTGACTACAAATATACTCCATAGATTTTCTTTACAGAACAGCTAATATCATTTCTAAGTAGGAATATCTTCACTGACAAGTTTACCAGTTTGGAAAGTAAATGTGAATTATTTTGTGATCTATGCCACTGTGACTGCATCCAGATAGTAGCTTTATGTTAATTCCCAGATTAATTTCCATGTATAGTCTCAATAAAGCTGAAGAAAATAGAAATCTGTATTATTAAAAATGCCTGAGTAATTTATACTGTCAGTATTATGAAAGGAATTTGTTATACAAGACAGAAATAATTAGAAATGGGTTAAGCATGGGATTTTCAAAATGATTAATTAAATGTAACCCCATATTTTTGAGCCCTTGCTTGTGCTTCACTTCTGTTGACCTGGGGCTTTGGCGTACTGGATGGTGTCCAGAGCAGCTCCAATATCGTAATCCTTGGTGTGGAGCAGTCTGGTCAGCCAACCACCTTCATCTGTGAAGCCCATGGACAGCATCTGGGACAGAGACTCCACCAGCCGAGGGTCAGCGTCTGAGAAAGAGAGGTTTGAGTACAGATCAGGTTTGAGTATGATTATTGGGTGTGTGGTGCTAAGATGTTGATGGAGAATTAAAAAAAAAACACCACCACATAGCTCTACTGCGGTTGAGGTTTGGCTGTGTACTAGAGGTACTAAGGAGAAGGTTTGGTATTGAACAGAGGAACAAGTTTGGTCAACTTTCTATTCATTTATCTACTAAATTTTACAAAAGATTAGGTGGACGTGTAACAAAATGGAAACTGGCACGTGATATCCTCACTACTTACAGCATGTAGCTTAGTGGAAGCTGGGAAATCTGTGTTTTTCCCTGGTGGCTAGCTCTTATTTACCTCTGCCAGAATTGTACAGTACAGAATTCTGCATTTACCTTGAGGCAGATGTGGATAGAGGGCAGCCTCGCGCAGACCACTGGGTCCTTGGTTTAAGTTGGAGCTGTGGCTGAGAGGAGCAGGGTTCTCATTGGCTCCATCCACCTCCATCCTCAGTGACTGGAGCTCACCTGTGGATGGATCCACCTCCTTTGAGCTCAGATGGGTCCACTCCTCATCATTACTTTGGTCTTTCTGGTCCAGCAAAACATTCTTCAAGAGACATCCAACCATTAATGGAACTGTTAAAGAATGTTTGAAACAATTACCTGTTTTTCTGGCATATGTCGTCTTTTTTTTTTTTTTTTTTAAGTTTTATTTACCTTTGCCCCACCACTGGTACTCCCTACACTGCTTGGACCTCCATCTGCCCCCTTGGAAAGGCCTCCAGAGCTGCCATCACTCTGGCCACTAGGAGGGCCACTTGAGACAGTAGGAGTTGGTGTCACTTTGGCCTTCTCACCCTCATGCTCCACGTCAATGTCCACATCAATGCCTGTGGTGTGGTAAATTCAATTAAGCATGAATGATATATATATATAATTTGTTAAAGCATGTGAAGGACAGGACATCCAGAATATTATACAAATAAGAATGTCTTGTGTTGACACTAGGTTATGTAATATAGTGATGGGCAAGGCACCTACCAAGGGGGCTCAGCAAGGCAGCCACACCCTCTCCAATGTTCTTCAGGTACTCCATATTGGCCTGGGCACATGAAGGTCCTATGGAAAAAAAAATTGAGGTACAACTGCATGAGGGGATGTGAAAGAAAAAGTTCAACAGCTAGTTTATCATGGGGTATTTGAGTAAAAATTGATATGGTACCATGCAAAAGTCTTTCTAGCAGTTTTTAAAGCAAGTTTTGTCATACCAAATATTGACTTTTACTTTATTACTAACTTTAAGTGTTATTATGTAAAAAACTTAAATTACCAAATTGCGCTTGTTGTTCCTGAGAGTTAGCCTGTTGGGAGCTAGGCTGGCAACCAGATGGCCCAGGCTGGGCCTGGTTTTGAGCCTGAGCCTGAGCCTGAGTCTGAGCCTGGGCCTGGGCCTGGGCACCAGCCCACATGCAGTGCCTCATCTTGCGCCATAATTTTCCACGAGGTAACCACTGAGTAAAGAAAAATCAGAACAGTTATCAGAAACCATAACTGACCATGACCATGAAAACTAAAAAAAACAGGGCAGTTTCCTGGCAGGAGCTCACCTCATACATATTGGAAAAGGGGTGAAAAATGGGCAAGAGAGCATGTTCCTTGTGAAGGCCCTTGGCCTGGCAGGTGGAGCACAGGTCATAATTGGGGCACACAGTGCACTTGAAGCGGGTCCCAGCCACTTGTCCCTCACAACCATCACAAGTCACACCGAGGTGAACCAGGGGTTGGTGATGAGGAGGAGGTGGACCCATAGGATGATGTCCTGGAGGACCCATGTGATGTGGTCCTGGAGGAGGGTGGAAAGGGAACCCTTGGTCCACATGATGTGGGAAGTCACGCTTGTGCTCCTTTTTTTCTGAAATTGTAAAGAGGAAGTCCTGTCAAGTTCAAATTTAAAACCACAGTCATCATAATCCATACAGCTTCCTGATACGGAAATACCTGAATCTGTATCTTACCCTTGATGAAAATGCGGAAGGTACTGTCCTTCACCATAGTCAGTCCCATCATGAGCTCATCATCAGAAGAAAAGGCAATCATGTCTTCATCCTCATCTACAACAAGAGAGAAGGAGAACAATCAGTGCTTGGCTTTATAATGGCAACGACTCGGTGTTTTGTTTTGTACAGAAACAATTATCTGAAAGCATAGGTGTTAAACTAATCATTTCTGAGCTCTTCAAATAAACTCTAAAACAAAGAATCTCATGTTGGAGAAAAGTATAAAATACAACTCCATTTTCTGACAGCTACCTCTGGTTCTAGCCATGTAAAACACTAAAATGTCCGTCAAGTTGAACCGAATACGTGATTAGTGACCAGATCGGATGTCTAAAACAAGCCCTAGACTGTGCTTTGATGGAGGATGAACTGTTACTTATATTTTCATTCCTAAAGGTGTAGTCAAGACTCGAGCGCATGTATAATACTGGAAACTATGCAGGAGAACAAGTCTGAGCAGCTGAAGGTAAAGTTACATTTCTGGCATTTAGCAAACACCTTTATCCAGAGTGACCTATATCTCATTTTTTATACAACTGAGCAATTAAGGGTTAAGGGTCTTGCCCAGGGGCCTAGTTGTGGCAGCTTGGTAGACCTTGTCCTTGAACTCACAACCTCCTGATCAATAGTCTAATACCTTTACCACTAAGCTATCACATCCCATGCATAGTTTACATGTTAGTTTGTACCACAACACTGGACATCGAGACTGAGACTGTGTAATTATATAAATGATTTTACTATTAGGTTCTGTGAAGCAAAGTTACTCTCTGCTGTCCTGGTTTATACGGAAATAATGAATACACATTTTGTACCAACAAAAATATGTTGAAAATATGTAAACAAATTATGTATACCTGGTTAAAGGAGACAGAGATCATGGAAAACACAACTTAGTAGTATTATTTCTGAGAATGAAACAAGTTCATGGACTTGTTCATGGCTAAATTCATGGTTTGGGCTCAATCCTTCAACAAGACACGGGTTATAAGACATTAACTACAGCCTAATAAACACGTCATGAGTTACACAGGCCAGCAAAAGTATTGGCACTGACCAGTAATATTAGCGTCTTTCTTCTTTCTCACGTTATAACTAAGCCTATTAGAGGTCAGTAGAATAAAACTCACCTCTGTAATACATCTGGAAGGCGACATTGCGGAGGTTTGAGAAAACATCCATCACCTTGCGACTCAAGTACTCGAAACTTGTCGAGACGTCCTGATCGACGGCGAAGCGGCGGATCTCCTTATGACAGTCCTCTTTTCCGAGGAGATAAGCCTTCACTGTCACCGACATGTCTTCTCCCTTCTTTTCTCTATGTGCTCGGTTGGAAATTCGGGCTCTGTCCTGTGTTGCGCAGCAGAAATTGCGTCCTTTAAAAAAAGCAGAGATCAGCTGACTGACTACTTCCTGATCCACAGAGCACAATTCCGTCCTTTTACCTCCGCTACAATATTTATGCAACAGAGCAGCCAATGGCAGCGCGAAGGGGCGTGGCTAAGTGCTTATGACCTGATGACAAATCTCACTTTCAGGTCATTGCGCATGATCCGAGATGCTACAACAACAACAACAACGTGAGGGTGGGGCCCTGTAACGGGGGGAATATGAAGGCCGAAGAATGACACAGCATTTTCCAATGGGGAATTCCCACGGCCATTATCACAGCACGTCTCTGCAAATACTGTAATCCTGTATGATTATGTAGAAACCATGTGCTAAAACCTTCAAGAACAAATGCTTAGTTGTCCACAAAGACCTTTATATTTACTAAACTTGCTTTATTCACTTCCATGGTATTCACTAGCACTTTTATCCAGCAGAATTACCAGTAAACAGTAAATGTAATAGCTTTTCGCTGCAGCTTAAAATACACCGATCAGGCATAACATTATGACCACCTGCCTAATATTGTGTTGGTCCCCCTTTTGCTGCCAAAACAGCCCTGACCCGTCATGCACTGTGTATTTTGATGCCTTTCTATCAGAACCAGCATTAACTTCTTCAGCATTGTGAGCAACAGTATCTCGTCTGTTGGATCGGATCACACGAGCCAGCCTTCACTCCCCACATACATCAATGAGCCTTGGCCACCCATGACCCTGTTGTCGGTTCACCACTGTTCCTTCCTTGGACCACTTCTGATAGATACTGACCACTGCAGACCGGGAACACCCCACAAGAGCTGCAGTTTTGGAGATGCTCTGATCCAGTGGTCTAGCCATCACTATTTGGCCCTTGTCAAACTCGCTCAAATCCTTATGCTGTCTCTCCTGTCCTTTCCTGTCTCTAATACATCAACTTTGAGGACAAAATGTTCACTTGCTGCCTAATATATCCCACCCACTAACAGGTTATGTTAAGATATACTTAATATATCTATTTGGGGATCAAACATATTGAATTCAAATATGAGGTGAGGAGATTTCGCACAAGATGTTTCAACAAATATCCATAAAAACAAATCATTTTATATGAAGAAGAACCTTGTGGTGAATCTAGTCACATTACCCCATCACTTAAACACCGGGGCAATTCAGCACAGCCAGTCCACATACCAACATGTTTTTGGGTGGTGGGGAAAATGGAAAAAGAGTTGAAACCCTTGTTTCAGTGTATTCGTTGATAGACTTCCAAGCACTTATGTTGCTCAAGATAATGTTGTCTGACAAATGCCGTAAATATTAATGCAAACCCACATGGAGAACATGGGGAAGCTCCACACAGACAATAACCCAAGCTTAGTATCGAGTCACGGACCCTGAAGCTGGAAGTCGGCATTGCCACCTGCTGTTCCTCCCTAAAAGATCACAACACAGCTACTCGTGGATCATGTTGGTTGGATGTCTGTGTGTAGTTTGTCAGTTCTAAGGAGGTCTTGAAATTAGGATGATGAGCCAAAGAGCAACACATCAAAAACACACGTATGGGAATAGATAGCTATTTCACCTGTTCCTGGGATAACACCACAAAACAAATGATTGTAAGTGTTGTGATGTGAAAATATTGTTTCCAAGCCTCAACTGACATTTAAAGTATGATTTTCTTCTATGACCTTTAATGTTTCTTGTAACTGAGCAAAAATCTATTTGATTTAATCCGTAGTGCTCCCTTCTGTTCGAATCATCAAGTCTGAGGAGAAAAACCTCTTTATTTGTTTTCCATTAGTTAAACATATCCTAATACAACCTGCTGCTCTATAACTCACTATTGTTTAGTTGTGTGTGGGTGTACTTGCAGCTAAATGGTACGTTTGAAGTGCTGCATTATACTGAGTGGGGGAAAAAAACCAAACATTTTTCCCACAGATTACAGACACGGCCACATTGCTGGATCACTTTCATCAAATTATTATGTTTTATCATATTAAATACTGAATTATTACTTTACATATTAAATTCTGATCATTAACATCAGTTATCATTTTGTATTTGTATAATAACATACTTTGTTTTAAGACACCCAGAATAGTTTACAGCAAGAAAAGCTTTGAAAAACCTGTGTACTGCCCAGCTATATATGCTTGAAATGACTTGATTGACTATGGCTGTAGACAATTATTCTTTTATCCTTTAAGGCTCTTTGTCTTTAGTTTGTATTTATGTAAAGAACTTTGAAATGCCTTTATATTTACACCCCACACACACGCGCGCGCCCCACACACACATATACATATATATATATATACATACAGTCAAGCCGAAATTATTCATACCCCTGGCAAATTCTGATTTAAAAGTTACTTTTATTCAGCCAGCAAGTTTTTTCTTGATTAGAAATGACACAGGCGTCTCCCAGAAGATAATAAGATGATGTACAAGAAGCATCATTGTGGAAAAAATTATTACTCTTTTATTTACATTTGAACAAAAAGTGGCATGTCCAAAATTATTCATACAGTTCTCAATAATCAATAGAAAAGCCTTTATTGGTTATTACAGCAATCAAAAGCTTCCTATAATTGCTGACCAGCTTTTTGCATGTCTCCACTGGTATTTTTGCCCATTCATCTTTAGCGATGAGCTCCAACTCTTTCAGTTTGGAGGGTCTCCTTGCCATCACCCTGATCTTTAGCTACATACACACACATATATATACACACACATGTATGTTATATATATATATATATATATATATATATATATATATAATATATATATTATATATATATATATATATGTATATATATATATATATATATATATATATTTATATATATATATATATATATATATATATATATTATATATATATATTATATGTATATTATATTATATATATATATATTGTATATATATATATATATATATTATATATATATATATATATATATATATAATTTGTATATTATATATATATATATATATATTATATTATAATATATATATATATTATATATATATATTGTATATATATATATATATATATGTTATATATAATATATATTATATTATATATATTATATTATATGTTATTATATTATATTTATATATATATTTATATATATATATATATATATATATTTATATATTATATTATATATATATAATATGTGTTTTTATATATATATATATAATATGTGTATATATATATATATATATAATATGTGTATATATATATATATATATAATATGTGTATATATATATATATATATATAATATGTGTATATATATATATATATATAATATGTGTATATATATATATATATATAATATGTGTATATATATATATATATATAATATGTGTATATATATATATATATATATAATATGTGTATATATATATTATATATATAATATTGTGTATATATATTTATATATATATAAAAATTGGTTAATAATAAATTTTAATATTTTAAAAAAAAAAAAATATTTTATATTAAAATTTAAAAAAAATTATGTGTATATATAATAAAAATTATATTAATTTTTAAATAATAATATTAAAAATATAAAATTATTGTATTATTATATATATATTTTTTATAAAAATGGTATATAATATATATATAAATGTGTATTTATATAAAAATTGTGTATGGTGGTAAAATTATATATATGTGGGGTTTGTATATATATAGGTGGGTATTATTTTATTAATAGAACATTAAAACAATTAAATAAATTTTAACAATAATTTTAAATTTGGAAATCATTGTTGTAACCATGATACTCTAGGGAAAGGTAAAAATGTTGTCATGCAGTTACCTCACTCACCTGCTCTGACTCACGCGTGTCCGTGGTTCTCCCGTAGTGACGTGGCAGAGTTTCTCATCACGACGCCATGTCAACTAAACTAGGAGAAAGCGCGCGACGCTTCTAGAACTTCTAGAAGTTGCGCTCTCCTGTCTGCGGCTTTATCTACGGAAACACGTCTCTAAGTAAACAGATGACGACTGTAAGACGGGAATAAGTCTAGAGTATTAAAACAAAAGCTTCTTTACTGACAGGATGTGTTTCATTCATCAACACAATATTAACTCGTTCCAGTCATACTTGATGTTTTGAGGGACTTCATCCCAGCTACTTCAGAATAAAAACCCTTTCCCCAAAACCTAGACAGACACAATTACCTGAACTTTCCCCTAACCTTTCCCTCACAAACCACTTGTATGAAATGAGTTTTGCTTTGCTAATCCCATGTACATTTTAACAGGCTACTAATCATCACTATATTTTCAAAAATGTTCAATGAGCCACTGGATGGGCCATTTCTTAAGAAAATCTTGTCAACTGAGTAAAAAAACCTGGCTACATGTTTCATTTAAGGCACACTTTAGAATAGCCTGCTCAATTTTGTTCATCTAAGTTCACAAGTTAAAATATAAATCTGAACATTCAAAGGTACAAAAGTGATTCATTTCACAATGTGCTATACCGTATATTATATAACCATCCTTGTGACAAATGAATCATTTAAATCATTTCACTCCTTAAGGGGGACACGGTGGCTTGGTGGTTAGCACGTTTGCCTCACACCTCCAGGGTTGGGGATTCGATTCCCGCCTCCACCATGTGTGTGGAGTTTGCATGTTCTCCCCGTGCCTCGGGGGTTTACTCCGGGTGCTCCGGTTTCCTCTCCCGGTCCAAAGACATGCATTGTAGGTTGATTGGCATCTCTAAATTGTCCATAGTGAATGTGTGTGTGTGGCCTGCGATGGGTTGGCACTCCGTCTAGGGTGTATCCTTCTTTGATGCCCAATAACGCCTGAGATAGGCACAGGCCCCCTGTGACCCGAGTATAGATCGGATAAGTGGTACAGACAATGAATGAATGAATCCTTAAGTTTCAATTGCGAACCAAATACATGTCTATTGTCTCAGTCCTTAAAAAGGGTGCCCCTGAAAGTGCCATAACTTCAACTATGATTAGTGCTGCTTGACCTTTGTTTGCCTTCTCTATCACACCCACATTGATAAAGAAGGGCTGTCAGTTAGCAGATTAGTAGAATGAGGTATATTTCACATGGAAAAATAAATAAATAAAAGAAATGTGCAAGGATTAGAAAACTACTGCATTATAGCACAATTCCTGCAGAGCCTGAGGTGATTCAACTCATTGGTTTATTACCAATAGATGTCTGTGTAGTGCCACTGAACTGTATTTGAGTCCAGCTATCAGGGATTAGCGTAGAGAACTCCTGTTTTCATCAGCCTTTTTTTTATCAATAAAAAAAGCAGTGCTCATAAAATTCTAACTTAATGAATGATTATCAACTAAATTTGAAAAGAATTTTCACTATTTTCTCACAGCTTATACTACTGAACTATTGATGTGCCTCCAAAAACACCGACTCTAACCCAGTCTAAGGCCTTGGTCTAATTCACTGGTTCAATTCCAGTTATTTTGACTCAAGAATTCTGCAGCTTTAAGATATTATCACTGATGCATTAGTTTGTGACTGGTGTGCAGAGGTCACAGTGATAAAAAAAAAAAAAAAAAAGGGGGAAAAAAACGTCATTGTATCATACTGCACATTTCTTGTCGGTTCTTATTTATTGAGCCAACCAGAAGCAGGGCATAGTTTACCATATATGAAAAAGCTAAAAAATATGGTATACTATGTATGGTACCTAACATGCCAGATTTAGTTTAAAAATTTGACCTCTGTTTTCATAGACTTCATCCATAGATGAATCTTTATAAACATGAATATTTTATTTAACAGTTAGTATTTCTGGATTTTTTAATGAATGAAATTATTACTTCTTAAAAAAAAATAGCTTATGAATCTTACGGATTTTGAAGGCTTTTAACTAGAACCAATCATTAACACCCCTCCTTGAACCGCCACTTATTGTGGTGGAGGGGTTTGAGTACCCGAATGAACCTAGGAGCCATGTTGTCAGGGGCCTAGTGCTCCTGGTAGGGTCTCCCAAGGCAAACGGGTTCTAAGTGACGGGTCAGACTAAAAGCAGTTCAAAACCTTTATGGAATTAAAATCAAGGACCGTTACGTCGCCCGGACTGGCGTCACCGGGGCCCCACCCTGGAGCCAGGCCTGGGGTTAAGGCACGCAGCTGAGCGCCTGGTGGCCGAGTCTTTGCCTGCGGGACTCGGCCAGGCACAGCCCGAAGAAAAGACATAGGCCCACCTTCCCGTAGGCCCACCACCCGCAGGAAGGAGCATAAGGGTCCGATGCAGTGTGTTTTGGGTAGCAGTCATGGGCGGAAGCCCTGACGACCCAAACCCTGGACAAAGAATCTGGCTTTTGGGACATGGAATGTCACCTCACTGGGGGGGAAGGAGCCTGAGCTGGTGAGGGAGGTTGAGCGGTCCTGGCTAGAGATGGTTGGGCTTGCTTCCACACACAACCTGGACTCTGGAACCCAACTTCTTGAGAGTAGTTGGACCCTCTTCTTCTCTGGAGTGCCCCATGGTGAGAGGTGTCGGGCTGGGGTGGGCTTGCTTATAGCCCCCCAGCTCAGTCGCCATGTGCTGGAGTTTTCCCTGGTTAACGAGAGGATTGTTTCCCTGCGCCTTCGGGCCGGGGGTAGGTGTCTCACTGTTGTTTCGGCTTATGGGCCAAACGGCAGTGTGGAGTACCCAACCTTCTTGGAGACCCTGCGAGGGGTGCTGGAAGGTGCTCTGACTGGGGACCCCATAGTTTTGCTGGGGGACTTCAACGCCCATGTGGGCAATGACAGTGATACCTGGAGGGGCGTGACTGGGAGGAACGGCCCCCCTGATCTGAACTTGAGTGGTGTCCTGTTGCTGGACTTCTGTGCTAGTCACAGCCTGTCCATAACGAACAAGCATAAGGGTGCCCATCAGTACACGTGGTACTAGGACACCCTAGGCCGGAGATCAATGATTGACCTTGTGGTCGTGTCATCTGACCTTCGGCCGCATGTCTTGGACACTCGGGTGAAGAGGGGGGTGGAGCTGTCAACCGATCACCACCCGTTGGTGAGTTGGATCTGCTTACGGAGGAGGATGCCGGACAGACTGATGAGCCATACAATGAAGCTATGGGAAAGAGTAGTGGAAGCTAGGTTAAGGAAGGTAGTGGAAATTTGTGAGCAGCAGTATGGCTTCATGCCCAGAAAGAGCACAACAGATGCAATTTTTGCTCTGAGAATTTTGATGGAGAAGTATAAGGATGGTCAGAGGGAGTTGCACTGTGTGTTTGTAGACTTGGAGAAAGCGTATGACAGGGTGCCAAGAGAAGAGCTGTGGTACTGTATGAGGAAGTCAGGAGTAGCAGAGAAGTATGTAAGAGTGGTGCAGGACATGTATGAGAGGAGCAGGACAAGGGTGAGGTGTGCTGTAGGTCAGACAGAGGAGTTCAAAGTGGAGGTGGGACTGCATCAGGGATCGGCTCTGAGCCCCTTCCTGTTTGCTATAGTGATGGACCAGTTGTCAGAGGAGGTCAGACAGGAGTCTCCTTGGACAATGATGTTTGCAGATGACATTGTGATCTGTAGTGAGAGCAGGGAGCTGGTGGAGGAAAACCTGGAGAGGTGGAGGTTTGCACTGGAGAGAAGAGGAATGAAAGTCGTAGTAAGACTGAGTACATGTATGTGAATGAAAGGGAGGGAAGTGGAACAGTAAGGTTATGGGGTGAAGAGGTGAAGAAGGTAGAGGAGTTTAAGTACTTGGGGTCAACAGTCCAGAGTAATGGAGAGTGTGGGAAAGAGGTAAACAAGTGAGTGCAGGCAGGTTGGAATGGGTGGAGAAAGGTGTCGGGAGTTCTGTGTGATAGGAAAATGTCAGTGAGAATCAACGGGAAGGTGTACAGGACAGTGGTGAGACCAGCCATGCTGTATGGTTTAGAGACAGTGGCACTGAGGAAGAGACAGGAGTCAGAGCTAGAGGTAGCAGAGCTGAAGATGTTGAGGTTCTCTTTGGGAGTGACAAGATTGGACAGGATTAGGAATTTTTATATATATATATATATATATATATATATATATATACATATATATACAGTGGGGCAAAAAAGTATTTAGTCAGCCACCAATTGTGCAAGTTCTCCCACTTAAAAAGATGAGAGAGGCCTGTAATTTATCATCATAGGTACACTTCAACTATGAGAGACACAATGAGAAAAAAAAATCCAGAAAATCACATTGTCTGATTTTTAAATAATTTATTTGCAAGTTATGGTGGAAAATAAGTATTTGGTCAATAACAAAAGTTCATCTCAATACTTTGTTATATACCCTTTGTTGGCAATGACAGAGGTCAAACGTTTTCTGTAAGTTGCCACAAGGTTTTTACACACTGTTGCTGGTAGTTTGGCCCATTCCTCCATGCAGATCTCCCCTATAGCAGTGATGTTTTGGGGCTGGGCAACACGGATTTTCAACCAGCTGACCAGTCTCCTTGCCATCACCCTGATCTTTAGCCACACACACACACACACACACACACACACACACACACACACACCCCCCCCCCATATATATATATATATATATATATATATATATATATATATATATATATATATATATAAATGTGTGTGTGTGTGTATATATGTGCATATATATATAAGTATTAATAGAACATTATAACAATAATATAATATTAAATCGGCTAAATCATTGTTGTAACCATGATACTCTAGGGAAAGGTAAGAATGTTGTCATGCAGTTACCTCACAATCACCTGACTCTGACTCACGCGTGTCACGTGGTTCTCCCGTAGTGACGTGGCAGAGTTTCTCATCACGACGCACATGTCAACTAAACTAGGAGAAAGCGCGCGACGCTTCTAGAACTTCTAGAAGTTGCGCTCTCCTGTCTGCGGCTTTATCTACGGAAACACGTCTCTAAGTAAACAGATGACGACTGTAAGACGGGAATAAGTCTAGAGTATTAAAACAAAAGCTTCTTTACTGACAGGATGTGTTTCATTCATCAACACAATATTAACTCGTTCCAGTCATACTTGATGTTTTGAGGGACTTCATCCCAGCTACTTCAGAATAAAACCTTTCCCAAAGCCTAGACAGACACAATTACCTGAACTTTCCCATAACCTTTCCCTCACAAACCACTTGTATGAAATGAGTTTTGCTTTGCTAATCCCATGTACATTTTAACAGGCTACTAATCATCACTATATTTTCAAAAATGTTCAATGAGCCACTGGATGGCGCCATTTCTTAAGAAAATCTTGTCAACTGAGTAAAAAAACCTGGCTACATGTTTCATTAAGGCACACTTTAGAATAGCCTGCTCAATTTTGTTCATCTAAGTTCATTCATTCATTCATTCATTCATTCATTCATTGTCTACCACTTATCCGATCTATACTCGGGTCACGGGGAGCCTGTGCCTATCTCAGGCGTCATTGGGCATCAAGGCAGGATACACCCTGGACGAAGTGCCAACCCATCGCAGGGCACATACACACTCTCATTCACTCACACAATCACACACTACGGACAATTTAGAGATGCCAATCAACCTACAATGCATGTCTTTGGACCGGGGGGAGGAAACCGGAGTACCCGGAAGAAACCCCCGAGGCACGGGGAGAACATGCAAACTCCACACACACGGCGGAGGCAGGAATCAAACGTGAGGCAAACGTGCTAACCACTAAGCCACCGCGCCCCCATTCATCTTAGTTCACAAGTTAAAATATAAATCTGAACATTCAAAGGTACAAAAGTGATTCATTTCACAATGTGCTATACCGTATATTATATAACCATCCTTGTGACAAATGAATCATTTAAATCATTTCACTCCTTAAGGGGGACACGGTGGCTTGGTGGTTAGCACGTTTGCCTCACACCTCCAGGGTTGGGGATTCGATTCCCGCCTCCACCATGTGTGTGGAGTTTGCATGTTCTCCCTGTGCCTCGGGGGTTTTCTCCGGTTTCCTCCCCTGGGCCAATGACATACATTGTAGGTTGATTGGCATCTCTAAATTGTCCATAGTGAATGAGTGTGCCCTGCAATGGGTTGGCACTCCATCTAGGGTGTATCCTGCTTTGATGCCCAATAACGCCTGAGATAGGCACAGGCCCCCTGTGACCCGAGTATAGATCGGATAAGTGGTACAGACAATGAATGAATGAATCCTTAAGTTTCAATTGCGAACCAAATACATGTCTATTGTCTTAGTCCTTAAAAAGGGTGCCCCTGAAAGTGCCATAACTTCAACTATGATTAGTGCTGCTTGACTTTTGTTTGCCTTCTCTATCACACCCACATTGATAAAGAAGGGCTGTCAGTTAGCAGATTAGTAGAATGAGGTATATTTCACATGGAAAAATAAATAAATAAAAGAAATGTGCAAGGATTAGAAAACTACTGCATTATAGCACAATTCCTGCAGAGCCTGAGGTGATTCAACTCATTGGTTTATTACCAATAGATGTCTGTGTAGTGCCACTGAACTGTATTTGAGTCCAGCTATCAGGGATTAGCGTAGAGAACTCCTGTTTTCATCAGCCTTTTTTTTATCAATAAAAAAAGCAGTGCTCATAAAATTCTAACTTAATGAATGATTATCAACTAAATTTGAAAAGAATTTTCACTATTTTCTCACAGCTTATACTACTGAACTATTGATGTGCCTCCAAAAGCACTGACTCTAACCCAGTCTAAGGCCTTGGTCTAATTCACTGGTTCAATTCCAGTTATTTTGACTCAAGAATTCTGCAGCTTTAAGATATTATCACTGATGCATTAGTTTGTGACTGGTGTGCAGAGGTCACAGTGATAAAAAAAAAAAAAAAAGGGGAAAAAACGTCATTGTATCATACTGCACATTTCTTGTCGGTTCTTATTTATTGAGCCAACCAGAAGCAGGGCATAGTTTACCATATATGAAAAAGCTAAAAAATATGGTATACTACGTATGGTACCTAACATGCCAAATTTAGTTTAAAAATTTGACCTCTGTTTTCATAGACTTCATCCATAGATGAATCTTTATAAACATGAATATAAATATTTTATTTAACAGTTAGTATTTCTGGATTTTTTTCATTCATTCATTGTCTACCACTTATCTGATCTATTCTCGGGTCACGGGGAGCCTGTGCCTATCTCAGGCATCATTGGGCATCAAGGCAGGATACACCCTGGACGGAGTGCCAACCCATCACAGGGCCCACACACACTCTCATTCACACACTACAGACAATTTAGAGATGCCATTCAACCTACGACGCATGTTTTTGGACCGGGGGAGGAAACCGGAGTACCTGGAGAAAACCCCCGAGGCACGGGGAGAACATGCAAACTCCACACACACGGCGGAGGCGGGAATCAAACCCCCAACCTTGGAGGTGTGAGGCAAACATGCTAACCACCAAGCCACCGTTCCCCCAGATATTTTTTTTTTTTTTTTTTTTTTTTTTTTTTTTTTTTTTTTTTTTTTTTTTTTTAGTGAATGAAATTATTACTTCTTAAAAAAAAATAGCTTATGAATCTTACTGATTCTGAAGGCTTTTAACTAGAACCAAACATTAGCAATTAAACCTTTTGGGGGAATTTGGTTTCTTGTTCCATCTTTTACCATATTAAATTGTAATCTTGTTAATTTTGAGGACAAAATTAACTTATAACACTGCCTTCTTGCATTAGTATTATTTAGCCACTAAAAGATTACATAACAATAATGCACTTTACTTACAGTGGTGGTAATTGTAGTCCACTATTGGGGATGTGGTAGCTTACTGGTTAAGGTGTTGGATTACTGAATGGAAGGTTATGAGTTTGAATCCCAAGTCCACCAAGCTGTCAGTGCTGGGTCCCTGAGCAAGACCCTTAACCCTCAATTGCTAAAAATAAAAAAGTTAGATAAAATTGTAAGTTGCTCTGGATAAGGGTGTCTTCCAAATGCTGTAAAGGTAAAATTTAGGCTCTGATAGTTGTTACCTTTATTGGTCATTTGAATTGATCAGAATTGTTTAATCCAATCCTCAATAATTAAAAAAATACCAACAACTAAGAACAAAACAAAACAACATAAACAAACAAACAAAACAAATGGGCCTATAATTAATGCCAGCTTGGAGACAATGTCTTCTGTGCACGAGTTTAAGAATAAAAAACTACGAAAAAAATAGCTATAATATTATTGTATGAACTGAAATATTAAGCATAATGACTCAATGGATGAATAAGGTTATATAGGGGATCTGGAGAAAACGATTTTACAGTTAAAGGAATCCCAGGCTAGTGATTCTCACATACACTATATTGCCAAAAGTTTTTGGGATGTCTGCCTTTACATGCACATGAATGTAATATGGAGTCGGCCCACCCTTTGCAACTATAACAGCTTCAACTCTTCTGGGAAGGCTTTCCACAAGGTTTAGGAGTGTGTTTATGGGAATTTTTGACCATTCCTCTAGAAGCACATTTGTGAGGTCAGGTACTGATGTTGGACGAGAAGGCCTGGCTCGCAGTGTCCGCTCTAATTCATCCCAATAATATTCTATCAGGTTGAGTTCCTCCACACCAAACTCTCTCATCCATGTCTTTATGGACCTTGCTTTGTGCACTGGTGCGCAGTCATGTTGGAACAGGAAGCGGTCATCCCCAAACTGTTCTCACAAAGTTGGGAGCATGGAATTGTCCAAAATTTCTTGGTATGCTGAAGCATTAAGAGTTCCTTTCACTGGAACTAAGGGGCCGAGCCCAACCCCTGAAAAACATCTGTATTCAATGATTTGGCGGGGCAATGCAGTGTACTATAAAGAATAGGATTTAGCATATACTATTGAGTAGTAAGTTTTTTTGCCTGGATACATCACAAGATTCTGCGACATCATAAGTTACATCAAGAGATTCTAATCAGGATAGCAGACAGCAAAATTGTTACCAGTGTTACTCTTCAGCATCGCGCATGCAGCTGAATGAGAGCATTTGTAACTCGGGATGCTGAGTGGACAGCTGCATGCGCTCCGACCGGATGGAGGAGCAGCTGCGCTGCAGAGCCATTGCGCCCTCATTGGCTCCGTCCCAAACCGCATACTGCCCTGCTAAACAGTGTGTCAGAATAATACTGCACAAATCACTTCTCATCGTTCTCGCTGCTAGTCTGACATTAGTGACATTTACTACTATAGTGCAGCACTACACTTTTTGGAAAATGGTTCTTCAAGGGCTCTTTGGATAATTAATATTTCTTAGCGCCAGGGGTTAGGGGCTCTGTTCCCTCCCTCGAACCCCCTGTCCTACACATGTGAGCGTTTTTCCACTTCAGTTTTTCACCCACATTAGTCACAGGGGGTAGGCCTACCCCAGGTCCAGGACTGTGAAGCTGTAACACGGGTGCAGCTCATACACTTACTTACACACACACACACACACACACACGCCCCTCTGTGTTCGTACGCCACTCGCTGGCAAACGGCGAAGGAATACAGTCGTCCCCTCCTCTCCAGTCTCACGTCTACCTCCTCCTCCTCCTCCTCCTCCTCCTCCTCACCACCCCTCTCTCCGCCGCCGCTACTCGCAGCCTGCGCTGAATGAGCGGGAGAGCAAACGGACCTCGCCGTGTCTCCGGTTCGCTCCGGTTCCTCTAAAGCCGAACCCGCGCCGCTGAGCAGAGCCCCCCGCTCTCACATCGGACATGATACGGAGATGAGGCTCAGAAATGGCACCTTCCTGACAGCGTTAGTGTTTGGAGTGTGCGGGCTCATATCGCTCTCCTGGTACACCGCCTTCAGCAATTCCAAAGGTAAGACATCTCTCTATCTGTGCGTGAATATGGGAGAAGGGGTGTGTGTGTTGTGTTCAGATTGTAGCAGATTTGCAACACACCGCCTTGTGAAAAGTGTCGATTTTGGCAAGTGTTGCTTGGCCAGTTGCAGGTTAGATCTGGGACTGAAGGCTGCTGGGGAAACGCTGCCGAGGAGCGTGTGGCCTCGGTGCTTTTGTCGCTTTTACGAGTTCTCTCATGAGCCCACCGGACCTGCGTAAACATTGTGTTTGTTTCATGAGGCAAACCGAAAGGCTCGGTAAGTTCACCACGGAGAAATACAGAGGGCGTAAAAGTAAACACTGCAAAGCTCAAGGCGATTTGTTTACAAATTTGCACAGAGGTGTATCCGCTCTTAGTGAACATCTGGACAGGTATCCATCAGGGATGCTTCTGCTAGTGTCGTGCCTAGTGTCCATTTTCGGTAACGATACTCAGAAAAACTCCAAATATCGACCAATACTGATAATAAAAAAAAAAGGAAATAAATCAAAGTCCCCTTTTGTATAAGTCGATTCTTTGTAAGAAAGCCATACAAAACCTCACGTGTTCAGGGTTTCTGTGCATGTAAGCATCACTCTATTGTTTGAAACATTCAGTGCATATTATATCACTTGATTGGATTGAAAAAACATCTGATCCAGTACAGCCATTTAAACCAGTTTTGTCGTTCGAATACTTATAAGCCGTGATTATATGTGAATCCTTCTGACCTACATGCCTCACAGATGATTTTAGGTATCATGTATTCAAGCTGGAAGTAAAAAGCAGCTCCCATAGGGTAGTCAACGTCTCAACTATACTCCTTCTGATCTGTTGATTTCTGTCCTGCTCTGGTTTATGCACTGGACCTTCTTCATATGCACTTTATTTCAGTTTTATATAAAGATGGAGTCTAATGCAGTGATGTACATATTAAATGTTATGTTATTTATGGCCCTTCTAATAAAGCTTTTCACCCGATGTCCTCATTGACACCCTTTAAGCCCTATAAAGCTGAGTTGGTCTATCAAATTATTAATTAATTCTGACATTGTCTGCAGTAATACAAGTAAATGGACCTCTAGCTCTCTTTTGTTCTTTATCTCTTTCACGTAAAAGGGCACAGTTATATAGTTCACACGGCTGGAGACAGATGCGACTCGATTATGTATTACTAAAAAAAGACATTATGTGTGCCATAGGCACTTCCTTGTAACTTTATACTTCATTAAGCTACTATATTAGTGTTTGTGTGCATTGAGGTTGTCAGGAAACAAATAAGTGAGACCATGTCTGAGATCTTTACAGCATAGCTGGTGGAGACTTTGGTGGCTTAATGCTGGTAGACTAGCATTCTACATTTCTAAACACTTTTCTTCAATATATTTAAATCAGGGCGGCAAGGTGGCTTAGTGGTTAGCATGTTTGTCTTACACCTTCAGCGTCCTGGGTTCAAGTGTCACTCCCGCTCACTGTGTGTGTGTGTGTATGTGGAGTTTGCATGTTCTCCCCGTGCTTGGTGGGTTTCCTCTGGGTGCTCCGGTTTCCTCCCACAGTCCAAAGACATGCTTCTAGACTGATTGGAGTCTGTAAATTGCTTGTTGTGTGTGTGTCCTGCGATGGCTTGGCACTCCGTCCAGGGTGTATCCTGCCTTGATGCCCGATGATGCCTGAGATAGGCACAGGCTCCCCGTGACCCAAGAATAGATCAGATAAGCGGTACAGACAATGGAATGGAATGGAGTATTTAAATCAGCTATATACTGTAGGTTGCTGGCTGGCAGCCTGTAGAAAATTCTTTGTAAAATATTTTTGAGTGGTTTAGCATAGAAGAGGTATTTTTGTTCATTTGCTCCCCATGTTGAATATACTAGCTCTTTAGTGGTTCTTCTAATGCTTTTGTAACTGCACTGCCTCATGAAATGTAATAATCTAATATATTTTGTAATATATTTTTCAGTCATGATCTGCTTTAAGTAGCTGTATGTTGTGTGTTAGATATGCAGTTCTGTGTATCATGTGTTCTGCTTTGGTCATCTTTCAACTAAAACCAGCTCCAAGATTTGGAGACAGGACCATCCTTTGCCATTTATAATTTGCATCGGATTCACTTCTGCTCCACATCATTCCACTAAGTGATTAATATTTGGTCATTACTTCAGTTACACCTCTTTTGTTACCACTTACCTGTGAACATCATAGATTCATCTATACAGTGTTGTCACTGAATACTTGTATGCATATTTGAGTGTTAGTGACATATATGGAGTTGTAAGAGATTTTTACAGCCTGTATGGATTTTAATGGGACTTTCTGAAGTGAAGAAGATGTGTTTTCAACATAGCCTGTTTTTATATAATTCCAGCCTGAAGCTCTTTTCCTGGAGCAAAAAATGAGGAAGTAGTTCTTGTTATTTCTGCTCTGGGAGAGATGAGCGGCAAGGTTGACTGACCCCTTGTTCCTCCTTTTCCTTTGCTTTTTATTGTCTAATTTGCAAAAGAAGAACAGGGCAGAGTTCACATTGCCCTCCTGTCCCTGACTGAGCTGACACAAATACTCCCTCGATGGAGTGGGTGTGTGTCGGTGTGTGTGTGTGTCTATATGATAGTCCATTTCTGAGTAATCTCTTGCAGATGGAGAATCAGCTGCACTTTATTTCTTCAGTTATCCTCTTATCTTGGATAAAGAGAGTGGAGACATGAAACTCTGGCTGTGAGGAATGGATGATGTGGTACTTTGCTTCAGTTGCTTTTAGAGAAGCTTCTGTGGAAGCTTTCAGTTTCTTTATTGTGAATTGCTCAAAAGAAGTCTTCAGAAGAGCAATGCTTATATTCATTTAGAGAACTGAGTTTGTGTCTTGCATGACCTCTCAGAAACAAATTACAAGCTGTTTGCAAGGTTATATTTTGCTCTTGACTAATTTGGCACCACATAACTGTCTGAAAGTCTCACACCTTGTTCCGGTTGTTCTCACTATTATTACCATTCAGTAGTATTTGTTTACTACAATTTGTTATGGACACATGGGTTAGCATTTAAACCGTAAAGTATAACACTAAAGATGAGTCAAATGTGTAAATATTTAGCTATACACACCCACCACTGGAATGGAAATGCCCTGTTGATGAGAGTGGTCAGAGGAGAATGACCGGACTGATTAGAGCTGACAGGAAGGCTACAATAATTCGAATAACCACTCTTTGCATCCATGGTGAGCAGAAAAGTATCTCAAAATGCATGCAGTGTTGTTTGTTCAAAGCCCACAGAAATTGGGTGGTTTTAGTGTGGGATGTGTTTTGTGTTTGGTGGATTGTGTGTGTGCAAATCCCAGGAGAACAGCAATTTGGGAAATACTCATTCTGAAAGGCAGCTCACTGTCACAAAAATAAAATTTTTCCTCATTCTGAATTTTGAGACAAACTTAAACTCAACTAGTATCTCAAACTGTATATAATGTGATTGGTTGGATAATTGCATGAACAACCAGGTGCAGGTGTTCCTTTTAAAGTGGCAGGTGAGTGTGTAGTATATAACCGCAACAATACAGCATATACATATATATATATATATATATATATATATATATATATATATATATATATATATATATATATATATATATATATATATATATACATATATATACAGGTGCATCTCAATAAATTAGAATGACCTTCTAATTTATTGAGATGTGTGTGTATATATGTATATATGTATATATGTATGTATATGTGTATGTGTGTATGAGAGAGAGAGAAAGAGAGAGATTGCGGTTAAGCGTGACACAGTCCTCAGAGGAGAAGGACTTGATTATATGCTAACTGTATGAAGGATATAGAAATGTTTGGATTTGGACATCTTCTAATTAGCACACTGACCTTGACAGCACCTTGGACATGTCCTCTGATCCTAACCGACTGCAGAGATACAAGAAGTTAAGAGGAATATGAAGTTTTCAGTGTTTTCATTGAAATTGGATCTTGCCTTGCAGGCGGCAGATAGACTGAAATATTAAAAATTAAAAATTACAAAGTGATGCAATCTTAAATAAGACACATTAACCAAGTGGACTCTTTTGTATTAGTATTGGATAAAATGTTGTATTGCTTTTGGACCTTACTTTTTATATGTCTGCCTGAGATATTTTGAAATAAAGCTTTGCAAACCTGTGTGTATTTTAGTGCATAGGTCAGTAGTTCCAGTATCATGACCAGAGGAGGCATATCAGTGGTGAAGCTTGAACAGCCCTAGAGTGAAGAGAGTAGTGTACATGCTAGGTTTTTTTTTTTTTACACACACACATCAAGGTAACATGAGTGTTTGTACATTTAATAACAATCTCTTACTAACTAAATGAAAGTTACTTGAATTAGCTTATTTTTGATGTCCTCTTCCAGGCACTGCCTCAGTTATATTTGAGGGAGCCCATTGGTCTAGTTAAAGGCTTGAACTGAACGCAGCCTTTGTTACAGTTCCAGACACATTTGCCCAAGCTGCAGTTTTGTATACTTAGTCATTAATGTGGCCATGAAACCAACAAAGTAGGCACAGCTTCACTTGTGATCAGGTTTATTCAATCATACAGCAACGTGTAATTAAACCACAGATTTGAAAATTAAAATACTGTGAAATGGCATCTGGGAAATTTGCCATCACATTATAATGACAGCCTTTATCATTTACCTAAGATTATTCATTCCTCTAACCACGGCAGCTTACAGCAGCGAGAATGTTGCTTGAGCAAACTGCTGAGCTGCTGAAGGTTAAGGATCTCGTTCAAGGGTCCAGCAGTGGCTTCCTGACAGGACTGGGATTTCAACTCTAACCTTTGTGTCACTCACAAAGAATATTAACTGCTAAGCTACTGCTTTTGTAAAGACATCAAAAGCTAGATAGATAGACTGGTTTGTAGACCAGGGTGTATACCTGCCTTGTGCTGAGTGCTCCCGGATCAGGTTCCAGATCCAATGTGACACTGACGAGGATTAAGTGTTTCCTAAATATGAATGAATTAATGAATTCATGAATCAACATTCATCTTAAACTATTGCTTCATTCTGGTCATAGCCACAGTGGATCTGGAGCCTGTCCCAGGAACACTGGATAAGAGACAGCAATAAATCCTAGATAGGACACCATGCTGAAAAAAATAGACCAGTCCAGAAATGTTAAGTCGTTTCAATTTGTTAAAGCTCCTTTGAACTTTTTTAATTAGCTTTTTCCTATTAATTATAACCTGTGCTGAATTAACCACCGCCTGCAATAGAAAGAGCAATATTGATTTTTCATTTAAGAGACTTTTTTTTCTGCTTTTTCTTCTTCTTCTTCTCCTTTCTTCTAGATACCAGAGTACCAGTCATAATTACTTTACCAACTTGTTTACTCAGCTTTAATGGTTACCGTCTACAGTTAAGACTTTTCAGCTCATTTAGCTTCATTGTGACTAAAGAAGAACAAAACTGCATCTGTTTATGTCATTTATATTTTCGCAGTGGTCTGTCGTTCATGTGTGGTAATGGTCCTGTCTTACAATTCTTTTTAAAAGTGGCAGACGAATGAGAATTGACAGTAGAGTATCAGCATTGTGACTGAGATAATCATGATCTAATCAAAACATTTTTAAAATATTCATTATTAATACATGCATACACCGATCAAGCATAACATTATGAGCAGTGACAGGTGAAGTGAATAACACTGATGATCTCCTCATCATGGCACCTGTTAGTGGGTGGGATATATTAGGCAGCAAGTGAACATTTTGTCCTCAAAGTTGATGTGTTAGAAGCAGGAAAAATGGACAAGCGTAAGGATTTGAGCGAGTTTGACAAGGACCAAATAGTGATGGCTAGACCACTGGATCAGAGCATCTCCAAAACTGCAGCTCTTGTGGGGTGTTCCCGGTCTGCAGTGGTCAGTATCTATCAAAAGTGGTCCAAGGAAGGAACAGTGGTGAACCGGTGACAGGGTCATGGACGGCCAAGACTCACTGATGCATGTTTGCAGCGAAGGCGTGTGATTCGATCCAACAGACAAGCTACTGTTGCTTAAATTGCTGAAGAAGTTAATGCTGGTTCTGATAGTAAGGTGTCAGTTCTGTGGAAACTTATTCTGTCATATAAGTACTTTTCTTGCACAAGCATTTCACAAGTCGTTTCTATTGCCAGAGAAGTGATGCTATGATTCAGTATGCAATCTGGCAAGATTAACTTGTTTTTTTAAATAGTTAAAACCGATGTGTTTAAGATGAAATAAATTAGTGTGTCAAAAAGGAGCACATTTCATATCATTTCAGTTGTGATCTCTTGGAGAAATCTCCAAGAACTGACTGTAGGCAAGCTAGTTTAAAAAAGAAGTGCCACATCAGACCTTCTGTCTGAGTTGTATAAAATAATCATCATAGAGATCTTTTTTAAATGAACGTAGTGGTCATTATTAAAAGATTAAAGTCTGGCTCTCAGTATTTTAGTCCAGAGTTTCCGCTTCAGACAGGACTTTTTAATTTAATTTTAGTATATCACTCAAAAGTCATACAAGAAACTGGACAGGAACAGGAATTCACCACAGCTATTACTTCATTTATTTGCTGTGCATCCACCATGTTCTTGGTTTTATCTGAACAGACAGTATTATGGCAAGATTTAATTTTATACATGAAGTGAAATGATGAAGAGTGTCATAGCCTTTGCTCTGTCAGGTGGCCTTTTTGTGCCTCAGCTCTAAATGAAGCCATAATAATGAACATCTGATGAATTATACATGCGGGCATTATTTGTGACGGGATGTTATCCTTTCATTAGTAATCCAGCTACTGGCAGAAACAAAGCGACGGGTTCTTTGCCTTAATGTCGAGCTGTTTAAATGCAGTAACGTGACAGACAGGACCACATCAAGAGCCGTTTACACAATGAGGATTCATGTGTTGGATTCACTTTATCCAGATTCTGTGTGCATATTGTGTGAGAGAGAAAGAGCTTTGAAATGTGGTTTAATTATTCAGGTTTGAAGTGGCTCCTGATAGCTTGAAACCACTTGAACTGCTATTCCCACTATAGTAGCTCAAGCTGAAAGGAAAGCCAGTGCTCCAGCCAGGCTGCTGAGAAACGGCCCTGCATTTATAATTAATGGCTGACTGCGATATGTTGCTCTCCACTCCGCTTAGCTGCGGTTTAAACCTCGGGATTTGGTGCCTCCCGTTTTCAGATCATCTTCATAACATACTCCCACTTAAAATTTTTTAAGATACAATCTTCTGCTCTAATACACTGTTATAATTCATCATTTGTTCATCAATTCATCGACTAATGTAGTCGGGTGGTGGACACAGCAGTTGCCCAGGTGCCTAGGGCAAACAGATTTTGTGCGCAGGCTTCATTACCTGGCAGAAAAGTAGGCTAGTTATCACAACTCTTTGGTGTGTCGTAGCTAACGACTTGCTGACTTTTGTGTTGAAGACACAAACACAATGTACAATTTCAGATAATTTACAAAAAAAGATTAACGTCAATGGCTGAAATGACCTTTACATTAAGTTGTGTTTTTATTACAGCATTGAACTAGATAACTAGCTCTACATACTTTATTACATTATATTAGTTACCATGTTTCTTTATGTTGACATGCTAGGTATAAGAAACCATGAAACATTAATAAACAGCTCCCACATTATTCTGGGTAAATACCACAACGTTTTAATGCCTAAATTGACTTCTCTTAAAGAGTGTGTTGTAGGGCCACATGCAGGAGGCTGCTTTGATATTCAAGTTGGTTAGTCTTTGTCATTAGCAGTCTGACAGCAGATATAAGATTAGCAGTTGATAAGAGAATTGTTTTTAATTACAGTACATTTGGCTCCACAATTAGGCAGGGAATTGGACAATAAAGAATAGGATGTAGACATAGAAATTGCTGTCCATATAAACAACGTGTACACTACAGATGCAGTAGATACACTGATCAGGCATAACGTTATGAGCAGTGGCAGGTGAAGTGAACAAGACTGATGATCTCCTCATCATGGCACCTGTTAGTGGGTGGGATATATTTGGCAGCAAGTGAACATTTTGTCCTCAAAGTTGATGTGTTAGAAGCAGGAAAAATGGGCAGTGTAAGGATTTGAGCGAGTTTGACAAGGGCCAAATTGTGATGGCTAGACGACTGGATCAGAGCATCTCCAAAACCGCAGCTTGTGGGGTGTTCCCGGTCTGCAGTGGTCAGTATCTATCAAAAGTGGTCCAAGGAAGGAACAGTGGTGAACCGGCGACAGAGTCATGGGCGGCCAAAGCTCATTGATGCACGTGGGGAGAGAAGGCTAGCCCGTGTGATCCGATCCAACAGACAAACTACTGTTGCTGACATTGCTGAAGAAGTTAATGATTGAAAGGTGTCAGAATACACAGTGCATGACGGGTCGTGGCCCAACACAATATTAGGCAGGTGGTCATAATATTATGCCTGATCGGTGTAGGAATTAGGTTGAAAAAGCGGAAGTAGTCCTTTAAATTAATTGTGTGTTATTATATGAAGTGTTAGTTTGTGGCAACACACCATGATACCTATTTAATAAAAATATATGAGGGAAA
The DNA here is from genome assembly GCA_033459395.1 of Hemibagrus guttatus. Classification (NCBI taxonomy): domain Eukaryota; kingdom Metazoa; phylum Chordata; class Actinopteri; order Siluriformes; family Bagridae; genus Hemibagrus; species Hemibagrus guttatus. Next base: position 8,665,249 of record JAUCMX010000009.1, on the reverse strand, counting down.
TGTGAAAAGATTAAAAACCTTTCTATTCATTTCTATCACACTTGACCTGAATGATGTGGAGAATGAGCGGTGGGTTAGTCATAATTAATAATAACTGTTTGTTCTCTGGCACTGAAATCTTATTTAACAGAAATGAATAACGCCTGAGATGGATTGGATAAGCGGTACAGACAATGGGGGGAAATCATACAAGCTAATGCCTAAAATATGTTCAGTTAAATGCACAGTCAGCATTAGGATCGGTGGAAGTCAGTTCCTGTCACTGTTTTCTTTCCTTCTGTGTGAGAAAAAAAATATTTATCAACTATGACCCTTACACTCATGATGTGGTTGTACTGTAAGTGCTACTCTCTTATCACGTCTGGCATCATATCACACTGTTGATGACTCATGCTGTCAGGGCCAGACCAAAAAAAGAATTGGCTCACACCAGGCTGTGTGTGTGTGTGTGTGTGTGTGTGTGTGTGTGTGTGTGTGTGTGTTTGTCTGTCAGTCTGTCTGTCTGTTTGTCTGTCTGTGTGGTCCATGTTTTTATTTCTTTATAATCACCAAATGTTTCAATAATGATAAGAATATATGAAATTTTGGCCTCATAGGAACATTTGGCTAGTTCTCCTGAGGAAAATGGCTTTAAAATGGCAAAAAACTAGAAAAAAAAAAAACTACAAAAACTTCAGCTTTTAGATTTTATACAAAAAAGAAAAAAAAAAACCTAGAAGAGCCTAAATATTTTGTTCTGTAATTATAGTGACACACAGGTTGTTTGAAATATCCCACAAAGATAAAATTACTACGTGTATAAGACTTTGTGTGTGTGTGTGTGTGTGTGTGTGTGTGTGTGTGTGTGTGTGTGTGTTGGGGGGGCTTGGGGGGGGGTAGCATTTGCTGGTTGAAAGCCAGTTATCAGGAGGGCAGCATGTGACTGGGAGAGACCATGTGGTCGCTGGATGTGATGCCTTAGTCATTCATTCATCTCTCTCGCTCTCTCTTTTTCACACACACACACACACACACACACACACACACACACACACACACAGGGCTCAGTGCTACATCTTGTGTTCAGTGCTATCTGAAATTTAACTCCCACTCCACTCCTCTCCTTTTCAGGAATAATTGCCTCAGTCACTGCTTTGTTCATTTCCTCTCTGTCTTTCTCTCTCATTTCTCCTCTTGCCTTTCATTATCATTCTTTCGTCCAGTCACTGCTTTCTGCGGCCTGTCATTTTTAGCTGTGATTGGAAATTGTGCACCTGAGGATATGACCTGTATGCTCAAGCTACTGGCAGGAAATGTTCTAGATGAACAGTGGGGAAAGGATGTAATTTGTAATTTAGTGATGTATATTATAGTGCTGTTGATTTGAAATGAAGCATTGAGTTAGAATTGAACTATGCACTTCATTTTTAAGGTCTTTTTATTCACTTTAAAACAAATTGCAATGAGCCATTTCATTACATAAAATGCTATCTGTCTGTCTGTCTGTCTGTCTGTCTATCTATCTATCTATCTATCTATCTATCTATCTATCTATCTATCTATCTATCTATCCATCCATCCATCCATCCATCCACCCATCCACACAAACATCCATCCACACAAACATCCATGTATAGGTTTAAACACCAGAAGTCTACTATAAGTAGACATCGAATGCTGGTCTGCATCATGCATAGCTGCTACCGGGACCAGTGTTTCTCCTCTGTGAAGATATTTTGTTGTCAGGTTATAGAGTTTGACCCTTTTTGTCCCTATAGTCGTCCCTATAGAACCATAAGTCCAGGCACTGGAGTTTGCTCTGATCCACAGATCCTGATCCAACTCCTCCTCCAGCTCCTCCTACCAGGGTGGAAATGACCCAAAAATACAGCTGGTGGAAACAGCTTGGTGTGTTTCAGGTCGTATAAATGTGTTGTGGTTATAAGTTAAGATCAGGCCCAGCTACTCATAATCTTTTATGTCAGAAAAATGTTTTTGCAAATTGTTCACCCCCCCACACCTTTGATTCAAGGTTCCACCACATGTCGGGATACAGGATACATGGCTGGCTGACTTCAGATAAGCTGTAAGGATGAATCACACTTTCCAGTTTATGGATAGAACAAAGATCCTTTAGGAGAAAATAAGCCAGACTGTTACTCCTTTATTATACTGCTACGTATTTGTGTCATAAACTGATTTACAAGCTCTTCGAGTAAGAACTTGGTTTGTGTGTAGGTAGCTGACCTGCTGTTAAAGTTTATTAGCCATTTCACATCCAATCCTCTAGAGCACTCATGTAAAAGATTATTAGAGATTAACAGGAGTATTGTTTCCACTCGCAGCGCTTTCATGCATACTGAGCATTCGGCTCTACAATTATCTGGCCACTGAGAATCTCCACTAATATAGTTTAGTTCAGCTTAATCTCAGTGTATTACAAACGATTCCTATGTGACTAATCATTGAGATCTTTCCCAGTTTTTGTCACTGTTCTTGTTGTAGCTTGTTGGCATTGCCTGGTATTTACATATCTTAGATAGAGTATTAAAAAGTCCATTTTACATTTGTGAATGATTTGTTTGTCACATTTGAGTTCATTAATTTCTGACTTTTAATGAAATTTGCAGGCTAGTCAATTTATTCTAAATCAAATGTTATTGTAGCCTGAAGCACAAAACACAAAAGTCGGCACCACAGAAGATAAAAACGTGACCACAAATAACATTTTCAGTGACAGACAAGTGAGGATAAATGGAGTTAAGCGCAGTCTCCGTGGCCTCTTATGACTATTCTAAGTAATAATGTGTGCTAAACATTCTCAGCCTAAAGCGGTGATACAATCTGTACACCTGAAGCCTGTAGCCTGTTTGTGTGTTGTATATTTAAAAGAGAAATTGCTGTCAAATGTCATAAACATGTCTCTGCATTGACATTTTGCACAGATTAAATTCTCCTACGTTCACAAACCAGAGAAAAGTGTCATGCACTTCAGTGGGAAGCTCCTCCGAGATCATCTTACCTTCTGATGTGTAAAAAGCAGTTGATTCCTTGCTTTAAAAAAAAAAGTAGAAGAAAAATATGTCAGGCACTCCACAGCTGTTGATGCTTTAAAGATTAAAATGATTAAACATTGACTATTCAATGTTGTGCAATTCCTACTTCTAAAATTTAGTTGACAGGGTTAACCTATAAAGACATAAGTGTTCATGTGTATTTGCGTCCACTTTTATTCATCAGAAATGAAGTTTGAGTCGTGTTGTTTTTTCATACTGAATGCATCCTTCAATTTTTTTCCATTGAGGATATAAACGAAAGGAAGAGGCAGGAAATGCAGCACACCAAACTGCATGGAACCAATTCTATCACTTTACTGGATCATAACTAATTTACTTACATAATACAATTATGGGGTGGGGTTAATCACGTTCGCCTCACACCTCCAGGGTTGGGGGTTCGATTCCTGCCTCCGCCATGTGTGTGTGTGTGGAGTTTACATGTTCTCCCCGTGCCTCGGGGTTTTTCTCCGTTTCCTCCCCCAGTCCAAAGACATGCATTGTAGGTTTATTGGCAAATTGTCTGTAGTGTGTGATTGTGTGAGTGAATGAGAGTGTGTGTGTGCCCTGCAATGGGTTGGCATTCCGTCCAGGGTGTATCCTGCCTTGATGCCCGATGACGTATATCTGACTGTTCCTTTGAGATAGATAGATAGATAGATAGATAGATAGATAGATAGATAGATCTATAGCCATAAATGTCTAAACCGCCGGCAACAAAAGTGAGTACACTCCTAAGTGAAAATGTCCAAATTGGACCCAATTAGCCATTTTCCCTCCCTGGTGTCATGTGACTCATTGGTGTTACAAGGTCTCGGGTGTGAATGGGGAGCAGGTGTATTAAATTTGGTGTTATCGCTCTCACTCTCTCATACTGGTCACTGGAAGTTCAACATGGCACCTCATGGCAAAGAACTCTCAGAGGATCTGAAAAAAAGAATTGTTGCTCTACATAAAGATGGCCTAGGCTATAAGAAGACCAAGACCCTGAAACTGAGCTGCAGCACGGTGGCCAAGACCATACAGCGATTTAACAGGACAGGTTCTACTCAGAACAGGCCTCACCATGGTCGACCAAAGCAGTTGAATGCACGTGCTCAGCGTCATATCCAGAGGTCGGCTTTGGGAAATAGACATATGCGTACTGCCAGCATTGCTGCAGAGGTTGAAGGGGTGTCGTGTCAGCCTGTCAGTGCTCAGACCATACGCCGCACACTGCATCAAATTGGTCTGCATGGCTGTCGTCCCAGAAGGAAGCCTCTTCTAAAGATGATGCACAAGAAAGCCCGCAAACAGTTTGCTGAAGACAAGCAGGCTAAGGACATGGATTACTGGAACCATGTCCTGTGGTCTGATGAGACCAAGATAAACTTATTTGTTTCAGATGGTGTCAAGCGTGTGTGGTGGCAACCAGGTGAGGAGTACAAAGACAAGTGTGTCTTGCCTACAGTCAAGCATGGTGGTGGGAGTGTCATGGTATGGGGCTGCATGAGTGCTGCCGGCACTGGGGAGCTACAGTTCACTGAGGGAACCATGAATGCAACATGTACTGTGACATACTGAAGCAGAGCATGATCCCCTCCCTTTGGAGACTGAGCTGCAGGGCAGTATTCCAACATGATAACGACCCCAAACACACCTCCAAGGCCACCACTGCCTTGCTAAAGAAGCTGAGGGTTAAGGTGATGCACTGGCATGTATTGAGCATCTGTGGGGCATCCTCAAATGGAAGGTGGAGGAGCACAAGGTCTCTAACATCCACCAGCTCCGTGATGTCGTCATGGAGGAGTGGAAGAGGATTCCAGTGGCAACCTGTGAAGCTCTGGTATTTTGAGGGGACATCAAATTTACACTGTTATACAAGCAGTACATTCACTACTTTACATTGGAGCAAAGTGTCATTTCTTCAGTGTTGTCATATGAAAAGCTATAATAAACAAATTACAAAAATGTGAGGGGTGTACTCACTTCTGTGAGATACTGTAGATACTTTATTCATCCCAATGGGAAATTTACTAATTTCTTTGACCTTGCACTGACCCTGTTTGGATCAATTCCATCATCGAATCAGTTCACCTGCTGGTTACAGTAATAACAACATATAAATCCTACAAACATTCAACCAGTTGCTCTCAACATATCCTGCTGAAGAGAAGCTTGGATGGGGGCACAGAAGGAGGAATGTAGATACAACCCGAAAACATAAATCCTCCACCTACTGTGTAACACTAAGCCTTATAATAAATCACATCTCACTATATTCTTCTTTACCTGCTGCTGGTGGCTTTCTATCTCTGTATCCTCTTAGTGATCTGTTAGTGGAATTAAGAAACGGCAGTACGCCAGCTCACATACAGAAACTACTCTGTGTTCACTACATGTAATAAATTGCACTTGATTAACTAACTCATGACATTATACTGAGCCTGCCTCACTCATTCAATACCCAGAGTGCCGTTTTCCAACAGGATGAGCCTTTTTTCCTCAAGATGAGTCCCTTTCCTGAAGGCTTTGCTAGCAGTCGTCATACATCAACGTAATTCTGTTTTGTCAACTTGTGTGAACTTCAGAAAGGGCAATTAGGGACAATGCATGTTGACAGGGAGAGACGGAGCCCGACAGCTTTAAACCGACCAAGCAAATATTCAGAGTGGTGGAGATGCTGCAGCTGTCTGTCAGACTGACTAGAGAGAAATCTATAGGATATTGAAGCTCTGCCTTCACTGCACTCAGTAAAATGCACTTTATTAGCCATATCCTAATAACGCCACAATGGATATCTGATTTAAAGACATGTCCCACATTACAGGAATGGAACTGAAATTCATACTAGAGAAGGGAATCATTAGGCCTACATGTTGAATCATGTTGACCGCAAGATCGGGGTTCAAGCCCCAACACCTCCAAGCTGCCACCGTTGGGCCCTTGAGCAAGGCCCCCAACCCACCCTGCTCCAGGGGCGCTGCATAATGGCTGATCCTGCACTCTGACTCCAACCCCTAAGGATGGGCTATGCGAAGAAAATTTCACTGTGCAGTAATGTTTATGTGACAAATAAAGACAACTTAACTTTCAAGTATGGAAATATGAAAAAAATTCAAAACATTTGAACAGTGAACTTTATACTAATTGTGTGTGTGTGTGTGTGTGTGTGTGTGGCTGTTGAGGTGCTCTATGCCAGCTCGGCTCTTTCCTGCTGGGGTTGCCATCTGCTCTGTGAGGAGTGTGCAGGTGTGTGAAATTTGTGCTTGGTCACAGCACCTTGTGGAGTGTGTGTGTGAGTGAGTGAGTATGTGTAGGGGGTTGTTCAGAGTAGGTAGATTCCCCATAGATACTGCACATTGTGATGTTTGATCACACACACACTTTACTCGCTATGTGTATTCATTTTTCAGCAGCTGAACAAGTTACATGTTCATTCTCACCAGACCAGTTTGGTTTGCTTCCCGCGACTCCCCCCTGCCCTCTTTACCGCCTCTCTCTCTCTCTCTCTCTCTCTCTCTCTCTCTCTCTCTCTCTCTCTCTTTTTCCACTTTCTTGCTCTCTTTTCTATCTCTTTTTCATCATCTCTACCAGTTGTGGTTTTTGTGAGTCTCATTTACTGACTCCTATTTTCTGACTCTGTGTGTGAGAGAGGAAAGAGAGAGAGACAGATACGGAGACGGACAGAAAAAGTGGATGAGATTGAGAGAAAAAAAAATTACAAATCCATTACAAATTCACCGACAACAAATTGTCTACCATTTTTATCCGTTTTCTCTAGTCTCTGAGCTCCAGGCTGGTTAATCTCTCTGTTTATATATTACAATTTTATCAAGGATTACGGTTTACTTACATTCTGTGCAGCTTTATCAAAATTGTACTTTATTACACTGTTAAAGCTGCTTGACACAACCGCATCTATTTGAAATGAATTGCAGTAAAATACGCTTACACACAAACACACAAAAATACACAGTAGAATGTTTCTGTATACAATCAATTCACAGTCCAATAGAGCCATTAGTTAGCAAACACGATCCACACACACACACACACACACACACACACACACACACACACACACACACACACACACAGAGGCTCCAGCAGTCAAGAAGCCCACTCTTTTTAGTAGTGTGTTTCATGCATTGTGTGTGTGCAGGGAATGGTGTGACATGTAAGCTGTGTTCAGCATGTACATTTCTTTTGCTTTTGTAATTAACGCATGCATAGTGCTCCTGAAGCTCACCGTCACACACACTCCTACAGCCCGCCTGTTTCTGTGTCAGCACATGCTCAAGTCTCTGAGCCAACATAACCTGGGTCTATTATCTATAAAAACAGGGTGGATGCAATATGTTAAGCACATAGCAATGTTACATCGACACAGGATGAGACTCTCTGGCTTTTTACTACAATTTGCGGCAGAACAAAGTGCTACAGACAAGAAGAGCCAATCAGCACGAGGACAAAATGATGGGGAGCATTATGAAGAGGAGAGGAAGAAGAATGGAAAGTGTAAGAGAATGGAAATGACAGTTCAAGTGATTTAGAGAAAATGGATGGGCAATGAATGAGACTGCAAAGAGACTTTTTTTTCCTCCTCCAGCAAGAGCTGTGACTTGTATTTCAAAGTAGTGTAGAGTTTAATTTTTGCCTCAGCCAGATTGTAAGATGTCCAGCTGTTAGACACACTATTCCAGCTGTTGCAGGAATGTTATGGGAAAGTTTTATCCTGTTAGCTTTCTTCGCATACAGTCCCAGCATTGTTAGAGTATATGCACACTGCAGTACCATTGCTGTCTCACAGGTCCAGAGTCTACGGTTCGATCCTAAGCTTCCATGCATGTGTGTTCGTGTCGGTTTCCTCAACCCTGACAATGATAAAGTGGAGCTCTGTATTAGATATATGCTGTATGGTCAATAGTTTGTGGACCTGACCAATCACACCCACATGACCACCCAATGATAGATTTATTCTCCTTATGTTCTTATATTAATGTCCACTCTTCTGGGAAGGCTTTTCACTAGAGCTCAGACAAAGACTTTGCACTCATTCAGCCCCAAGAGCATTTTGTGAGGTTTGGTACTGATGTCATGGCAGCAGTTTGGGGAAGAACAACATATGAGGGTGAGGGTCAGACGACTTTGGATGGTCTTTTGATGGTCATATAGTTTATACTGTAGTGCACTGTAGTCATAATATAAAGCCACATACAGTATAGTGCACTATGTGGGGGATGTGGTAGTTTAGTGGTTAAGCTGTTGGATTACTGATGGGAAGGTTGTGAGTTTGAACCCACTAAGCTGTCATTGCTGGGCCCCTGAGCAAGGCCCTTAACCCTCAATTGTTCAGCTGTATAAGAAAATTAGATATATTGTGAGTCGCTCTGGATAAGGGCATCGGTCAAATGCCAGAAATGTAAAAAATGTAAATGTAGTGAACAGGAAGTAAATGGATTCAGTACTAATTTCTTCATGCTTTTACAAGCTCAGTATTGATGACAGTTGACATGTCTTGTTGTAGCCTAACAGACCATGTTAAACCATTAGACGTGTGACTACCGCTTTTCAAATCAAGATTAACAAGTTAAACTTGAGCCACAACAAGAAACATGTCTGGAGTCTTTGGAATTTTTCCCCTCTGGAAATTAACATGGCATTAACGTTGGCTATTTATTGCAATAACAAATTATTTATGAATGGTAAAGTCTGGGACATGTATCTGCATCAGGCACAGAGAATGTAGTTAAAACATATAGACACAGCAGATTAAGTCAGTTTCTAGTTTGCTTTAAAAACTGTGTTAATAAATGAAGAAACGTGGATCACAAATCCCTTGAACACGTTATTACATTTCGTGTTCACAAAAATGTGAAGTGTGTTTTTGAGCCTCATATAAAATGCTTATATGTTTATGATAATATAAAAAAAACATTATAATTTAGTCATTCTATTTAAGTCTGGTTTAATGATAAAACTTCCCTTAAAAGACTGGGTGGCTGGCTTTTCTGGCTTTTCTGGCTTTTCCACCCAGAATCCTGTTTTGCAATATTTAAATGAGTCGAATTGAACAGTTGAAACCAGTTCATGTTTTAAACACTAATAGCAAAATTCAACACATAGCTATGTTTCTAGCTTAACATCATATACTGGATGATTCAGATGAGGCTTGTGGATGTGAATGAACCTGACCCGGACTGTGTGTGTGTGTGTGAGAGAGAGAAAGAGATTTCATTGTTGCGTAATTATCTTCTGTGGCAAAGAGAGAAACTGGGTCTCAACATGGCTAACAAACAGCATGTGCATACATGTTTGTCTCCAACCCTCTGTTTAATGTGTGTGTGTGTGTGTGTGTGTGTGTGTGTGTGTGTGTGTGTGTGTGTGTGTGTGTGTGTGAGTGAGAGAGAGAGAGAGAGAGAGAGAGAGAGAGAGAGAGAGAGAGAGAGAGAGAGAGAGAGGAGCTCTTGGGATCTTGTTAATGTCTGCTGCACAATAGAGCAAATGAAACAGGACTGGAGAAGCTGTGTGTGTGTGTGTGTGTTTGTATAATGGCACTTACCCCTTAAGGCCTCTGTTTTATTGAGTGCTCCTGGATACGGACAGTCCATATGTGATGGAGTGGTCAGTGTGTCTTGTAAATGATTTGAGTCTTTTGTTGCAGCAGTGATTAGGCAGCATGCTAAACACACGAACAGAGGAATCATTTGATTTGATGAGAATTAATTATAGATATGCAAAATGCCTGAGCTGTAGATTTAACCAGAAAGAAGCAAATAAACTAGGATATTAATACACTCTCAAATTGCTATATTGTAAGACTGAGACATAACAGTGGTAGATGTGCGTTAAGATCCATTAACACCAAATCAAATTTCACATGATTAAAATGAGATCTTTAAAGTTAAAACATACAATTGCTAAATTTGTTTGTCTTTGTCTCACATAATGTAGACTCTGTGTCTTATAGTCTCTTATTTAAATTAAATAAAAATATGGTGAAAGTACATGCTTAACATTTTTTAAACTGTGATTAGAGTGAAATTGGTCTATTATTATTATTATTATTATTATTATTATTATTATTAGTAGTAGTAGTAGTAGTAGTAATAGTAGTAGTAATACTAGTAATGTATAATGCAAACTTAATATCAGCTGTAGAAAATAATACAGGAAAATACAAAAACAAAATAATCTTAAGTAATAGGGAAAAATAACATTCCCTTCATAGTATTAAAGAAAGTTCCTTCCTTCCTTCCTTCCGTCCTTCCTTCCTTCCTTCCTTCCGTCCGTCCTTCCTTCCTTCCTTCCTTCCTTCCGTCCATCCGTTTGTCCTTCCTTCCTTCCTTCCTTCCTTCCTTCCTTCCCTCCTTCCGTCCTTCCTTCCTTCCTTCCTTCCGTCCTTCCTTCCTTCCTTCCTTCCTTCCTTCCTTTCTTCCTTCCGTCCGTCCGTTTGTCCTTCCTTCCTTCCGTCCTTCCTTCCTTCCGTCTGTCCGTTTGTCCTTCCTTCCTTCCTTCCTTCCTTCCTTCCGTCCGTCCGTTTGTCCTTCCATCCTTCCGTCCTTCCTTCCTTCCTTCCTTCCTTCCTTCCTTCCTTCCTTCCTTCCTTCCTTCCTTCCGTCCGTCCGTTTGTCCTTCCTTCCTTCCTTCCTTCCTTCCTTCCTTCCTTCCTTCCTTCCTTCCGTCCGTCCTTCCTTCCTTCCGTCCATCCGTTTGTCCTTCCTTCCTTCCTTCCTTCCTTCCTTCCTTCCTTCCTTCCTTCCTTCCCTCCTTCCGTCCTTCCTTCCTTCCTTCCTTCCTTCCTTCCTTCCTTCCGTCCGTCCGGTTGTCCTTCCTTCCTTCCTTCCGTCCTTCCTTCCTTCCTTCCGTCCTTCCTTCCTTCCTTCCTTCCTTCCTTCCTTCCGTCCGTCCGTTTGTCCTTCCTTCCTTCCTTCCTTCCTTCCTTCCTTCCTTCCTTCCTTCCTTCCATCCATCCATCCATCCATCCATTGCTGCCTCACAAATCAACGGTTCGATCCTAAGCTTCCATGCATGTGTATCCGTGTCGGTTTCCTCTACCTTGACAATGATAAAGTGGAGCTCTGTATTAGATATATGCTGTATGGTCAAAGGTTTGTTGACCTGACAACCACACCCACATGACCACCCAATGATAGATTTATTCTCCTTATATTAATGTCCACTCTTCTGGGAAGACTTGTGACTTTACACTTACTCAGAAGAGCATTTCGTGAGGTTTGGTACTGATGTCATGGCAGCAGTTTGGGGAAGACCAACATATGAGGGTAAGGGTCAGATGACTTTGGATGGTCTTTTGACCATATAGTTTATACTGTAGTGTACTGTAGTCATAATATGAAGCCACATACAATATAGTGCACTATGTGGGGGATGTGGTAGCTTAGGGGTTCGTTTACAGATCGGAAGATTGTGAGTTCGAACCCCAGGTCCACCAAGCTGCCACTGCAGCGCCCCTGAGCAAATTATTTATGAAAATTCATACAATTATGTATGAATGGTAAAGTCTGGGACATGTATCTGCATCAGTGAATCTACATCAGGCACAGAGAATGTAATTTAAACATATAGACACTGGGGATAAAGTCAGATTCTAGTTTGCTTTAAAAACTGTGTTGATAAATGAAGAAATGTGGAGCAATATTACATTTTCTGCAAAAAATGTGAAGTGTGATTTTGAGACTCAAATAAAATGTTTTTATGTTTGTAAAAACAAAATAATCTTAGCTAATAAGATTATTTCTTACATAGTATTAAAGAACATTTTTCTTTCTTTTTCTTTTTTACACTGTGATGATATATAATGTAAGGCTCATTACTAGTGAATTGCATTCATATAGAAAATCTTTACAGAAATTACAATTCGGCTGCAATTACAACATTTCTTTCATAGTTTAAAGCTTATATAGGTAATTTTAGCATATAGACACAGATTATTTGTGTGAGAAGTGTGAAAGAAGCTTGTTTATGTCTCTAAGACATAAGCAGAACTCCTAATGAAATCAATAAAAGGCATCTTACCTGCGTAATACTGTATTTGCAGTACAAAAGACTAAACAGAGTCTTGGTTATTGTCTGATATGTGAAGTGTGATATGTGAGCCACATTCATATGTGGTTATAGATTGTGTATATACATTATGAGCACTGACTCAATGTTATTACTGACTCTTATCTCCTCATCATGGCACCTGTTAGTGGGTGGGATATATTAGGCAGCAAGTGAACATTTTGTCCTCAAAGTTGATGTGTTAGAAGCAGGAAAAATGGGCAAGAGTAAGGATTTGAGCGAGTTTGACAAGGGCCAAATTGTAATGGCTAGACCACTGGATTAGAGTATCTCCGAAACTGCAGCTCCTGTGGGGTGTTCCTGGTCTGCAGTGGTCAGTATCTATCAAAAGTGGTCCAAGGAAGGAACAGTGGTGAACCGGCGACAGGGTCATGGGCGGCCAAGGCTCATTAATGCACATGGGGAGCGAAGGCTGGCCTGTGTGATCCGATCCAACAGACGAGCTACTGTTGCTCAAATTGCTGAAGAAGTTAATGCTGGTTCTGATAGAAAGGTGTCAGAATACACAGTGCATGACGGGCAGCAAAAGGGGGACCAACACAATATTAGGCAGGTGGTCATAATGTTATGCCTGATCGGTGTACATATCCACTCTGTGACCATGTCACATATTTCAGAACTTTAGCAAAGCTGGAAAAAACCTGTGAAAGTGTGCAGTGATTTGAGACAGTACAACAAGAAATCAGTCTGCTGTTGCAGGACATTTTGTGGGAAATCAAAACAGATATCAGTCACTTGAACTTGATCCATCAATATGGCAGCAGTTCATTCTGAGCAAAACAATATGAGGAAAATACTGAGAACGGTGCTTTATAGTATCATGCTAATCAGTCATGAATTAAAGATAATATACACCGCCCTGGAATGAAGAGTTTTGAGTTATTTGGAAGAATAAAGTTGATTTTATCAGCTTCTGTCGATCTGCATGTTTAGACTTGTTCTTCCTGATTCTTATCTGTCCTCTACCTCATTCTCTGTCTTTCCCCTCTTCCTCCACATCAACCTCTCCTGATTTTATGTTGTGCATGATGGGAAATATGACCTGCACCTTTTTTTTCTTTCTTTTTTTAAAAAAAAAGAAGCTCTTTAATTTCACCCCTGATGGCACAATAGTCTCTGCTCCCCGACTCCTCTGTTCAAATTACCTCTTTGCTCATTCTAAACACACACCCACACACACTTCACCCTGAAGGTGAACCTAACCGTAATAGCCTTTGGTTTCTACTTGACCCCTCATTGGAGTCTCTTCAAAGGCCACATAATGTACACTTTGGGGTTTTCTGTCCAGCATGGAAAGCAGATGGAGAGGAAGAGAGTAGGGATGGAGGTGGGTGTGGACGGAGACAAAATGTCACACTCAGTTTGCTAGAGACTGATGATTTTGCGTCTCAGGTGAGTGAGTGAGTGAGTGAGTGAGTGTGTGTGTAAGCATTGAGATGCTTGATGGAGGGCATTGTAAGACTAACAAATGTGTGCTGATGAGGTCTGTGCCATTCGGCAGTTTCCTTGGCTTGGGAACGTGACCTCTTTCCACTGGGAAGACTTTTTGTGGAAAAGCAAGCCACCCAGGCATCACTGGAAATCTTCATGCACATTTCATTATCCATGCTGATTGGTGTCAGCTTCTCTTAACCAATTCGTGCAGTCTGATTGGTTGGTTTTTTCGATAAGCATCTCTCGGGTGTTAGTGTCTCTAAGAGCAGTTGGTTCTCCTGATGCCGTATCGGTGTCACCACAGAGAGAAAGATCCCCCTGTTTGAGCTTTTTTCTGAAAAGGCTCACCTGGCCGGTCTGTGGCTCGGTTTGCAGCTCAGTGGTAATGGAAGAGCTTTTAAAAGCAGTGAACAGAATTAACTCTCTGGAATAATCTGCAGTTAAGTCTAAGTGTATCAAAGGGACGGGTCTGCATGTGGATCTATCTAGGTTTATTTTCTAAGAGCCTGGGAAAGTCATTCTCCATGTGCTGCCTTGTATTAAAGCCACAGTTTCACAGTCTAATTTAAAAAATGACGTACCACCTCATTAACCGCAAATATAATCAAAAGGCCAGTGCTTTTCTGGTCAGCATGATAACTGATCAAGATATGCATTGTGAATGTGTTGGTTTTTCCCACTGAGCTGTTTACCTGCCCCTTAAAAGCACTCTGCAGTGTAAATATGTACAGACTTGTCCCACATACTACTGTACAACTTACACACTGTTCACTAAACATTACTCTCAAGCCTGAGTGTAGACAACTTATTGCGACTGGTTGAAAACAGAAGGAGGTTAATTTCTTGAAGTAAAGTCAGGATTCTTCCTGAAACACGAGATTCATAACTTTTGATAAGGACATTCATAATCACTACAGAAATAAAGATACCCCTGAAGAGAACAGTTTCCCAGAATGCATGGAATAAAAAGTAACTGGGCACACTGTTATGGAAAAATAATCAACAATGGAATGGCCTGATGCAATTTTGTTACCTCCCCAGAACTGAGATTTCAATTGCAGTGTAGTATATAAAGGAACTAAAGAGGTGTTTCAATTAGGAAATGTGCGACAGACACAGAGGAAGCACAGATACTTAGAAGCGTAGAAGAAACAAGAAAAGCATTTGCTCTATCGTGATATCTTGCCACTTCCGTCCATAGCTAAGAGCAAGTGTTCCTGTTTCCCCTGTTAATCAGATGGATATTAGCCAGTTGTTGGCTCTTCATGCTCAGGTATGCAGTAGTTGTGCTTTCTACCATGTGTGTTACGCTTCCCTGTGATGCAGCAGGAGCAGCAGTTTGAAAATGTGTGGTTGCTGGCTTCATATAAGTTAGAAGAAGCACATGATGGACCTAACCCTCCCCAGTTGGTAGCTGCTGTGATATGGCAAAGCTGGCTAATAAGTTGGAATTGGCAAATGACCAAATTTGGCAAAAATTGGGGTAAAGCACATTAAGCTGGAGGTCTCATTAATTTCATGGAAAAAAAATCGTAGGAATTTTACAAATCAATCCATAAAAGAAGCTGTCTTCCCAGCCTTCGGACCAATTTTAAAGCTTTAGTAATTTTCTTCCAAGTTGCCTTGTGAATTTTTATGAAGGCAGTCCTCCTGTAATCTTAAAAATTGTTAAATTAAAACGAGATCAAAGTGAGCACAAAAACCACATGAGCAGGAAACATCCATGGCAGATGTGAATAAACTAAATAGAGAGGGAGGATATTTTTCACCCTTCATTTTGCTCCTTCAGAGTCCATAAGCCGGATTTCCATATTTCTCATCAATTCTCCTCCCTGCAGTTAGCAAAATATTTCTCCCATGTTTTCAAATCTCTAGGCCTGTGTGCCTGGAGAGGCACAAATGGAACTGTGTAATTTATGAGATTTGAGTAGACACATGAGATCTGACCTTCATAAGCAAACCCTGGTACTTTGGAGAGAATTAATGTTCCTTTATATTCCAACTTGCTGGAATAAAAAGTAGAAACCAGACTGGGGCTCCAGTTCTGATGGTTCTGGTTTGCCCAGAATGTTTCAGTATTAGTCATGGTGTATATGATCTGGCAATTAACTTCCTCCAATCCCTTATCTCAAAAAGTTTTCAATTCAATTTGATTTGTTTAGTGCTTTTAATCACGGAAATTGTCACAAAGCAGCTTTACAGAAATCTGGATGTTAATTTTTTCATTTATCCCCAATAAGCCAAGATGGCAGTGACAAGGAAACATGGAAGCGACAAGAGAAAGAAACATCCTCATCTGCGTGACACTGAATACTGTGATTGTAAATAATTTCACTTTATAACTATATACTATGGGTGGCACGGTGGCTTGGACGTTTGCCTCACACCTCCAGTGTCCTGGGTTCGAGTCTCGCTCCTGCTCACTGTGTGTGTGGAGTTTGCATGTTCTCCCCGTGCTTGGTGGGTTTCCTCCGGGTGCACTGGTTTCCTCCCACAATCCAAAGACATGCTTCTAGGCTGATTGGCGTATCAAAATTGCCCCTAGTGTGTGAATGAGTGTGTGTGATGGGTTGGCACTCTGTCCAGGGTGTCACAGGCTCCCTGTGACCCAAGAATAGATCAGATAAGCGGTACAGACAATGGGGGAACTATATACTATAAAGTCAAGCAGTGCTTTTAAGTATGTTAAAAAGACCTTGAGTATGAGCATCATTAGAGATTTAGATTTTAGTTCCATCTATCAAACTGTTCAAAAGTTATCACCTGTTCAGCGATGGACTCTTGAACATAAGCTGATCTTAGCAATTGCTGAAATAACATCCACATCCATCTTAAGGGTGTCGCTGTGTTACCATCCACGGGGATCTCTAGGCTATCCATGCAGGGCCATCTTCAGCAGCGGCGTGCGGGATAAGTGTGATAGTTAGGACTATCCACAGAGAACAGCATGGGATTGCTGACTATAACTACATGAAACAGCAATTGTTGGTTAAATAGCGCTGCACACTGCCCTAGTAGTTACAATTCTTGCCAGCCTTCCTCGCAGCCACTATCATAACATTGTCACATTGTCAGCTCATAATGACAATGTGATAAATACAGACAGAGTAAAACAACAACAAATAGAGCAATTAGAGAGTTGAGTTATTTTTTTTTGGTTTTTCTTACATATGCATATGCAAGGACCAGCTTGTGTGGTTATTACCATGAAGCTGTAATGCCATGAAGCTGTGAACATTTCAAACTGCCTGCATGTCCTGTATTAATTACGCTGCACTGCGACAATAGTTCTTAATATTTTTTAGAGATGATGTCATTTAGTCTGGCGTGCACATAAAATAATTAGGTAAAACGGCTTATTTATCTTCAAGTGGGGGACTTGGATAGATAGAGAACACCCTCAATATTAGGTTGTAAGAAATGATACAGGGCTTTTAAATCAGAAGAATATCAGTTTTGAGATTGTGTTTATTCTAAGCACATATTTGGACTGGAGTGGGTTTTAAAATATCAGAGCGCAAGCTGATTTCAAATGTCACAACCAGTGAACCACTTCATCTGCACTTCTTTAAAGGTGTGTTCATTTCTTACCATGATAATAGCCCCTGTGTGTAAAAAGTGTTGTATCAACAAATAACACTCATGCTGGCTGAAAAACTAGAACCCCTGGTGACTTACACATAAAACATTCATTCATTCATTGTCTACCGCTTATCCAATCTATACTCGGGTCACGGGCATCTCAGGCGTCATCGGGCATCAAGGCAGGATACACCCTGGACGGAGTGCCAACCCATCGCAGGGCACACACACACACTCTCATTCACTCACGCAATCACACACTACAGACAATTTAGAGATGCCAGTCAACCTACAATGCATGTCTTTGGACCGGCGGAGGAAACCGGAGTACCCGGAGGAAACCCCCGAGGCACGGGGAGAACATGCAAACTCCACACACACACGGCAGAGGCAGGAATCGAACCCCCAACCCTGGAGGTGTGAGGCAAACGTGCTAACCAGCATAAAACATGATTTCTGGTAAATTCTCACTATGTGGGTAAACACTGCATTTTCTGAAGTAAAAGAACAATCTTGCTCTTGTTTTTAGATGTAAGAATTTGTCTATTTTTCCCTTCCTTCTGTTTTGTCCGTCATTCTTTCGGCTGCTTTCTCACTGATCATGGCCCAAATTTTTTTTCTTACGTGCCCCCTCTCTCTCTCTCTCTCTCTCTCTCTCTCTCTGATCAGAATCTCTGTCTCTCACTTCACTCTTTTTTATCAGCAGTAGATGGCTCTGCATCTGTATGTGGGAGATTTGTTAAATTGTTTGAATTAAGTGGGTCGTTAGTGAGATTAATTAGCCTGCACACACCAGATGGAGGAGAGGAACGAGAACCTTGTGGTGGACACCCAGCCCACACGCATACAGACACTTTTCATATTTCTTCATACTTTTCTTCTCTTCGTCCCTCATTACTTCATGTCTTGTATTTGCCAGCTTGCCTCCAGTGCTGTTGTCAAAGGAGTATGTGTTTAGCTTTTCCTCATATTTAGAATGTATTGTGGAACAGATGATATGTCATTCTGAAATGAGCCTGTTTATGCTGGAGCTGAATGGCTCATTAGATTACAAAATAGCGGTTTTCACTTTAAATAAATAAACCAAAACAGATTATTTACAGGCGTTATGAACAAAAAAAAATCACTTCAATTCCAAGCTTCACTTATAAGAATGTTAAAAAATGTCATTATATTGGAGTCAGTGGTGTCATTCCTTCTCTTCCTCAGTCAGGTTTCATTTTCTTTTGTTTTCTTTTCCTTCTCCTTCATCCAAGCACTCTGGACTTCTTTTGAACTATTTTTGGTGGGCGCATTTGTATTCAATTGATACATACACACAGCCTTCATTGTTCTATTGCTTCAGGACTTTTAGTGACCTATGATGTCATGAAAGTGGTTTGATGATTTCAGCATGGAACTGGATGTTTTTCCCAAGTGGGTATCACACACACACACACACACACGCCCACAGTTTAGTCTTTTAACCACTGAGTCTCAGCCTCATCGTCAGTGCGTTAAGGGGTCAAGTGTTTTCAGCTCTAGCGTGCCAGTTAACTTGAACTCTGACCTCAGTCTGACACTGGGTTTTCACTGGGTCTTTCAAATCCCTTTTTTCTCCCACTCTCATTAATGTTTCATTAGAAACCTGGTGTTCCTTTTTGTCTGTTAGACTACCCCATTTTCCGTTTTTTAACCTCAAATGCAAAAAACAAATAAAATAAAAAAGAATCTATCCAAACTATCCAGGAGCTGATAGAAAGTTTTTAGTCAAGGCTTTAGTCAAATTTCCTTTACACATGAAAGATGGCTGTATTGCTTACAGGGCTATGTGCTTTTATCCAAGAATTGCATGGGTTTTCTTTGGTGCTTTTGATTGGTTGACACCAAGTTAGTGGCTTCAGTGCAAGCCTTTCGAAAGCCTTTTGTGCTCTTTTATAAATGGTCTATCTGTGTGTGTTTGTTTGTATGCTTTAGTATGTCGTGTTAAGCATGTGTATCAAATCAGTGAAAGCTCCTACTATTAGCTGAGCCAAGCAGAACTTCTTTACAGTGGATTTAAGGTAAAGTATTTTAGTTCTCATCTGTGTATGCTGCCTTTAAATAACTCGAACCAGCTGTACATTCTGCTGTACAAAAGCTCTTGCAATCATTTCGTAGGTTGGACGTTCATGGTATAGCGTGTAGTTAGAGAGTCGTTATTTAGGGAAGTCCAAGCATTAAAACCAGGCCTGATGCACATAATCAGCATTAATCCCATTTACTGTATTAGGGGAGAATATTAATGGCAGAATTATCGCATAGATACAGCATATAAAAAAAAAGGTGCATGAATAGTACTGAGCAAGAGGAAAGGGTAGAGTGAATAAGTGTGATCTGAAAGTTTTAGAGATTGCTCTGCTTCTGTTTCACAGCTAATTGGTAGAATCTGTTATCCTGCACCAGTAATCATAGCGTGTAGTGGGTCAAATCACAGGGTTAATGAAGGTATCACACAGGCAGTCAGAGGTCAATGCTAAAAGCAAACACAGTAGTAAGTAACTAAAAAACACAAGGTTGGAGTGGGTGCAGGGAAACTGCACTAAATGCATGCATTACAAAACACACACACACAGAAAGCAAGCAGCTAAAACTAGGCAAATTGCTGTAACAAGCAACAGGTGAGAGCAATTAACAACCATGGCAACCTTGTCACAAACAGGAAACGCTGACCATATAGGGAAGGTCAGGGACAAACAGGCAGCATCTATGGACAAACTCAAGCTCCTAAATAATACTTACATGTTCAGGAGGTGGTTTAAAAATCAGATGTGCTTGAAATAATTGGGCGCAAAATTTAAGGTTAAAAATTAATATATGATCACAAAAACAGAGTGATTATTGACTTCAGAGCTCTTTAGACCTAAGCTGGATTCCTGCAAGGTTACACTCCTGAATTTTTAATGGTTTCTAGGCCTGGGAATGGATTGGGACTGGGATTTGAAGGAGATTTACAGTGGCACCTTTGCAAAAGAGATTTTTGACTGGTTGTAAAGCTTCATCTTACAAGTAGATTAACATGCGCTCCATCTCTCTCGCAGTATAAAAGATGATGACTCTGTTTTCATTAGTGTTATGTTACTTTCCCACTCTACTCTTCTCACCCATTTTCTCCATGAAGGGCAGCGTCTGGCGTTGTTTTTAAACACTGTCAAAAGCAAGTGCTTTCATGTTTTCCTAATTTGATAGCATCATTTGATTCACTTCATACCCAAGACTTGGACTATATATAATAGCACCTTAAACACAAGTGTGAACGGGTGGTGTTACATGATCAGGTGAATCTTTTGTATTTTCTTATTTTGGTGTGTCATGGCACACACCTTGTAGGACAAACTCTGTTCTTTCTACTTTGTTAAACTCCTGGAAACATTATAGTAGAATCAAGTGTTTTTCTGACGTCTGTATTCGGATAGCGAATAAAGTTAAGTAAATGTTAAAAAAAAAAAAAAACTCTGAGGGTCACTGTAGCACAATGTTCCTGTAAACACACACAAACGACACAGGACCTAAAGTAAGGCTTAATACATAAGTATGATGAATACAGATACAAATAAAGTTTGTAGTATCCAGTGGGTGCTTAAGATAAAACTCTTAGCCAAGTGTAGAAATCGACAGAATTGCCAGACACCTTGAGTGGGGGCAAAACAGCTTTGCAGTACATTGGCTTCCTGTTTTAATCATATAAATTTAAATATGATAATTATCATTTTTTACTATGATTAACAACAACCAAAACCCTTAGCATGGGATGACTTTTCCCAGTGGAAGTTCACAAGATTGCAAAGAATGTTTACAGCAGCTTTAAAGCTTGTTAAATGACAATCTCCTCCTTTTATATCCCCCCAAACCTGCTGACCTCTGTTCTCCATTTTAAACCTGATAGGTCCCACAGCACCAAATGGGCTCTTGATTGGTCTCAGAAGGCTCTAGCTGAACGACTGTCGTTCGTTTTGGACCAAATCACAAGTTTCACATATGACGGCCTTGCTGTGGGTTGATAACTGTGTACTCATAACAGCATATGAATTATGCATAGTAGGCTGACGGGTGTTTTAGCTTAAATAGCCTTGTGTGTGCTCCCTGTTGACCTAAGCAGATGAATGCTAAAGCTTGATTATCCAAAATACTTGCATACATTAATGCACACTGATTGCATTTTAAATCCAAACATTTTCATAATGTAATAGTCACTCTGTAAGGCCTGTTGTTTTTGACCTTCGTATTTACTGTGAAGGGCATTGTCAGAGTGAGCTGCTTTAGTTTACTGCTTGTGTGTGTGTGTGTGTGTGTGTGTGTGTGTGTGTGTGTGTGTGTGTGTGTGTGGCGCGCGTGTGCATTAATATCGGTTTGATTTTTGCCATGTTGACAGAGTTTGGAGGAGGTCACACCACCCCCTTGTTACAACTTGTGGTTGTGGCCTGTCATTGAATAAACACACAGCTTAGACCAGTCACAGTAGCCAGCCCCCACACACACTTATTTGGTTTTAAAACTCTGCAGTAAACTTAGGAAGCTCATGCACTATAAACATATAAGAGCCTAAAGGGATTTATGGCTATCTATCTATCTATATATATATATATATAGATATAGATATAGATATAGATAGGGAGAGGGAGAGAGAGAATATTTGGTCTATATTCAGTACAAGCTTTGATATGTCTAGCAGGCAAACATGTCTTTGCTGACGGACTTCATGGTGTGTTTTGGGAGTGAAGTTAGGTGCAGGGAGTTTTCTTTAAACAAAGCAGGGGAGAGGTAGAGAGATGCACTCAGCAGATTGTGGTGAAACACTGTACACTGTATGCTGTAGACAGATCTTTTTGAAAAGACATGATTGATATGTGCTTTATCTGGAACATGATTTCAGACACACATTATGTTGTTCAACAACAGCTCACCTTAAACCTTAAAAAAAAAACCCAGAAATGCATAAAATATGTTTAGACTGAAATTTTTGTGAGTGTTTGTACTGTATTTCAGTCATTTCAGTGAGAAGTTAAGGTTCGGGTGCTGTGATAACGTCAATGGAATTGAATGGGAGAAAAATATCGTCTCAGATATAAGGGAAAATAGTCAGGATTTAACATTTAGCTTTAGAGTTTTTTTCCCTCACTTAACATTTTTACCAAATGACATTTTTATTAGAAATCCAAACAGATCTTTAAACTCAAAAGTTCCCGAATGCTGTGTGGCTGTATGACGCTGTTTGTGTTGAGTGATGGAGACCCGGCTTGGTGAGTTAGTATGACGGTGTTGATGATGATGGTTTTAGCACATTGAATCTGTTTGTTTTTTTTTTTCAGCAGAGTGTATAAATGAGGAGGTAAGAGAACTGAACAGACTGAAGGGCTGCTTCATCGCTCTCTTTATGTAGAGATGAAGAGTGGGCTAAATCCCACTGGCTTAAGTATCAGTGTGAAGGTAGTGATCAGTGTGACATGGCTCGAGTGGACCTCTCAGAGTACAAAGAAGACATGCATCAAGGCTCTTCTGTGTTCTGGCGCCCAAGCGGTGGAATAAACCTTTGTTCGATCAGCTGAGTCACTGCCTTTCTTCAAATAAAGACTAAAGACCTACCTCTTCACTAAGCATTTGAAATCGCATTTTGTTGATCTATCTTATTTTTATTCTTTTTTAAATCACTGCCTTGTTTTCGTTCTAGTCTGTACTAATTTCCCCAACAGGATTTTTTTAGACTGGTAATCCCTGACCTAGCATGAGGATGTGTTTTTGATAAAGACTACAAAGCGGTTTTTTAAGTCACTCTGGATGAGGCCATCTGCTAAATAACATAAATGTTAATGTAAAGCAGGTATTTGAACTGCATTGTGGGAAAAGTAGAAAACCACGGAGAAAATTGATAGTGTGAAAATGGAAGAGGTTTAAACTAAAATAGCCAACTCAGTGTTTAATTGCAAAATAAAATTTCAATGCTTTTTGAATGTTAATTATAACGATTAATAATAAAGTGGACTCAGGGTGGATTTTTCCCTTTAACTTTAGTATTCAAACAGGGAATTGAAGATTTCAACATATTTTTGTTAGCACAGGGAGGTTTGTTCTCTGTAAAGAGGACACACACTAAATACATCCCCACACACATACAAAGACTGTATAGAGATTGTTTTCCTTGAAACAAACTCAATCATATTTCCCCCTCTATCTTTTTTCTGTCTGCCTCTGGCTCATAAACCCGACCATAAACCCGCCACAGCAGGGATCTAAAATCAGCTAAAGAGATCTGGGGACTGGAGCAGAGGAGCTTTGGACCCTGCAGCTCTCTTTAATCTGTCACTACATGAATGAGGAGGAAAGTGAGAACCTCTGCTGGACTGAACGTAATAGGCCAGTTAGTGAAGTTAGTGGTAGGAGGTCACACATACATATGTTTATATAGTTTACATATACTGATCAGCCATTACATTAAAACCACTGACAGTGATTATCCCATTACAGCGGCACCTGTCAAAGTATAGGATACATCAGGCAGCAAGTGAACAGTCGGTTCTTGAAGTTGATGTGTTGGAAGCAGGAAAAATCGGCAAGCATAAGATTCTAAGCGACTTTGACAAGGGCTTAATTGTGATGGCTAGACGACTGGGTCAGAGCATCGGGCAGGTCTTGTGCGATGTCCGCAGTATGCAGTGGTTAGTACCAAAAGTGGTTCAAGGAAGGACCACCTGTGAACCCACGAAAGAGCTACTATAGCACAAATTGCTGAAAAAAGTTAAAGCTGGCTATGATAGAAAGGCGTCAGATCACAAAGTGTATCTCAGCTTGCCGTGTATGGGGCTGCGTAGCTGCAGACTGTTCAGAGTGACCATGCTGAAAAGTTATTCAGGAATATGGTTTGTGGAACTTGACAAAGGATTCAGGGTGTTGACTTGGCCTCCAAATTCTCCAGATCTCAATCCGATCAAGGATCTGTGGGATGTACTGGACAAACAAGTCTGATCCGTGGAGACCCCACCTCACAACTGACAAAACTTAAAGGATCTTGAAGGGTCAGAACTGTTTTGGAGGCACAAGACATATTTCTGATGCCTCCATGGCAGATTGGAGTGTGTGTGTGTGTGTGTGTGTGTGTGTGTGTGTGTGTATGTGTATCCTTTCCATAAATGATAAAATGATAAACACAGCATAGCGCTAAGACTAATTTCATTTTGTTTGTAGCAGAATAAAATTATAGGCTCATTTAGTTAAATGCATTCAAATGCTTAGTATTTTAAGTAATTAGTAGTCAAATGCATTAAGTAATGAGACAGCCCTTGTGTGTATACAATGTAAAGAACACTTGTGTCTACTTGACAAAATAGATGTTTGCTCTCTCATTAGTGTGAGTTTGTTTTACTTAAGTAGATATTTAATTGTTGTGTGTGTGTGTGTGTGTGTGTGTGTGTGTCTGTGTTTGTGTGTGTTGTGTTTTAATCACTTTCACTGTTATCCTGCGTGGGCAGGTGTTTGATGATGCAGCATCATTTATTAATTAGTTCATGGTAATCAGATTCCAGCAGCCGAGCTGTCGCTCAGCCCCACACCCTCGAACGCATGAGACACAATGTCCTCTCTGTAGCGCTCATGCATGACTTCCTCTTGTTCATGTAAAACTATCTGCATTCGAACAGTTCCATCTGCCCTAGTCTTCTGCCACTGGAATAGTGTTACATACACTGCCTAGACTAACCTTCACTTCTGGTTGCCTAAGATTGTGAAGTTTGAGGCCCACAGGCTGTGTGAGGTTGTGTTTTTGCTGCTCTAACACACGGCTTGACTTCAGAAGGCATCGATGATGATAATTAGCCGATTGATACGACGAGCGTGTAGAGAAAAAACAGACGTTTCTAGGGGCCACTGGGCTTCTTCACCTGGCAGGAAGTAGAAAGTAGTACAGACAGATACATGGTTAATAAAAAAAGATTAAAGCATTTTTTTTGTGTTTGACAGGTGCAGAGGTGAAGTGGGCAAAACATCAAAATGGATGTCGGTAAAAATCTCTCACTAGAAATGTAATGTTTTTGGGATTTTACTCGTCCTCACTAAAAACATTCTTTAAATAAATTATAATTAATCCCAGGTGGGTGGGGGGGACACGGTGGCTTAGTGGCTATGTTTGCCTCACACCTCCAGGGTTGGGGGTTCGATTCCCGCCTCCGCCATGTGTGTGTGGAGTTTGCATGTTCTCCCCGTGCCTCGGGGGTTTCCTCCGGGTGCTCTGGTTTCCTCCCCCGGTCCAAAGACATGCATTATAGGTTGATTGGAAAGCTAAATTGTCCATAGTGTGTGATTGTGTGAGTGAATGAGCGTGTGTGTGTGCCCTGTGATGGGTTCGCACTCCGTCCAGGGTGTATCCTGCCTTGATGCCCACTGACGCCTTGAGATGGCCTGTGACCCGAGAATATCACACACCTTTCCTACCGAATATGTTTTAAAATAAATCTATTTTTTGGTGCTCACTGATACTGACTACTAATATAAACCGAAATAATCATCCTACATGGTATTAAGCGATCAAGGGGTTTCTCATGAAACATTTTATTTCAGTGTTTGGGTTTTTTGTTGTTGTTGTGCTGCTAGCATTGAACTCCTCGTGCTGATTTTATGTGTAATATGTTCTGATGTTTACAGATTATCTTTAATAGAGAGTGTGATGCTGTCTGACTTGAGTGCACAGAGCGGTATCAGCGAGCACGATCATTAAAAATGATCACAAGGTGCCGTGACTCTCAAGCAGAGTGTAGACTCTGGGGAGAGAGGGGAAACGAAGCGTGTGCGATACATACCAACATAACAGGATCTGTATGCTCGCTTCATTGTTAAGTGCTCGTGAATACCTGCGTGTGCAGTTCCCAGAAGTCTGCACTCATTTTCATGACCACTTTCACTGTTAAAGCCATTTCTGTGACATTTTTTCAGGTTACAGTTGCTGAATTCAGGAAGGTGCTATAGCTCTTATAGGGTTAATGTAGCTTACCGAGCATAGTGAATGTTTGCTTTGATTCGATTAAAATCGTTCATTGTGAAATCTTTTACAAAGTATTGTAAATGAGCACAGTGTTAAGCAGATATCTAGTACGAGTATCATTATTAATGCATCCTGGTGCATACTAATGAATAATCTTTTATTTTCTGGTTAAGTGTATTAGTTTCTAGCTCACGTTTTATAAGCTAGTAAAATATTGTACAGTGAAGCCGTGTGCAGCGGATGCTTCCAATGTCATTTTTACAGATGATTGAATTAGTCCGTATTTAGCTTTGCTATTACTGGAAGAAAGAGGAAAGCATAACAAAAGTGTTCTGCTTAATGAAGAGATGGGTATAGAGACACACATACACTCATGCACAGCTGGTTACTAATGTGCCCTGCCATGCTATGTTAATGCAACCTGCCTCCTCAAAACATAAGGAGATTAGTAGTCATAAACATACCTCATGGGACATCTGCATATGATGTTTTTGCCTATGCTAATGCTCTGCCTTTTGCTCTTCACCAGGGCCGTGTAAGGCGTTTAAAGACCGCGACACGATGTAGTTTAATGTCTGTTCTGTGTTAATTAGATTTGCTTGCCGTTAGTGTGTGTAGCTCAGAGAATACTACAGAAAGAAAAATACTAGCTAAAGTGTATAGATATCATGCTCCTATTATGTACAGAATATTGATCTTTTTTAAAAAAACCCCGGTGAAAAGGGAAGGTATGTAAGAACAATGTTTATATACTACATATATACAGTTGCTTTCGGCTGCTCCCTGTTCGGGGTCACCACAGCGGACGAACTGGTCTGCACAACAACTTGGCACAGGTTTTACGCCGGATGCCCTTCCTGATGCAACCCTCCCATTTTTCCGGGCTTGGGACCGGCACTGCATCCAGTGGCTGGGGTTGAGGCATTGGCGGGGAAACTTGAACCCGGACCTTCCGCATGATAGGCGAGAAACGCCCATGACCCTGTCGCCGGTTCACCACTGTTCCTTCCTTGGACCACTTTTGATAGATACTGACCACTGCAGACCGGGAACACCCCACAAGAGCTGCAGCTTTGGAGATGCTCTGATCCAGTCGTCTAGCCATCACAATTTGGCCCTCGTCAAACTCGCTCAAATCCTTACTCTTGTCCGTTTTTCCTGCTTCTAACACATCAACTTTGAGGACAAATTGTCCACCCACTAACAGGTGCCATGATGCTTCTGATTTTTCAAAGTCTGTGTTTTTAAGATCATAATTTTGTGCAATTATGTATATTATTTATAAAAAATCGTATTAACGTTTCAGTTACGTAAAATCTTGCTAACTTGATCCATACATACATAGCAGATGCAGTACCCTTCAAACTGGTGTGTCTAGATGAGAGCTAATGCAGTCGGGGAGTGAATTGTTGTGAATGTTCGGGAACTTCCAAATCTGATTGCTTTTTTTTTTTCAACGCACCGTCAAATGTTTCGTAGACCTGCAGACGTAAGAGAATGCAGGTCCATGTTAACTCGGGAGAGTATGATTTGCTGTCCTGCACTTTGTAGAGATATAATATTAATCTGCTGCAATGCTGTGTTTATAGTTTCACTGCGTGTGTAGTGTATGCTGGAGAATAATTCAATTCAATTCAATTCAATTCAATTCAATTCAATTCAATTTTATTTGTATAGCGCTTTTAACAAAGAGCATTGTCTCAAAGCAGCTTTACAGAACATAGGAAACAATAAACATACAAACAAACAGTCCTAGATGTTAGACAAAATTCTCCCTAGTGAGCAAGCCTGAGGTGACTCAGGCGACTGTGGCAAGGAAAAACTCCCTTAGATGGAATTAGGAAGAAACCTTGAGAGGAACCAGACTCAAAAGGGAACCCATCCTTATCTGGGTGACACCGGGGAGTGTGATATGAACAATGTCCTTTCTGCATTAGTTGTGTGATGCAGATACAGCATGTGTAGAATGTTATGTGTAAAATGTCCACATAGGGTTGGCATGGATGCCACAGGAGCTGGCACAATCTCTAAGAATACCTGTTAAGTGCTTCCCGAGTTTCCACAAAAGGTGTGGGTGTGTGTGGAACAGACAAAAGTACATTGTATTGTTTAATGCTGCTTCATCTGAAAAATCTTTAGAGCAGAAAGAAGGGAGGAAAGCATTCAGGAGACAGAATAATGTCCTCTTCTTTGCCCAGGATTGCCCATTACTGCTGTTTGTAGCTAGAGTAGGACAAAGCAGAACAAAAAGCGAGTACCATAGTGAAGAAAATGGAAAGGAAATGATTTTTTGTTATGCAGATATTATAATTTCTCAGTATCCAGATTTCTTACTGATGTTACAGCAAGAGTTTAATATATTTAAATATGATATATATATGCATACATAAATACATACATATACTCTGTGTGTACTCTTTTATATGATGTATCATATAAACTTTTCTATCATATAACGGTTGATTCAGATTGTATGCATGCTAAACTGGTTCATCAAACGGTTCACAGTTTTTGTTCCTCTCCAAATTGGTGTTGAACTGACATACAGCTGCTTAGAACAGTCCTCTTTTCTCTCTCTCCATTTCTTTTTCTGTTTCTTTCCATTTTTTCCCCCCTTTTACTCGCTCTGTGTTTCTTCAGCTGAAGGCAGAGGAGGTGTTGCTTTTCTAGGTGTGAGAATCAGAAATAGCTGTGCCACCTCTTCACATGTGTCGCACAGTCATTTGAGTGTGTGCGTGTGTGTTTAGCAGCCTTGACGATCAGTGAAAAAGCTCCTCTGACAGTTGTGTCTGAGCGAATGTGACAGCGTGGTCTCGTCAGGTCTGCCGCTGGGGCAGAGTCGGGGTAGGTGGTTTGGGCTAGAGTGAATGCTCTTTTGTGTCAGTCACAGTCACAAGCCAGTGTGTGTGCTGTATCACATGGTCCTATTTTACACGCACACACACACACACACACACACACACACACACACACACCCCACCACAACATTTTGCACCAAATCTGCTATTCTACTGTGTAATAATCATTTTTATACCACAGGGATGCTGAATTCTCTAATCTGGTCATATGGTGTTAATTTTCTGTAACAGCAGCTCTGAAAGTAATTCAAACAATGGTTTATATTTTATGGTTTATATAAGGCTTATGGGATATTATTTTTTTTCCAATTTAGATTTTCCATTATCTCGCTAAACAGTTTAATTGTCCAGAAACAGAGGCCTAAAAAAAGGCAGGTAATACTTTCTAAAAAAAAAATAAACAAAATAAAAAGAAAGGGAGCCTGTATGTGCATGAGCATCTCTGTGGAAGTTGAGAGCACATGAGTTGGGAAAGAGGGCGGGACTTCCAGGGAGTTGGCAGATCTGGTAATGTAATATAATCAGCGATAAACATCACTGGATACCATGATGTAAACCTTATCGAAATAGGAAGTGAAACTTTACATGGCGAACAGTTGCACACAAACAGTTATATTACACTGATACTATATAATATATAATTTACATGCCTAAATCATCTCTAACACACACACACATACAAACACACATCTAGGCAGGTTTAGGTGTGGCTGGACTGGGATCATAGCAGCTTTTCAGGGATTATTTGGTTCTAGTCTGTGCTAATCAGCTCTAATTCTAGCTCAGTTAATGAAGTGCATATCAAGATGCAATCACGCTAATCAGACTAACACACACACTAACAATACAAATGGCCAGTGTGGATTTATTGTTCTATAGTCTAGACACGGCTACCATCGATGCCTTTGAGAGAATGTCATGAAAGCCTCCAGTTAGACTGTCCACATCACTAGAAGGTCAGATTGATGAACTCGGCTTTAACTGAGCTACCAGGATAATTACGTTTACTTAATACTTCTACTATTGATTTCCTAAGGCCACTAAGCTTCGGGAAAACATCCACATTCCATTTAAATGAACAAACCGTGTAGCCAGGATTCGCAACGAGTCCTTGAGGAGCCCAGCCAGTCCGTGGCCTCTGTTCTGTTCCAGCTCCTTACACACCTGAGCCAGGTAATTACCATTCTGCAGCCACTGATTACTTGGCTCTGGTGGTAGAAGCTGGAAAAGAACCAAGATGTGGATTGGATTGTGATCTGCTAGGGCTGGATTGCAATCATTTGGCCCCGAGCATTCATTAGATTGAGAGGCCTGTGTTTAGTAGTTGTCATCATCCCAGGACTTCATCATTCGTAATTCATGTTTCCTTTTAAATATAGATGTAAGTAACTACCTTTTTTTCTCCTGTGGTAGCTGTGATGTAATTTACCCACATTCAGCCACAATAGCTGGCAGTGTATTTAAACAACATTATTCTGGAGACTTTTAATAGCAACGTTCCTGTTTTGGTCATCCCAAGAACTTTCTACTCCGAGCAAATCTTGGCAAAGTCTCGAAGTTCCCATGTTGAGAAATGTAGTCTGTATTCTGCTGGTGGTTCTGGGTCATTATATGGCTTTGTTATGCCATTTCTTTCACGTTTCAGCCCTGATCAGTCTGTTAAAAAACAGTGAAACTAGAAACCGCTCCTTACATACCAGGCTTCTCCTGTCATGTGGTCTTATTTGGAGCACAGCAGAGGGTGTGTAATGAACTCAAGGGGCAAGCTCAGCAACTCCACAACACTCAAA
Organism: Hemibagrus guttatus; assembly: GCA_033459395.1. Lineage (NCBI taxonomy): Eukaryota > Metazoa > Chordata > Actinopteri > Siluriformes > Bagridae > Hemibagrus > Hemibagrus guttatus. Next base: position 8,634,495 of record JAUCMX010000009.1, on the reverse strand, counting down.
GGAAAACTCAAAGAACAACTCAGTGTGGGCATGTTTATTGTAGAGATACACCCTGGGGTGGTTTTAATGAGACAACAGAGCAGAGTTGGTAGTCTCCAATGCTGTGCCTAAAAAAAAAAAAAAAAAGCAGGATTATGCACTAAGGTCTGGCTGTGAGATCTATGACTGATGGTTAATTTTTATTTCAGGAACATCGTTAGCTGTAAGCGTCCAAAGCAAGAAGCTTCCTCCTGGCTTAAGATTTTTTCCACTGTTTATACTACAGCAGAACAAAGCTGCACAGAAGTGATGTTCACTCTAACAGGCAGGGAGAGAGAACGAGAGGTTATGAGTCTAGAATCTAGACATGAGGTTATATGAAAAGAGCTATAGAAGAAGGCAGACAGGCTTTCCAGTGCTAGTGTGGCAAACATTCACATATACACTATCAACTCTATTCCACAAGTCTCTCTTTAGGAACTTCGACTCCTTGCAGCATCAGTAGGCAGAATGTCTCAGCCTGTCGAGTCAACAAGATGGAAAACCACTCAAGATTTGAAAAAATTTTTCTTTTGAATGACGCATCAAACTTCAGTATGAACCACAACACAGCATTCAGTAAAACTGACCAAAAACAAACCCAAAGAAAAATCCCATTAAGTGTCCATATTTGGACCTATTATTTTTATGGAACACCAAAGAGGGTGGCATAGATTCGGCTCTTATAAAACCACATTGTAGAGTTTCCACAGTTTTTCAGTGCTACTGGATATAAATACCAAGTTGAAACCATACTCAAGAGGCTAGATCTTACCCATTAAGCTTTGGGAAAAAGCTTTGGCTATGTGTTTGTGTGTGTGTGTGTGAGAGAGAGAGAGAGAGACAGAGGGAGAGAGAGGGAGATTGACAGAGAGGGAAGAAAAGTGCAGCTAGAGCTTGTTATGATCTAAACAGCCCATTGACATGCAGCTATGTTGTTGTGGTTCATAATGCTTCTGTTGTGGAAGGAGGTTACTACAGAAGCGCTGCTCCACTGGGATTCAGACCTGCTCCGTTGCACTTCATGCAGCAGCGTGTTACATCTCAGGTACCTGTGCACCATGAAATGCTGAAAATTTATTCCAAAAAATTTTGTTTAACTCTTGAACCATTCTAACATGCTAAGAATGTAGAATAAGGAATATACATACAGTACAGACACACTCAAGATTACAAACACTGTTTTGCATTTTCATTCATTCTGAACAAAAACAAGTTTCAATGTCTCTCAGAAAAACATCTTGGGTGCAGAGGGTCTGCTGGCTGAACCCTGTTGATGAGAGAGAGATAAGAAGAGAATGACAGGAAGTCTATAGTAACTCAAATAAACACTTGCTACAACATTGGTGAGAAATAAAGCTTCTCAGAACTCAACACATCAAATTTGGATGAGCTATAAAAGCAGAAGACCACACTGGGGTCCACTCCTGTCAGCCAAGGACAAGAATCTGAGGCCATCATGAGCACAGACTCACTCAGACTGGACAATTAAAGACTGGGAAAAGACCAGTTGATTTTGTTTTTCTAATCTTTATTTGTCTAGTTTTGATGAGTTTGCTCATGATGGCCTCAGATTCTTGTTTTTGGCTGAGAGGACTGGACCCCAGTGTGGTCTTCTGCTTTTATAGCTCATCCAGGTTTGATGTTTTATTCATGCTGAGATGCTTTTCTGCTCACCACAGTTGTGAGGAGTGATTATTTGATTAGCTGTATCCTTCTTGGTAGCGCAAACCAATCTGGCTTCTGTTATCAACATGGTTGACAAGAAACACACAACACGAAACGCACAACAACTTAAAGAAGCTGCACTAGAAGCCTGGAAAATCATCACAAAAGAAGAATGCAACAGATTATATAATGATGTTAGTGAGTCTCCAGCCTTATTATGAGTTACTGCAAACATAAAACTAAATATTAATTATTAAATATTATTCCATTACTTTTGCGTTGTCATGCTTTAGCCTCCCTGGCCGCAGAGAAACGGTCAGTTAGCAGTAACTCAGGGTTTATGCCAAATCATTTTCATTTGACCCTCACTTATATTGCGTTTAATGGACCCCTGTAATTTCTCTTTATATTTTAGTCTTTTCTGGTGCTGTAATTTGGCCTTTCATGGAGTTTTGTGGCCATCACCAAGTGCAGATTAACTGTGGCATGAGCATACCTGATCATTTACAGCTGATTGGAATTCCACATGCATAATCATCATTTACTAAACCTTTATAAATCCCAAGTAAATTTGTAGTCTGGTTTGGCTTACGCAAACCTTTACACATATATTTATACAAAGAGGCTCATTGTGTGCTCTTCCCCTGAAAAGCAGCTAGCATAGTTTCATTTATTCAGGACAGATTATTCTTATTTAGGCCTAATCCTTTTATTGGTGTTGTACATAAACTGGGTGGATGGAGAAAACATGTCTCATTACAGGTTTGATTACAAAGTCAGTGCACTTTGGGTTCAATTCATTATCCTAAATCGAATTAAACTCACTCTTGGATTTAACCGGCTTGTCATTTTAATACACACTTCATCAAGTGTAGTATCCAGTTTAGCATTACTGAAGGAGCTTTTGAAAGCTACATGTATTACTGTGTATTGCTAATTACTGGTGTTACTGCATGTCTGAGTTAAAGGAATGATTCAGCTGTACATGTGCACACTATAAACACACCCTGGTTTTCAGTAATACTTCACAGACTTGCTGTGGTTTTGTACACAATAGGTTATTGTCATCTATAAACTGTCAAACTGAACCAACACATACGCACATTAAACCGACAAGCTTTAGCTCAGAAGCTAAGCGACTGTGACATTATTTAGGAAATGAGAAGCACGTACTTGCGAAAGAAGAAAATGTGTGTGAAATAGACCTCCATTACTTGTTAACCACATTGTCTTGGTAATTTTTGTGTAAATTGACTAAAATAATTGATGTGATTGGCTGACTCTGTATCATTATCGTTTCTTTCCAGAATCTGCCTTAATTTGTTATAATTACACTCATACCACAGTGAACACTCTGAAGATGTTTTTTTAAAACTTTATAGCTCTGACAGTAATTCTGGCTGCAACATAAATTATTTATAATAACTTACAGCTCATTTACTGGGATTTGTATTACAGACGTTTCACATAATCTCAGCCTAATTATAAATGGTTAAAAAATAAATGAACAAATAAAATAAATAGAACATGTAAATACTAATAAAGTGGAGCTTTATCTATTTATTCATGAATTTATTTATTAAACATTTCTAGAAGTCTCAAGGGTCAGTGTTGGTCTATGCCATAAACCTGTATAGATAACAGAAAAGCTGATGAGGGAATGACTCTTAATTAGGAACTAACTTGTCTCATAGACTTTCTTTACGTTAACTGTGACTATACATGGTTAAAAAATATGCAGGTTGTTTGTTAATACATTAAAAATTGAGTAATTGCTGGCCTATTGCTGTGGTATAAGAGGAATACAACACTTCAGGATGTGCTGTGATAGCAAAATACCCCACTTTGAGGTGTAAAAACATCGCATCACTCGACTGGAGCATTTTATTATAAAAGCACATCCTGTTTTGTTTTTATTCCTTTTTTGAACTCCTTACACTTAAGACTGTGATATGTAACAGTGATGAAATCACCACGGTGACATCAGCGAGAGGCGACAGCAGCTCTGCACTGATAAAGTCACTAATAATTCATGAGTGCTATTAACAGCTCACTGGTATCTTTAATTAAAACCATACATAACTCACCTGCAGTCAGAGATAATGGCTTTGTCTGACTTACTTAAGGTCTTCCTCTATGTCTATCTTCTTCTTTCTCACTATTAATCTGCTCATCCTTAATCAGTTATACCTTATATCTTTAATGTCTCTCTAACATGTAGGACATTTTGTTCTGTTCATATAAAGTTTCCATTACACATAGACCAGTGGCTTTCATTTTGAATTGGCTGGAGAGCCTCCTTTTGATTATACACTGATCAGGCATAACATTATGACCACTGATAGGTGAAATGAATAACACTGATTATCTCCTCATCATGGCACCTGTTAGTGGGTGGGATATTTTAGGCAGCAAATATATCCAGGGAATATACATATAAAAGCAGGGAACACATGGCACCAGGATGCACTATGGGAAGAAGGCAAGCCGGCGGAGGCAGTGTCATGCTTTGGGCAATGTTCTGCTGGGAAACCTTGGGTTACTTTGACACGTACCACCTACCTAAGCATTGTCACAGACCATGTACACCCTTTCATGGAAATGGTATTCCCTGTTGGCTGTGGACTCTTTCAGCAGGATAATGCACCGTGCCACAAAGCAAAAATGGTTCAGGAATGGTTTGATGAGCACAACAATGAGTTTGAGGTGTTGACTTGGCCTCCAAATTCCCCAGATCTCAATCCAATTGAGCATCTGTGGGATGTGCTGGACAAACAAGTCCGATCCATGGAGGCCCCACCTCGCAACTTACAGGACTTAAAGGATCTGCTGCTAACATCTTGGTGTCAGATACCACAGCACACCTTCAGGGATCTAGTAGGGTCCATGCCCTCGACAGATCAGGACTGTTTAGACAGCAAAAGGGGGACCAAGACAATATTAGGACCAAGACAATATCTTACTGCGTTCTGATTTAGTTAAAATATATTTTATATTAGGGGAGCATGGTGGCTTAGTGGTTAGCACGTTTGCCTCACACCTCCAGGGTTGGGGGTACGATTCCTGCCTCTGCCGTGTGTGCGTGTGTGTGTGGAGTTTGCATGTTCTCCCTGTGCCTCGGGGGTTTCCTCTGGGTACTCCGGTTTCCTCCCCCGGTCCAAAGACATGCAATGTAGGTTGATTGGCATCTCTAAATTGTCCGTAGTGTGTGATTGCGTGAGTGAATGAGAGTGTGTGTGTGCTCTGCGATGGGTTGGCACTCCGTCCAGGGTGTATCCTGCCTTGATGACCGATGACGCCTGAGATAGGCACAGGCTCCCCGTGACCCGAGTATAGATCGGATAAGCGGTACAGACAGACAGGACAGGATTTGAAGTGTATATAATTTGTTACTGTACATAATTACTTCTTTCACGTACCTTTATTTTAAGTATTTTATTCTTTGCAGACTTCACACTGTTCTGCAGCGTGCCAGTCATTACTTATCATTCTCTGAAGTGGGAGAAAACTGAACTGGCTAAAATATCTGATGGAGTGTATACATTTCTGACGGCCCTCTTCCTCCTCTGATTCATGTTGCAGCTCATTTTGAGCGTTTCCTTTCTGTACTTATAGATGACTACTGTTTTTCCTTTGTTTGCAAATAGCATACTGTATGCGTGTCATTTAATGCTGATATAAAAATAATAAAAAAGGGACACGAGCCTGTCCTACTTCCCATAGAAAGATAGCTCGAAATGCACTTTTAGAGCTCTACAAGAGTAAGCTGCTTGAATAAGTATATGAGTTTATGGCTGAAAAGTTCAATAATAAATAACTTGATACTTTTGACACTTAAGTACAGGTAAAAGCAGGTACCTTTGTACTTTAACTGAACTCAAAATGTAAAAAGAAGACCTTTACTCTTGGAATTTTGCAAGAGAAAGGTATCTTTCTCTCAAGCACAGGAGTACTTTATCTAGTACTTTATCCACCACTGTTACTTATTAGATATGTTTAATCCTATTAGTAGTTACAATTAAATTAAATCAATTCCTGAAATTTTCTTTCCTTCTTCCTCAAAAGTCAATATTTTCCTTTTAAGCACCCCGTGTAGTATCTCCAAGTACCCCTGGGGTATGCAAACCCCCATGCTGACAAACTAACATGATTATAAAGTAAATTGTCATTTTTAATACTTGTTCCTGAGGTGTTTTGCCTTCAGCAAGTGAAATGCATGCTCAGATGGATTCAGGTGAAATTGGGATTTGTAGAACGTTCCGCTTCTTTGCCCTCGAAGCATGCTTTCAGATATTAATCTTCGTATTCAGTGTGCAGCATCGTCCAGTGATATACCCTTATACACTTCAGAATTAATCCTGTTTTGGTTTGGCCACGTCATTAATGTTAAAGGCAGCCATTTCTGGAGGATCTGATCTGGCTGACTGTGGGAAGTGTTTTGTTTTTTTCACCAAGAAAATAATTCTTTTGTCATTCACCACAGTTCTTTTGGCCTGTTGGTGATTTGTTTTGATTTTTCAGCCTAATGATGGTTTGCTTTACTGGCAGTCGCAGCTCTTTGGACTTTATGTTGAGAGTTAGCAGCAACAGATTTAAAATGCAAAATGTCACCGATGGGATCAGCACTAGACCTTTTATCTGCTTACTCGTAAAAGAAATATTGAGGGAATAACACACTTGGCCACGGAACAGTTGAGGAGTCAGTGGTGCAATTACTTCTGGGAGCTTAGTGTTTAAGTCATTGAACTACTGATTGGAAGGTTGTGAGTTCAAATCCCAGGTCCACCGAGTGTTCACTGCTGGGCCCCTGAGCAAGGTCCTTAACCCTCAATTGCCCTCAATATATCAGGGAAAAAGGTAGGTATACATCTAGACTCTTCTCTGTTCTGGCCCCGAGGTGGTGGAACGAACTTCCCTTAGGTATCCGTACGGCCGAGTCTCTGACCGTCTTCAAACGGCAACTGAAGACTTACCTCTTCCTGAAGTACTTAAACTAGCTCTTATTTTTCCCTGTTTATGTATTATGCTGCAAAGTTTAAAAAAAAAATAAAAAAATCCAAGTCAGTTTAGGCTAATGGTATCCCAAGTTTGTGTCCTATTGAACCAGTGTTAATGTATTCATTGACTGAGAACTAAAGCACTTTTGTACGTCGCGTCTGCCAAATGCCAGAAATGTAAATGTAAATGTAAATATACACCGATCAGGCATAACATTATGGGTCAGAGCTGTTTCGGATTGGAGGCATGATTGGAACTTACACAATGTTAGGCAGGTGGTTTTAATCTTATGGCTGATATATAGCAGTGTATAACAGTGAAATTGTAAAAGGCGGATTAATAACGGTGCTAGATGGAGGTCCCATGAAGGCCCTATGGAGGCCCCACCTTGCAACTTACAGGACTTAAAGGATCTGCTGCTAACATCTTGGTGCCAGATACCACAGCACACCTTCAAGGATCTAGTGGAGTCCATGCCTCTGCAGATCAGGACTGTTTAGACAGCAAAAGGGGGACCAAGACAATATTAGGCATAATGTTATGCCTGATCCTTGTAAGTCGCTCTGAATAAGGGCGTCCGTCGAATGCCAGAAATGTAAATGTACTTCTGCCCCCTTAAAAAATGGGGGACCAGATATAAAAAGTGCGAGAGTGTGAGAGAATCACTATTTACATAAAGAGCATTGTAATATTACTGTAGTCACATTTGTGCTCATATATATCTTGTTCTGGTTTTATAAAATAAATATAGACACCTACCAGTCAATCAGAGGCATGTTCTTCATACTGTAACAGTTCAAATAAGGACATTTGTATATGAATTAAAAAGTGGAATATGAACTGATATGTAGACAAATCTGTAAAAGGATTCCTTGCAGGTCTCTTGGAGATCTTTCACACCTTGGTTAGTTTGTATAATTAATAGTCATGCAGTTCACGTCCTGTCCCTCTCTAAGGACACCAGCTTTAGCTGTTTTATTGGTTCCTTTAGTTCTTCTGAGCCGCTCCACCTTTGAAGGATCAGACCCAGAGGCTACGATGAGGCAGTTTCATCTCAGTGGCATTTGCTTTGTGAGTGATGATTATCGAGCCGGAATGGTAGTGGCGTTTCACCTGCGCTCAGTGAGTGATGATCTGTTGTCTCAGAGCCGTCGTAGTGGCTGTGATCACAGTTGCATCTCTTTTAATCTGGACTGCCTGCACAAGGTGCTTTATCTGTACGCTGACAGATAGAGGCGAAGAAATGGAGGTCACTTTAGAGGACATTCACTACTGTGTGTGTGTGAGGATGGGTGGATGGGTGTATCCGCTTATAGCTTGTAGGAGAAGATTCAATTATCTACTGACCCAGTGTCTAGCCGTGTCTTCTTTTCACTGTATGTATGTGTGTACGGGAACATGCACTTCTACCTAAAAAGAGTGACAGATCTTTGAGCTTTTTCCATCCATTTTTCTATCTCAGCCCACTGAAATAAAGAGGTGGACAGAACAGTAGGAGGACATGAACGCACCTGTCCCTTTTAGTCCCTGTCACTCTTTGGTGTTTTGTTAAAAGCATCGCCTAAGGGCTGCTGCTGCTGCATCTGTAAAACATGCCCTCAACAGGGAGTGCTTCTGATACTTTGCATTACTAAGGCTTCCCCTGTCCACTCTCTGTGTAAACATATGGCATAATCTCACCGAAGTGGGCATGTTGCACGAACACATTCAAACAAGCACCTTCAAATGAACACAATCCTGTCACCTTTTAGGGGAGAGAGAATTTTTGAATAATCTTAAAACAACACAAACTCTGCTGGGTAGAAACCACAGAGCAACAGAGTTTTTTCTTTGTAATGCAAATATTTTATGGACGTATATTTCACAGCACTGTAGAGAGCAAGACAGGACAAAAGTAAGCAAGTAAACAGGATGGGACATGCTGTCATAGGAAAATAAAACACAATGATTGGGTGTGATGTGTTGCTAGCTTGAGATTTTATTCCTCTTATGTCATGTCAATTTCCCAATACGTTTTTTTTGTTTTAATTCATATTAATGAATAATGCATTGTACTTTCTTGTTTTTAAATTTAATATTATGGAACGTCTATGAAACAGTCCCTCACTTTTTCCTCTCTCTTGAGTGCATAATAAAAATGTTACAGAAAAGTTTTTTTGTTTTTTTTTAAATGTCATGTGACCCTTCAGGTGCTCAGCAGAACAGAGCAGAGCTCTGTGGTATAATATATTTTAATGTAAATCAGTAATGTAAAATATCATTCATTCATTGTCTACCGCTTATCCGATCTATTCTCGGGTCACGGGGAGCCTGTGCCTATCTCGGGCGTCATTGGGCATCAAGGCAGGATACACCCTGGATGGAGTGCCAACCCATCGCAGGGCCCCACACACACTCTCATTCACTCAAACAATCACACACTACGGACAATTTAGAGATGCCAATCAACCTATAATGCATGTCTTTGGACCGGGGGAGGAAACCGGAGTACCCGGAGGAAACCCCCGAGGCACGGGGAGAACATGCAAACTCCCACACACACACACGACAGAGGCGGGAATCGAATCCCCAACCCTGGAGGTGTGAGGCAAACATGCTAACCACTAAGCCACCGTGCCCCCCTAATGTAAAATATATTTTAACTAAATCAGAACGCAGTAAGAAGCTGTTCTCTATGGGACATCATTTAACCCGCTCTCTAGGGAATATTATTTCTAAGTGATTTGTGTGGGATCAACAATTACTGCTTCAAAGAAATGTCTCAATTTTCAGCTAGCATCAAACCCGGCTTTAAAAAATGTAGAAAGTTCTGATTTTACTAGACCCAGAGATCATTCGTCTGTTTGTAAAAGACGGACATCTCTCAGCAGTTTGAGGAGATTCTATTACTTTTAGAATTTTGATTATTTCTTTTGTTTGGCTATAGAGTTTGCAATTTTGACCTGGTACAGTGATATGGGAGAGACCTGCATACTACATGTCTCTGCTTTTCAGCTAAAACATTCTGAGGGAAAGGTTGAAAAGGAAGTGAAAAATCAGGAAGTGAAAATGGTTATTTATCTAGGCCAACACTTACTTTATCTAGTTTAACATTAATCTGTCAATTCACAAGTTCTTGTGAGCCAACAGAAAGCAAGCGGGTGGGACTGTGGTCGCTTTAGTTAGTGGGTTTGTTAGTTATGTTAATATTCTTGCTTTTTCTCACAGGATTTTAGTGTTAGCATTGTGGGTACCTCTGTTATGATTAGACCTAGCTGACACGGCAATGAACCTGAATCATTAGGCTACTGTTAAATGTTTCCGTAGAGTATTATTAATGAATTAATTTATTATACACTTGGAGTCGAATTAGACCTTATTTTAACGCAAATTGAAACTTCACCTGAAATGTCTCCATCAAGTGCTTTGTTTAGAGCTGACACCTATTTTCCTTTTTTCTGTAATAGCAATTGTGTGTGTGTGTGTGTGTGTGTGTGTGTGAGTGAGTGAGTGAAATAGTGAAGAGTGATCCAGGCAAGTAGAAACGGAAATGCCAGTCAGTAGCTCTGCACAATGCCTGTGTTGTTCGAGTTAGAACAGTTGACTTGGGCTAACTGAGTGAGGTCCAGTAGAAAAAGAAAATTATCCACCTACACACACCAGCAAAATCCTCCACATTGTCTGTGAAAGAAGCAGCGAATGATTTACAAGGGTCGTCTTTTTTCTTCAGCATTCTGCTGTGCATAATGAGGTGGCGTTCGTTGCTGTGTGAAGCTTCTCATCTCATTTATTCATAAAACCAAACCTTAAAAAAAACCTTACACAATCACCTTGTGATGACATCCTGAGTAACACTTGGCTGATGAGTGAGCGATGCAGCTCCTGTTTCAGTCGGCGAGAAGAAAGAAAGAGTGAGAATATACAACAGGTCAAACAAACAGCAAGCTTATATCCCACTTGGGGAGTATCGTACTAATGTATCCCAGCATCAGATATTCCATCTGGAGAAGCACCAGACACTGGGAAGGACAGAGAATTCTGGGTAATCAGGACTCAGGTTGTACTGTGGAACAGATCCCTGGCAATTAGTCAATATGAAGGGGAAGCTGATATGGCCGGTGGTTTAAAAAGAAAGAAATGGAGACTGATGAGCAGTAATTATATATATATATATATATATATATATATATATATATAAAAACAAAACAATCAGAGCAGCGGTGCTGTTATTCCTAAATGTGTACAGATTCTGAGTGTGTTTTAAAGGAAAACTAAAAAAGCTTTTTAACCTACTCTCTATAGCTTGTGTCTGTAGCACATATGCAGTTTCCATGGTGAATGTTTCTTTGTGATGACCGAAAGTGATGGAAGCTCCAGATCATGTCGGCCGAGCTGAGGCCAGTTGTTCAATTCTGTCAAAGGTTAAGTGGGAAAAAAGAGTTTTGTTGAATATCTTCATAAACGCGAAATTCAAGGGGAAAGCTTTAAATCTGTACAATTCATTAGAGCTGGAGCTAGTTTTTCAAAGAGACTAAGATGTAGTTAAATCAATGGATGGGTGACATTAAAAGAAGAACATAAAAGCAGAAACATAATGAGTGCCGTAAAGCACAAAACATGTAACTGAGGTTTCTCTTCATCCTGTCATATACAAATATGCTTAACAATATCACAAAGGAAAATAAAGCTTGGAAGGAAGCAGCAGAGATTATTGCTCTTTCTGGTAGCTACTGTAGTACATTTCCCCACCTGTTTTCATGCCCTCCTCAAGTGAACACAAGTGAGTCTTTGAGAGACAATCTGAAAGCAACAACTGCTACACATGGACAGTGTGTTTTTTCCTTATGTGAGTAAAGAGCAGATGAGTGACACTGAGAGAGAGAGAGAGAGAGAGAGAGAGAGAGAGAGAGAGAGAGAGAGAGAGAAAGCTAGGCATACTGTTTTCTACATGTTTTTTGCCTGAAATTCCAGTCACTGCTTTGCATTATTTTATTTATGAATATATAATAAAATTATGAGGAACAATAATATGCAAATTTCAACCCTTTCCATTTCTGTATGTGTGCCTTAGCGCAGAAGTACGGAACAGAAATAGCTACAAGGAACTGAGAACAATGCTGATGCTGTTGTAGAGCAGTTGACTCTGGGAAATCAGGGGACAGATCTATGGTCATTAGTCAATATGAAGGCCAGCTGATATGGTTTGTGGTTGGAAAAGAAAGGAGACAGAGACAAGAGGTTCAGGAGAAGAAATTGATTGAGGAAAGACAGGTTGATGGTAAGGGACAGATGGGCTTGTCCCGTGCCTGCTCGCTGTTATTGCAGCTAGTTCTGGACCAAGCAGAGCTTTGGCATGAATGTCTGTGGTATTCCTGTCTACAGCCAAGCGTGAGGGGGAAGAGCCCCAAACTAACCAGCATTCCCTCATGTCTAAACAGGCATGGCTTTAATTCCTTGCCCAAACCCTCTGAACATACACTAGCTCTTTCATACACATTCCTTATATTTTTCTTTAAGCTTTCATGCTTCTACACAGTCGTTCATTCACACAGTTTTGTAGTTATAACTCCTTCTGCTAACAGTACTCGGGAAGCCTTAATGTCTGTCACAGCCAGACAGTGTCTGTTCATTTGTTAAGCTTTTAGTTATTGTTAACGGCATTCGAATAGTAAAATAATAAAATAAGGGCGTCCCCTTATAAGTTGCGCAACAGTAAAGCGTCGTCTTGAGATCGCAGAATTGGACAGCATTACTGTTTCCTGTCAAGCTGAGAGACACTAGGCAATCATGTGTGTGTGGGAGCTCATGTATGCAGATCAAGGCAGATAGCACTTTCATCTCTGTGTGTGAAGCCCTGTGATGTAGCATGAAACAGCACTTTTCAGGTGTGGGAGTGGTCATGCTACCTGTTTGGTACTGTGTGTGTTATGTGGTAAGGAAGGACAGGTTAGTAAGTGGGAATTGGTAATGACTGAAACTGGAAGACGAATTAAAGTGTGGTGGAAAAAAAAATACAATAATAGAACAGGAATTTCTAGAGATCTGTAAAACTATCAAACATTGCAACTGGAAGAAAGAGGCTTTTTATCTACCTCCTTATCTCTCATTCTGTTTCTGTTTATCTCTCTGCCACCCCCACCCCCCACTCTCTACAGGGTTTTTAGTTGATTTGGTTGGCACAGCATAAACATTTTCACATCTCGCTAAGCCTCAATATGCCCTTGTCACAACAAATCCATTGCAGAAGGGCAGTCTAAAGCAGTGCGGTTTGTGAAGATCACAAGGTCACTGTGAATTCAGGGTAGGCTATGACTTTACTGGACATGCCACTGCTGTCTGTCTGTCTGTCTGCGTGTGCCTGTGTGTGTGTGCAGGTGCGGTAACTCAGGATACGATAATTCAGAAAGCAGCCTCGGTTTTTAATGCACTCCATCCATTCAGTGTCTCCAATAACAGCTTTATACCGCGATGCGATGTGGTCTTTTAATATTACCACAAACCGCAAGAGTGAGCTGTGCGAGCTAATGACACTCAATCACTTCCATATACACACACACACACGTGCACACACAATCACAAACACACACACACATTTCCCAAGACAACTCCATATCCTATTTACTCAGCGAGACGTGGCGCCAAATCTGGGCTTTCACTTTTGCAATTAAAAATGTGCATGTTGTGAATTTTCTTTATTGCCAGGTAACGCTAAATCTCTCTCCATGCAAACACATACTAGAACAGAGCGTGGAGTAGTTTGTGCTGTGTGTCGTGCTCTATTAGCTTTTATTGAATGTGAGCCTTGTATCCGTAAGGCTGGGGAATGATTCTGGCTTCCTGCCATAATTGTAGAGAAACTGAAAATTACGTTTCATTCTCAATTAGTTTGTATGGAGCAATCTTAACGATTGGGACTTGCTATGGGCTGGTAAAAGATTAAGTTCTTTTTTATGAGTAGTTGTTCATTTATTTGGGCTTTGGAATCATGGGAAATTAGCGAGCACTGCGTGTGTATTCTACCTCCAGTACAACAATGATCACACTGGATATGTGCCACTGTAAAAGAAAGAGATTAGACTAATGATGTGGCTCCAGGGCATTGACTCCCAAATGAGAAATACTGCTGCTGGGAATGTTTTTTCACACTGACCAAAAAAAATTAGAAGCCTCTGAAATGTGAGGCAGTTGTCTTTGTCTTGCTGCTTATGTTGTTTCATGAGTGTTAGATGTTAACGTGGTGAAACTTCAAAAACAGCAGAATGTCCTGACATTGCTGAGATAACCGGCTACATCTTGTGATATTGACTAATTTCATTGTTAGTTAATAACATTTTTTCATGCAAATGGTGATTTAATGAATTAAACACAATGGGGCGTGGTGTTATAGGAAAAAAACAAGGTTGTGTAATGTTATTTTCCTGAAACAGTATACTGCTTCATTGTTTAAGCTCTCTGGGGCGGTGGTAGCTCTAGTGGTTAAGGCGCTGGGTCGTTGACCAGAAGATCAGGTTCGAGCCCCAGCAACGCCAAGCTGCCACCGTTGGGCCCTTGAGCAAGGCCCCCAACCCACCCTGCTCCAGGGGCGCCACATCATGGCTAACTGTGCGTTCTGACCCCAACCCCTAATGATGGGATATGTGAAGAAAGAATTTTGCTGTGCAGTAATGTTTATGTGGCAAATAAAGACAACTTAACTCTCTTATATGACAACAGTTTGCCAAGGATTATATTATATAAAGAAATCTAGAATATTTTAATACTTTAATTCTGGTTATAGTGGGGTCCAAAAGCCTAAGACATCATATTTTCTTTTTAAATAAAAAAAAGTTTTGAGAACAAATAAAGGATTTGTGCAACATCTTCAGTATTTAATATATAACGTACAAATTCTAGGTGACTGTTTACTGTATATTTGAGATCTGTGTCTAGCTCCTTCATAGAAAAGGCTAGATTTTCCATGAAACTCATCCCTTCCATCGAAGCACGTGTTCAGTCGACACACCGATGGATTTGGTCTTAACGTGAATGATCAGATTTCACACAAACCTCTGGAGTCTGTGTCAGCTTGAGTGCACGCTGTCGGAAATTCCTGTAAATATTTATAAGATTCTAAGATTTCACTCAAGTTGTTGCTGATAATATCGATTATAATGAAAACCTCAGTGAAAAAATGGCAAACAAATGCTTTTTCACCGGTCTCAGACTTTTGGACTCCACTATTTAATGTTTAATGTTGTGGAACATCTGCAAAAAAAGTTATCACTTGGGTTATAATAGCTAGAAACCGTTGTTCTGGCACCAGCCTCCGAGTCTCTCGTCTGAATGTATTGAGACAAAACAATGCAAAGCATTTCCTATCATTATAACTGGAATAGATTTAAATCTTTACCTTTGGCTGCTATAAAGCACTGACATCTGAGAGTCTTACCAAAATGCCCAATAAACAACTCTTCACAGAAAACCTCCCCATATCAATGATTACACTAGTTAATATCCAACATTCTCCATAAACTGTAAATGAGTTGTTGCTATAGAAACAATGACGTGTTAGAACGAGCACATTAATATAAACCAGTGATTTGAATTACAGCCAGAATGACGGACCAGTCAGGATCAAGAATTCAACAACGCTCTGTTCTAATAAATGCTAATATTCTCTAGCTCTCAGAATATCCATTAGGCAAGCTCGAATAAACAGAATTTCTCCTGAAACTGTTGCCTCTCTTCCACTATAGTAGTGTTTTCCAATGCCATTTTGTTACAGAAGCTCTGTCGTACCAGAGCTGACATGTTTATGCAAACATTCAATTCTGATAAATATGACTGAATGCCTCTGAATACTGCTAGCGTAACACTGAGTATATTTTAATAACTGGATTATGATGATCAGATGATTGGAATGGGTTGCCAGGTATTTCCTGTGCGTAGACGTTACCTGTCCTCCTGATTCCTCTTCATATCAGGATAATCACTTAACCTTTTGTCCATATTGTGTCAAATTTACTACAGAATTCTGCATGCATTAATATTCAAACAAAATGAACTTGTTACCTTATTGTCACTGTCAGAAATGCATCTTTAATGCCGGATCACACAGTTTATTCCTACCACATGCAGCTGCTTTTATTGCGTGCCGTGTAGGGTAATGAAGATTCCACAGCAGCAGTCCTGTGCCTGGCAAAGATCAGAATTTATCATTATTGTGGTGTTTGATGTTGAAATGAGTGTGAGAAAAGTGTTTCATTGTCACAGGTCAATCCTATGGCTTTAAAAACCTGACCGTCAAGCGTCATTGCTAATGCCAAAGGTTTTAATGACAGAGATTTGGTCTGATATGTAAAGGCAGGCCTTGTGTTTGTTGCTGTATGGAATTGGAAAATGAATGGCAGCATGTCTGATTATTCGCCCTTCTCGACCAAATCATTTTCATGATTAATCACCCTACCCAGCTTTGCGTGACCCACACACTGAATGCTCCTAAATCAGATTTAACGCTGCGTTGACTTCCCTACAGTTTATTGGGTGCAGTTTTTCTTCAGTGTAAAACACCGCCGTCTTAAAGTATTTCTTGGGCTCCGCTCAGTGCATTGTGCATCTGTGTTCCGTCACGGTGTATGTGCTTTAATTAAATTCCCTGCCGTGGGTATTGAGAGGAGTTTTCAGCTGTAGTAGTTATTCTGCTGTTGAGTAAGTGTGAGTTTATAAAGCAGAAGTGCCTGTGAGCAGGGCTTAGTACAGAGTGGGACTTCCTGCAAAGAGAGGAAGTGTCATTTATTTACTCGCAATCCATCACCTGCAGTGCATGAAATGACGGACAGCATGTCTTTGCCATCTGCGTCTTCATATTCGAAGAGAGAATCAGATGTCTGGAATTGTCAAAATGGATTCATTAACAGCATCCTATTTTAATACGTTTGTGTCACGTTGTGTGTTAGGAGAGATCTGTGCTAGTGTCCAGCACATTAATGTTTAATTAGGTTGCAGACTGCTGAGTAAATCTCGTGTAAATCATTTAGAAATTGCTGTTTATGGTAAAGTCATTTGTAAAGTGTTTTTTTTTTGGGGCATGATGCTGATATTACTACTAGGGGCATTGGTGGCTCAGTGGTAGGTTTCTCGTCTATAATGCGGAAGGCCCGGGTTCGATTCCCAGCCAATGCCTCAACCCCAGCCACTGGATGCAGTGCCAGTCCCAAGCCTGGAAAAATGGGAGGGTTGCATCAGGAAGGGCATCTGGCGTAAAACATTCGCCAAGTTGTTGTGCGGACCAGCTGGACCACTGTGGCGACCCCGAACAGGGAGCAGCCGAAAGCAACCTCCCATGCTGATATTAATACTAGCGTTCAAGTGAGAGATGATAGTATCTGTTTATGTAGCTTCTAAAGCTAATTAGTTCAAACAAAGCAAATACAGCAATACACAGTGTGAAACTATGAGAATCTCGATTTCTCCACTTTCCCGCTGTTGCTGGTTGAAGTATGGTGATATTTTTCCCCATGTACTACTACTGCTAACTCTACACACTACCAATAGAAGCAGTGAAGGCATTTACTCCTTTGTACACCTGGCAAAAAGGGAAGGAAAATGTGACACGATGAATGGATGAGTGTCTGTCTGCTCAGGCATTAGCATTGCTCTGTATTAACACTGACAATGTTAAATTGACTTGCACAGGCTAGTCTGAGTTAGCTAACTAGCTACAAACGCTAATTTTGCCATAATCTCGCAATTAGCTAGCAAAGTTTAAAAATGGTTATGTTGCTAGATAAAGAGACACTATTTTGGAAAAGTATCTTTTTTTTATACTATTCAATAAGCAGTCAGCTTTTTTTTTGCAAGAACTAGTATACAGACTTATCTCTTATTCCTGATTGCTACATACTCATGAATAATGTTTACAGTTTGTAATGTGAACCTGAAATTGTGCTGACAAAGAATGCAATTGAAATACACAAACATTTATTTTGAAATGAAGAGTTTATGCACTTGTAGCAGTTTATATAGCTCTGCATATCTGTCATATGCAATAGTAAAATAAACAACTGAACACTCTTCCGGTGTTAAATACAATAACATGTTGACTTTGTGGATTTAAAAGTGACACATAATGTGTTTTTCTTAAGTGTGCACAGATGTGTTGGGAGAAAAAAAGTAACAAGCTACATGTTGTTTCATCACATCTGTTTTGGGAGTGAAGGGAGAACATTTTTTTTGGACTCTCTATTGTTCTTCTCTCCGATACTCCCGGGTCCAGATTTGGATGGAAAAAAGGTCACAAGCTTTGTTTCTCTCTCCATGACCTCACACTCAGCCTCCCTTTAAATGTTTGAGTAACCAAAACACAGACCCACCTTCAGCCAGTTCCTAACCAAATCATCTCCAGGAGATAGGGCTCCAGGGACACGCCTACTCAGAGAGCCAGCCAATCACTAGGCATTATCGGTGCCCCTCCTCTCCCTCGCTCTGCCTCCCTATTCTAAGTGAGTGAAAGAGGGTTTATGTTTTTTTCTTATGATGGTACATGTGCTCCTCAGATTAGAGTTGATGAGGGGAAAAATCCAGAACATTCCCAGCCTTTGTCCATGTGATTCCTCTTTAATGGCATTCACACTGATGCTCTCTCTCTCTATCTCTCTCTCTCTCTCTCTTTCTCTCTCGCTCTCTCTCTCTCTCTCTCTCAGTTTTGTAAAAGATAATTGGGCAAAATCCTGGAAATTTGGATGATTTTACATATATATATATTTTTTTGTTGGGAGCTTAGCTTTTTGAATGCTTGTGGTTTCTAGAAAACTCTGGCAGACTCACGGTGTCTTTGGCTATTAGAAGTGAGTGTGTGTATATGTGTGTGTGTGTGTGTGTGTGTGTTTTCTGTGTGTGTGTGTTTAGGGGCATGTTCTGTATCTTGGTGGGGACCACTTTCTCTGTTTATTTTTTCATATGTGTCCCTTTGGTTGCCAAACATTAAGGGTTAGATTTATATGTAGGCATAGCATTAATAGCTGCATCAACAATTATGTCTGTGTGTGTGTGTGTGTGTGTGTGTGTGTGTGTGTGTGTGTGTGTGTGTGTGTGGGTTTGGTCATTTTGTATTGGTTTCCTTCTATACTTGGGTAAGAATGGAAGTTTAATGGGGAAGCCAATCAGTCAGAGGGATAAACAGGGACATCTTAATGGCTAAGGAAGAAATATTTTGGTGTAGAAAGGGCAAATTGGAGGAACTTGAAGAAGCAAAAGTAACATATTCTTTATTTCCTGTAATTCCATTTTTATGGACTATATATCTAGCACTCATCCTGGCAGTGGGGTTACTGACCTTTCAGCATGTATCCAGAATGTTTTAATGTTCAGTCTCACTACTCCAGATATCTAAGAAGTGCATGTTTACACACACACACACACACACGCTGCTTACATGACTGCTAACAAATTTCCCTCTCAGCGTGTGGTGTGGTTTTGAACATGACCAATGCTGCTTTCATGTTGTTTTTTTCTGGGTTATGTGCTTTCGTTCACTTTGCCATGTGCTTGTTCTGTCTTCATCCCGTCCTGTCATTGGTTGATTGGTTGATTATCCGAAATAATCAATGTGGCAGTGGTAGCTCAAATAGTTAAGGCTGTGGGTTGTTGATTGGGGTTCAAGCCCCAGCACCACCAAGCCCCACTGTTGGGCAAACGAAGCAAGTCTCTTAACCCTCCCTGCTCCAGGGGCACTGTATCATAGATGCCCTTGCGCTCTAATCCCAGCTTCCTCAGCTGGGATATGCTGTAATGTATGTGTGGCGATAATAAAGGCTTCTTGCCCTCAGTTCTCACCTGTTTCATGTTAAGCTCTTAATTAGTTTGTCTGTGCATAGTTTTTACATGTGTTTATATTGTATTTAAGTCTGTTTGAGAAGTCTAAGCCTTCCTGTTAACTCTGCCTGTTGAACTTCCTGTGTTTTCTTTCCTGCCATGAACATGTACTCCGGGTGTCTGATTCATCCGAATGTGACACGCTTGTGTCCTGCTTCATCTGAGCACATGTTACAGTAATGTGCAGCAATGTAACATGTCAGAGGAAATACTGTTCTGCTGCTATGGGACACTTCTTACTACAGATTTTTCTCCATCTGGATGCTGATGGCACAGTTTTCAGAGCTCCTGAAACAGCTTTTCTAATCAAATTGTAAGACTGTGTAGAGTCTACTGTGCACTGTGCCGTATATTTATTGCTTTTGAATCTGTTGTATATTAGGTGCTCACGTTTTTGCACTTCATGTGTGTTTGCAGTTCAGTGCCACCATATTGTGTGTTGCACTGTGGCCCTCAAGAAATGACATTCTATTCCAAGGTTATATGAAGGAATTTGCACCTGGTTCGACTCTACACATCATCCTCATGCTCTTGTGTGTCTGTAATGTAATGAAACCTTACAGCTGTGGAACAAAAAAAATCCATCCAGGATGTTTTAGAAAGAGAAAGCTAGAAGCCTGTAGCTGTGCACTGATATGTATCAGCATTTCAGAAGCAAGACTGTCTCCTACACTTTACCTCTCAGCAGTCATCGACTCAGTAACGGCTTCAGGTGCCATTAAAATAAACACCACAATTAATGCTAATGAAGTGTGTTTGCTTTATAGGTTTGTCGCTTAAGGCTTGGTGTGTTTGTGTGTGTGTGTGAAAGAGAGAGTTTATTGTCCATGCTGTGTATGGGTTTGGGTCTGAGTTGAGCTTAGGTCTCGGTACACGGGGACTCGTCAGTATCTAAAATAACTTCAGCATTCTAGGGATAGCATATGGAATCAGATTCCCTTGTAAAAACTGACCAAGCAAAAACCTTTTAAACTGAAAAAGGCATTTGGATCCACTTGTCCAGATTTTTCTCCACTCACTCATTCTTGCTGCTCAGACGCTCGTTTGTTCCTGATGCTCCTCAGCTTGTATGCAGTGAGGGTGTGGTAGCCTCCATTTTCCCCTAATCATCATTAGAGTAGGAGGGAGCTGTTATTAGATTAGCAGTGATTTACACACGCTAGCTACTGTAACTCAATCCAGGCCAACCCACTCAAGTCCATTTCCTCATTCAGAAATGCTGCGTAATCACAAAGTCATGTGACGCCTCTAAGTGAATTAGGGGAGTGAATATAATACCGAAGTGTTGGTATAGCATGATCAGGAAATCTGAAATAGTTTCTTAATAATGTTATGCGTTTCTGGTTTACATTACATCACATAAAACATAATATCAAGTAACACCATCATGCCATATACATTCGAGTTGATCCGTTGCCTGATAACGTGTGGTGCGAGAATTCTTTTAAAGATTGTCTAATAGGCTGGATGCCCAATGAACATCTTTCAGGATGCACACACATTTAATTTTTTCTAAACTAGAGGTAAAAACATGGGGAATTTTTTTTAATACTTCCATCCATAGGTATGAAAAAAGATGGGAGTCCAGCTTCCTTTTGTTCTTTACCAGTTGAATTCAGTGACACGATTTGCTAAATATAACAGCCCGCACATTCTAAATATAAGCCAATTGAACATATACTCTTTGTAATGATTTTGATTGAGAGCAGCATGCTCCAGTTCTCCAGAGTGAATTTTTGTGTTCAGCTCAAGGCACCAGATTAAGGCACTGGATGAGCTCTCAGATGATCCCAGTGAAATATCTTCAAGCCCACCATTTTGGACCAAGAAAATACGAGCACTTTAAATGAAGATATTTGCCACAGTTTTGAACGCATTTACTAAAATCTGCTGAACCTTTTTTTCCTCCATATAAACCAAGTACGCTCAGCAGTTGAAAAAGGTTCGAAGTTACATTCTACATTGTAAGCCTCAAGCTTAAGAATCTGGGGTCAGCTTATTGGTCATTTGCCACTGATGAAGACTATTTAAGGTATCAAAAATACAGACAAATCACCTACCCTGCTAGCCTGTTTACTCATCATTTTCAATCATCATTGTATATTTGACCAGTAAAATTTGAATTTAATAATTTTTTTTATAGAAAAAGGACAATCATATACAATACAGCATGCAGTATATTTTGTCTGTGTCATGAAAATAGAATAAATTAGAATAAAAATTGACTCTAACATTAAATTACAGTAAAAATAAAACAACTGTTTAGGTAGGAACAGAACGGTACAGGGCGTCTGCCTTTACATGCATATGAATTTAATATAACAGCTTCAACTCTTCTGGGAAGGCTTTCCACAAGGTTTAGGAGTGTGATTATAGGAATTTCTGACCATTCCACTATTTGTGAGGTCAGACACTGATGTTGGACAAGAAGGCCCGGCTCGCAGTCTCCGCTCTAATTCATCCCAAAGGTGCTCTATCAGGTTGAGGTCAGGACTCTGTGCAGGCCAGTTAAGTTCCTCCACACCAAACTCGCTCATCCATGTCTTTATGGACCTTGCTTTGTGCACTGGTGTGCAGTCATGTTGGAACAGGAAGGGGTCATCCCCAAACTGTTCCCACAAAGTTAGGAGCATGAAATTGTCCAAAATGTCTTGATCTGATGAAGCATTAAGAATTCCTTTCACTGGAATTAAGGGGCCAAGCCCAACCCCTGAATTCATTGATTTGGAGGAGTGTCCCAAAACTTTTGGCAATATAGTGTATATTCAATTCAGTTTATTTGTATAGTGCTTTTAACATAATATATATGTTTCTTACTGTATTCATATCAGTTATGTTGTATGTATATATATATATATATATATATATATGAGCAGTTGTGAGCATATGTGTTCTGTGTAAAAATGCGGTGGAGGTAGTGGGTGTTGTGCAGACAGGTCCAGAAAAGTCCAAGTTCTTAAGTGTTGTCCTGGTTGAAGTCTAACTTCTTAAGTATTCTCTTGATTATAATCATTTACAATCAGTAATAATCGATTTCTGTTTCAATCATTGCCTTTTAAGTTGATGCGTCGGTCCGAAGCGTCTGATAGTTACACCTTTTGTCTGTATTGCTGTTGAAATGTAGGAAGGGTTTTCGAGCTTGTGTATCAGACCTAAAATGGAGCAGGCTGCTCTCATGTCTGCTTCTTTCATCTTCCAAAATGACAGCAAGATATTCACAAAGGATGCTGTACCCAAACCTGTTCTTTCCTACGCTTTCATCTTTTTCACCATCTCACTCCCTCAGTTATTTACAAACTCTTCGACAAACGCTTTCCTCTTCCTTCCTCACAGTCATTTCCTCTTGATTTAAGAAACTAAGCCAAGCTTGGTCATCACAATGACTTCTTTTGCATATTTCTGGACTGAACTCCAGTAGCATTCTTTTTCTCTCACTTTCTCTCTCACATACACACATACACACACAATTCCCTGAATCAGCTGCTGACACAGCTACCGTTCTCTTAGCACAAACACTTTTCCCCCAAGCTGTCAACAACCTCGCATCCGAGGTGAAAAAGAGGACTGACCCTTCCTATTAGTTACTGAATGAGGACTATCGTGGATATGCTCTGTGGAAATGTTTATATAATACGTGTGATTGTGTGTATGTTCCTGCGCGTGGTATCAATATAATCTGATTTCTCCCCAGAGGAAAACCATCAGGTTCAATCAGACACTAAATGCCTTGGTTCAGATTTGAGAAGGAGCAAACAAACCTATGGTGTTATACAGCATTGTAGTGTAGTGTGATGCTTCTTTAATACCGCTTTGTGGAAAACAATTCAGTAGTGTTAGCTTTGTTTCTTTTTCTTTATTTAAATGAGGTATATGCTGATGTACTCTATGGAGTAAAGATACGCACGCTAATTTGATTGGAATGAACAGAGAAGCACAGTGAATTTATACAGACCACATGGACTAGTCAATTGCCGGGTATGGAGTCAGTCTAACGTAATGAGTATGTAGATAAGATTTGGCTGAAAGTTCAAGTGTGAACTCAGACGTATGCTGCCGTTTTGATTACATTTGGCTGGAAGTTTATTCTCATCAGAGCGCAGTCTGATGCTGTTGTGGTGATTAGATTTAGATGAAGTTCAGGTCTGATGCTGCTGTCATGGTTACGTAGATTACATTTGGCTGCAGGTTGAGGCCTGGGGTCAGGCTGATGATGCTGTAGTGATTATGCATATTAGATTTAACTGAATGTTGTGGTCTGGGCTTGGTCGGATGCTGTAATAATGATGTAAGATCAGATATAGCTGTATGTGCATCTCTCTCTCTCTCTCTCTCTCTCTCCACACACACACACACACACACACACACACACACACACACACACACACACACACAC
>JAUCMX010000009.1:8588087-8608087 GCA_033459395.1 Hemibagrus guttatus | reverse complement strand
AACAATGGCTCAATGGTCACTGCAGTCTGCTCCTAGAACCACTTCATTACACTTGTGGCATTTCAGGATATAGGATTGTAAACATGCAATGTACACCGACCATGCATAACATTATGACCTACTGCCTAATATTGTGTTGGTCCCTCTTTTGCTGCCCGTCATGCACTGTGTATTCTGACACCTTTCTATCAGAACCAGCATTAACTTCTTCAGCAATTTGAGCAACAGTAGCTCATCTGTTGGATCGGGCCACACGGGCCAGCCTTCTCTCCCCACGTGCATCCATGAGCCTTGGCCGTCCATGACCCTGTCGCCGGTTCACCACTGTTCCTTCCTTGGACCACTTTTGATAGATACTGACCACTGCAGACCGGGAACACCCCACAAGAGCTGCAGTTTTGGAGATGCTCTAATCCAGTGGTCTAGCCATCACAATTTGGCCCTTGTCAAACTCGCTCAAATCCTTACGCTTGTCCATTTTTCCTGCTTCTAACACATCAACTTTGAGGACAAAATGTTCACTTGCTGCCTAATATATCCCACCCACTAACTGGTGCCATGATGAGGAGATCATCAGTCTTATTCACTTCACCTGTCAGGGCCTCCTGGTGGTCCAGTGGCAGGATCCCGTGCTCTTATTGCCGCGGCCCGGGTTCGATTAAAAGGAAATCACTTTACCTATCAGTCGACATGATATTATGGCTATTATATTGGTGTATATATTATATTCATGTGACTACCATTTGTATCCACAATTATAAATTTGATCTTACATATTACCTCAGCAATCACAAAGAAATGGTTTTTACCAGAAATAGCTTCTACCAAAAACAAAACAAGGCACTCTACGTTATTGGGACTATAATGCTCATCAAGGTAGTTGACTCATGTCTTTTTCTTGATATTTTGGTCCTGAAACACATTCAATCCATCAAAACATATATCTACTATACCTAGCACCGTTATTAATCCGCCTTTTACAATTTCACTGTTATACACTGCTATATATCAGCCATAACATTAAAACCACCTGCCTAACATTGTGTAAGTTCCAATCATACCTCCAATCCGAAACAGCTCTGACCCGGCGAGGCACGGACTCCTTTGAAGGTGTGCTGTGATTCTGGCACAAAGTTGTTAGCAGCAGATTCTTTAAGTTTAAGAGGTGGGGTTTCCATGGATCAGACTTGTTTGTCCAGCACATTCCACAGATGCTCGATCAGACTGAGATCTGCGGAATCTGGAGGCCGAGTCAACACCTTGAACTCTTTGTCATGTTCCTCAAACCATTTCTGAACAGTTTTTGCAGTGTAGGACGGAGCATTATCCTGCTGAAACAGTTGTATTTAGCCTGCCGGTGATACGTGCCATCTTCGTTTGCCTTCTTCCCATAATGCATTCTGGTGCCGTCTTTTCCCAGGTAAGTGATGTACATGTGTCCGGCCATCCACATGATGTAAAAGAACATGTGATTCATCAGACCAGCTTCTTCCATTGCTCAATGGTCCAGTTCTGATGGTCACGTGCTCATCGTAGGTAGTTTTCAGTAGTGGTCAAGGATCTGCATAGTCACTCTGAGCAGTCTGCAGCTTCACAGCCCCATACAAAGCAAACTGAGATACACAGGTTAGCCCTCCCTCCTCATGAGCCTTGGGAAGTCAATGACCCTGTCACTATATTCACTAGTTATCCCTCCGTTGGCCACTTTTGGTAGGTACTAACCACTGCATACCAGGAACACCACACAAGATCTACCGTTTTTGAGATGCCCGGACCCGGTCTCCTAGCCGACACAATTCCAATATTCCTTGTCAAAGTCACTCAGATCTCTTGCACATTTTCCTACTTCCAACAAATCAGTAAGCATTTCCTGTCAACATTTCATTTCAAGATTTAATGTGCTAACTGACAGGTCAAGTTTGAAGTGTTACCGAGAGAGAGAGAGAGAGAGAGAGAGAGAGAGGGGATCAATCTAGTCGCAGTAGTTAAGGGTTAAGGGTTTTGCTCTCTGGTCATCCTGAGATTTGAACTTGAAGTGACTTGAGAAATTCCAGCAGCTGTTCAAAATAAGATGGATAAGATGGCCAAGAGTTGGCCAAGAGAGTGGCATTAGGACTTGCCTCAAGATGCGCTTTTCTAAAACTGACTGTCTGCTTTCTTACTAATAGTTAGAAGCAGCTTTAAACCTGTGTACTGTATCATTAGCCAGAATTATTATATTTGCACAGTATCACAATATGATCCCATTAGTCACTGGACATGAATTAATATCTATGTTGTAAATATCTGTGTTGTGAATTTGAATCCCAGGTCCACCAAACTGCCAGTGCTGAGCCCCTGAGCAAGGCCCTTAACCCTCAATTGCTCAGATGTATATAATACAAAAAAAGTGTAAGTTGCCAAATGCCAGAAATGTAAATGTAAATATGAACAAGCCGTCTCTATAGCCATCAATGCTTTATCCACATTTGCAGCCAAAATTACAGCAGCCTTTAATGGATGTTTAATGGCAGGTTCAGTGTCAAATCAGCGATTGTTCTCAGGCTGGAGGAATCTGAAAAGGGGCTTTATTATATTCTCTACCTAGGATTTGTGCCTCGGGATGAAATGTCCTCTAAATTAACATGCAGTAGAAAATTGTGAGTCAGTGTTTAATGCAAAAAAACCCAAAACAATTTGTGTCGATATGAATAGTAAGTAATGTACCATAGACACTGCATGTATAGAATCATCAAACAGTCATTAGAGCTGTAGTTGAGTATGATTTTAGTTAGAATGAACAGAGAATATGTTCTAAGTGTGTGTGTGTGTGTGTGCGTGTGTGTGTGTGTGTGTGTGTGTGTGTATACACCGATCAGGCATAACATTATGAGCAGTGACAGGTGAAGTGAAGAACACTGATTATCTCCTCATCATGGCACCTGTTAGTGGGTGGGATATATTAGGCAGCAAGTGAACATTTTGTCCTCAAAGTTGATGTGTTAGAAGCAGGAAAAATGGACAAGCGTAAGGATTTGAGCGAGTTTGACGAGGGCCAAATTGTGATGGCTAGACCACTGGATCAGAGCATCTCCAAAACTGCAGCTCTTGTGGGGTGTTCCCGGTCTGCAGTGGTCAATATCTATCAAAAGTGATCCAAGGAAGGAACAGTGGTGAACCGGCGACAGGGTCATGGGCGGCCAAGGCTCACTGATGCATGTGGGGAGTGAAGGCTGGCCCGTGTGATCCGATCCAACAGACAAGATGGAAGAAGGTGGCCTGGTCTGGTGAATTCACGTTTTACAGTTTATCAGAAATTCTAACAGGGAAGTTTCATTTGTTTGCAAGTAGAAGTAGGAGTAAGGTGCATATTTATTATTATTATTATTATTTATATCATTTATTATATATATATATATATATATATATATATATATATATATATATATATATATATATATATATATATATATATATATATATAAAATCATCATATTTATATTTATTATTAAATAAACACACTCACTTCATATTTAAATCTAAGTACAGTTATTTGCAGCATTGATACTGAGACAGATGTAGTAGTGTTGTTAGTATTGTGTTACACTGTTCCATCTGTATCTATACACAGATGTATAGAAGTTTCATCTGGTCAGCACTACACTACATACAGCTGCATTTTAATGTGGTTTCCTGAAGCTGTACTTTATTTTCAGGAGTTGAAGTAGTCTGGAAGTAGGAAACATTTTCTTTTTTCATTTGCTCGGCGTTGAGTAAAGTTTTTTTTTTTTTTAAAGAACGTTTGATATCCTGAAGCTAATTAAGCAGTGACGTCGCTGGACTGGATAATGAGGTCCTTTTAATTAGAGTCCAGTTTAATAAACGAGACAAGCACTTCCCATCATGCAGTATTTTACTGTTGCTCTCTTGTAATGAGAGCGAGAAGGAATGTATGCTGGGAGATTATTATACATCTCCTCAGGGTGATCTGACTCATAAACACCTGTGATGGTAAATAAGTGACTTGTCAAACGCTAAATATATGAAGTCACCCTCTTGTCACAAGACACTCACAGAAAAAAGTCATTCATTGATCCGAGTATTTTCTATCAAGTGCAGAATTTTCACTTAATAAAAATATGAACAAAGCATAAATAGGTAAATAATAATAATAAAGTTTGTGAGGTTTGTTATACTCAAATATAAAGTAATTTTTTTTTATTGTTGACATTATATTAATATGTAACTATATATTTTACTGTGGGAGGGCGTGGTGGCTTGGTGGCTTGGTGGTTAGCACGTTTGCCTCACACCTCCAGGGTTGGGGTGTTTGATTCCCGCCTCCGCCGTGTGTGTGGAGTTTGCATGTTCTCCCCGTGCCTCGGGGGTTTCCTCCGGGTGCTCCGGTTTCCTCCCCCGGTCCAAAGACATGCATTGTAGGTTGATTGGCATATCTAAATTGTCCGTAGTGTGTGAATGAGAGTGTGTGTGTATGTGTGTGTGTGTGTGTGTGTGTGTGTGTGTGTGCCCTGCGATGGGTTGGCACTCCGTCCAGGGTGTATCCTGCCTTGATGCCCAATGACGCCTGAGATAGATACAGGCTCCCTGTGACCGAAGTATAGATCGGATAAGCGGCAGACAACGAATGGATATTTTACTGTGGAGAAGTAGTATATATTCACATCAATGTATAATTTGTTTGGCGGCATGGTGGCTTAGTGGTTAGCACATTCGCCTCACACCGAGTCTCAATCCCGCTCACTGTGTGTGTGGAGTTTGCATGTTCTCCCCGTGCTTGGTGGGTTTCCTCCGGGTGCTCCGGTTTCCTCCGTAGATTGCGTGAGTGAATGAGTGTGTGTGTGTGTGTGTGTGCCCTGCGATGGGTTGGCACTCCACCCAGGGTGTATCCTGCCTTGATGCCTGATGACGCCTGAGATAGGCACAGGCTCCCCGTGAGCCGAGAATAGATCGGATAAATGGTACAGACAATGGATGGTATAATTTGTTTTAGCGATGGAATATTTACATTTATACACAGGATCAGAGGTCAGCCTACGGAGGCATTCGATCTGAGAACCTTTCAGATTTCATCTGAATTTGTTTCAAGTATGTTCTTTGTAACAGCACAGGTTCTGATATTAGAATATGATTTCAGGTAAATTCTGTGGAAGCATGACGTAACGAGCAGGCGAGGTGTTTGAAAGTGAAGTGTGATTAACGTGCAGAGTCAGAACTATAAGATACTTTCTACTAATTCCTTATTTTCTCTCTCACTTGCTCTCTTTCTCCATTGTTAGCGCCTCTGTGTGTCTTGTGTGTGTGTGTGTGAGAGAGAGAGAGAGAGAAAGAGAGAGAGAGATGGAGATAGCAGAGGTAGGCAAGATGTCATGCTTGTCTTAACTCATCACTTTTAATAAGCCCTTAAACTAGTACAGCCTCTCTGACAAGCAGAAGAGTGTCTGTGAAACACAAAACACACACACACACACACACACACACACACTTCCCTTTTACTATTACCTGCTTTGTAGACTATAGTATGTTTACACCCTGATGGAGAGCTAAATGATACTGTTTTGCCATTGGCATTTACTTTTGCCTTTGAATTTTAATTACTTAAAAGATGAATTCTTTTAAATACATTTGCATATTAATGAGGCTGTTATTCTTATACTGCACAGACATTAGAAGAAGTTGCTTTCGGCTGCTCCCTGTTCGGGGTCGCCACAGCGGACCAACTGGTCCGCACAACAACTTGGCACAGGTTTTACGCCGGATGCCCTTCCTGCCGCAACCCTCCCATTTTTTCCGGGCTTGGGACCGGCACTGTATCCAGTGGCTGGGGTTGAGGCATTGGCTGGAATCGAACCCGGGCCTTCCGCATGATAGGCGAGAAACCTACCACTGAGCCACCAATGCCTCATACTGCACAGACATTGATGGCTGTATTTTACCCAAGAACCCAAGTAATGAGCGCTAATTATTATGTGCAGTGGGATAGGTTGTGTGCTGAGTTAGTGTGTGTGATTTAAAAGGATTGAAATGAGGTTTCTGTGTGTGCCAAATGTTCTCGATCGCCTCAGCAAGCTCCCATCTCAAAGACACCCAGAATAATAAAACTAACTACGATAAGCAATGAGACGTGACTCTCGGCCTCATAATACAGTACGAACATACAATAAAGGCATGGATACTGTACATGACTGTTCGTTATATTTTTATTATTAGTTTGTACCACAGCATTTTTGAGCTCATTATAACAAAGAAATACGTATGGTTGCTATGGTGACGCTTTCTGTAAAGGGGATGTTTATTTAGCTTTTATAGAAGGAGTCTCCAGTTTCAGCACTTGTAATGGCACAGGACGGGAAAATGTTGAGGTTGGAGAACTTTGTTGTTTCTAGGTAACATGATAAGTGGTTTTTTTTTGTTTGTTTGTTTGTTTGTGTGTGTGTGTGTGAGTGTGTGTTTTTTTAATTAACTTAAAGAGGGAAAAAAATAAAGAGAGGCTGCTGAGGGAAAGAAAATTGCAGTCATTGGCAGATTGCTGTGAATGAAAACCCTTAGGGACATAATGTTATTGGAAACTAATCTTTGGGGAGGTAATGGATCACACCGCTGCATGCCCTGAAGTGTTTTATTCCTTACAACTGAAAATATGAATGAAATCCTTTTCAGAGGCTCTGTTTAAATGCAATGAATATTTAATGTAAAAGCTAATTTTGGACATTGTAATTAAAACTAATCACTTTAAGAAACTTTTATTTTAAAAAGACACTAGCATATAAAAATAGTCTTTTTTTTATTATGACAGTAAATAAGTTTGCATTCAGCCTGCAGAAACAGACGTAAGTCCAGGTTTAATGCTTGCTCTTCAGCTGTAGTAATGCACACATGCAATCTTTGTTCCTGAAGAGACTTTTGGGATTACTGAGTCATATTTTGGGGCAATTACCTTAAAACCCTGTGTTTTATACCTGTAGTAATTGTGAGCTATTCGTTAATATTGAATAGGCCATAAAAGGTACATTTTTTTTATCTTTATATCTTTTTTTTTAATTTGCTCACAGATTTTTTTATGCTGATATTCTGCAGCATATTACATTACTGGCTCAAGATACATGTTAAATATACAGTGAAGCTGAAACACTGCCCAGTATAGTGTTTGAGGATTTATGCCTATATTCACACACACACACACACACACACACACACTATATTGCCAAAAGTTTTGGGACATCTGCCTTTACATGCACATGCATTTAATACGGAGTTGTCCAGCCCTTTGCAGCTATAACAGCTTCAACTCTTCTGGGAAGGCTTTCCACAAGGTTTAGGAGTGTGTTTACGGGAATTTTTGACCATTCCACTAGAGGCACATTTGTTGGACGAGAAGGCCTGGCTCGCAGTCTCCGCTCTAATTCATCCCAACGGTGTTCTATCGGGTTGAGGTCAGGACTCTGTGAATTTCCTCCACACCAAACTCGCTCATCCATGCCTTTATGGACCTTGCTTTGTGCACTGGTGTGGAGTCATGTTGGAACAGGAAGCGGTCATCCCCAAACTGTTCCCACAAAGTTGGGAGCATGAAATTGTCCAAAATGTCTTGGTATGCTGAAGCATTAAGAGTTCCTTTCACTGGAACTAAGGGGCCAAGTCCAACCCCTGAATTCAATGATTTGGAGGGGTGTCCCAAAACTTTTGGCAACATAATGTATGTGTGGCCTGGTGGACTAACGGAACCATTCTGGAGGACCATGTGGTTCAGATATTGTACCCTAAAAGTGGTGCCATGTATCAGGATGATAATTCACCGATACACACAGCAAGGCTGGTGACAGATTGGTTTGATGAACATGAAAGTGAGGCTGAACATTTCCCACGGCCTGCACAGTCACCACAGCTGTATGCTATTGAGCCATTTTGGGGTGTTTTAGAGGAGCGAGTCAGGAAAGCATCAAAGCATTGTGTAGTGACCTGGCCATTTTTCTGCAAGAGGAATGGCTCAAAATCCCTCTGGTCACGGTTCAGGACTTGTATCCATCATCCCCAAGATGAATTGATGTTGTACTATACTACCACAAAAGGAGGCCCTATACCATACTAATAATTATTGTCTAAAACCAGGTGTTTCAATTTCTCATATATATATATATATATATATATATATATATATATATATATATATACACACTTGTACACATATACAGATATTCTGAAAATGATCAAAGCTAAATGTATCATAAATTCTTCTCTCACTCTCTCTCTCTCCCTCTCTCTCTCTCTCTCTCTCTCTCCACACACACACACACACACACACACACACACACACACACACACACACACACACACAGTAGTGCAGATTGTGGATACGTCATCGTCAGATTATTGAGCTGTACACGGTATTATGTCTCTCTCTGACCCTGAGGCTGATACGCAGCTTGGATTGCATCGGTGTAAAGCAGTGTAATTAGAGATTACTTTCGGGATTTCAGCCCCGAACGAGAGTGAGAAGGAGAGTGTGGGTCTGTATTTCTGTGTTCTTATCATCAGTCGCACAGCAACAATGCTGTGCTTGCTGGGTCCCAGGAAAAAAAAAAGTGACTACTCAGGATTAGCCTTTAAAGCACAAATCCCTCCCATTTGCTCTGTCTTTTACTATAGAACTGGGAGATGTGTGTGTGCATGGAATAGAAACTAGAGCAAGGGAGGCTAAGAGCATGATAAAGACTGAAAGAAAAGGCAAATGAGACCAGAGAGCTCTTGGCAAGCTTTTAGGAGAGATTGATTTTTCCTTGCACATTTCATTTGCTTACACACAGGTGGAGGTTATGAAGCTGGGATTCACAGTCTGGTAGCTGTGCTTCTTAGTTCCATTCCAGTATTTTATTGCCATATCAGTGAAAACGGAGTGGAGTTTGTTGCAGTTGGGTCTGATGTGTTGTGAAGTTTCAATTTAGTGTTCAGAAATACTGTATGTTTGAAGCTTGCCTACAACACTTAGTGAGCAGAAATCATAATATGTACCATACCACAGCATGAAGCTGACCGCTGAAAAGGCGCTGATCAATAGTTCCGGCGGTAAGGCAAATCCATCCGTCCGTCCATCCATCCATCTAGTTCCCTGTTTTCTGCAACGCTTATCCTACACAGGATCGTGGGAAGCCTGGAGCCTATCCCAGGGGAATGAAGATGGGATCTCAGGGCACAAACACACACCCATTCACACCCCAAAGACATTTTAGAGATTCCAATCAGCTTTACAACATACTTTATGTCTTTGGACTGTGGGAGGAAAGCAGACCGCCTTGAGGAAACCCCTGAAGCACCGAGAACATGTCCCCATAAGGCAAATCTCAGGTTTATATTAATGTGTTTATTCTTATTGTTTCTACAGTATCAGCTAAAGCACATGGACTTGTACAGTGGACGCTTCTTATAATCTAAGAAATAATAGTCTTTTGACCCAATTGTCAATATGAAGAATTCTGTAGCCATCGTTATGGTTGGAGTTTGTGTTTTCTGGTCTAGTGATAGATAACAAGCAACAGGGGATATTGTTTATGTGTAACGTGGTTGCTACATGCGCCGGCATGCCAGTGAGACAGACCCAGATGCAGGATTCAAATTTACTTTATTAACATAAACACGAGACATGGGGAAGACTAACCTATCCACTAGACATGACGGTAATAAAACAAAACCTAACATACAAAACAAGGAACACAGAACAATAGCCGACAAGGACAGGTACAAAAGGATCCCTATAAATAGGGCTAAACATTAAGGATGATAGGGAACGCGTGGCACAAAATACACACGATAAAGCAGGCTCCATAGAATCACCTGCCAGCTCCCCCTCCAGGCCTGGCAGGGAACTGTCCAGCGGTTCCTGACATCATGTCATTTAAAAAAAAATGAAATATAAAAATATATTTAATGACAAGTTGTTGTGGTATCTGTGGAATAAAACACTTTGGTCACACCACCCTATTGATTCCATTCCTATAAGAGCACACCCCATTGAGCTTTAATATTTAATGCTGCCCTGAAGTCTTGTTATTGTAAGGGATAATTTCCTAAGAATAACAATATCAAGAAAATTCCAACAGCAGCCCAACTGTAAACTTTATACATATAATGTATGTAGTATTTTAGTAATACTGTACAGTATTGGAGTGAGTAATGTTGCAGCCTGACAACTCCAGGGTCCTTGGTTCGATCCTGAGATCAGCTAACCATCTGTGTTGTGGTTTGCATGTTCTCCCTGTGTCCATTTGGGTTTTCTTTGGCTTCTCTGGTTTCCTTTCACCTCCGAAAAGATGCTATTAGCTGGTTTGGTTACAATAAATTGCCATTACATGTGAATGTCTGTGCTTGGTGTTCTGCGATGGTCTGACTTGCCGTTCAGGGTATATTCCTGGAACAGATCCATTTGCATTTTTTAGGTGCACCTGTCTTATGCCTTACACTTACACTCATTGACCATTTTTCAAATAAACCTATCCTGTAGTTTCAGCTTGTGTGACTGTGAGAGGAGCCACAATCTCTGACTGTTAGTGTGGTGGTCCATTCTCAGTGCTAGTGTCAGTGATATGAGTAAATCAGTTGCAGAAATTTTCAAACCTTTTAATATCAGAACTGGGTTGAGAAACAGTCTACCAATTAAAAATATCCAGTTAACATCAGTGCTGTGGTCAGAAACTGACAGATTAACGGCTACACCATGACTAACACAAGTTAAAGGACTTGGAAAACCTTAAAATTTAGCCTCTAATTGCACAGCTAAAGCATGGATTAACAAGAGCAACAATGAGCATATGCACTGCATAAGGACCACAGCAACACCGCTGTGTGTGATAAGCTTAAACCAGCACCACACACACTTACACAGAAACACACAACCACACCAGTGTTACTGCTGGGCTGAGTATAGTCCAACACCCAAATTCTATCTGATTAGATCTAGTCCCGTTAGACCACAGGACGAGGTAAAGTGGAACTGACAAAGTGAGTATAGCAACAGACAGGTTACTGTCAGCAATTACACACCCTCTGATACAGTCAACTGCACAATTATTGGCACACATGGTGAACATGGGCCAAATAAATTGTTGAAAATCTTTCAATTCATTCTGTAAATATGAGAAGCTTTATCTGAAGTACATTTTATTATTGGCCTGCATCTTCTTCTTCTTCTTCTTTCGGCTTCTCCCTTCAGGGGTCGCCACAGCGAATCATCTCTCTCCACCTATCCCTATCTTCTGCATCCTCAACCCTTGCACCCACTAGCTTCATATCCTCATTAATTACATCCATATACCTCCTCTTTGGCCTTCCTCTTTGCCTCCTGCCTGGCAGCTTCATGTCCAACATTCTCCTACCAATATACTCACTCTCCCTCCTCTGAACATGTCCAAACCATCTTAATCTGGCCTCCCTAACTTTGTCCCCCAAACGTCCAACATGAGCTGTCCCTCTGATGTACTCGTTCCTAATCCTGTCCAATCTTGTCACTCCCAAAGAGAACCTCAACATCTTCAGCTCTGCTACCTCTAGCTCTGACTCCTGTCTCTTCCTCAGTGACACTGTCTCTAAACCATACAGCATGGCCGGTCTCACCACTGTCCTGTACACCTTCCCCTTGATTCTCGCTGATATTTTCTGATCACACAGAACTCCCGACACCTTTCTCCACCCATTCCAACCTGCCTGCACTCGCTTCTTTACCTCTTTCCCACACTCTCCATTACTCTGGACTGTTGACCCCAAGTACTTAAACTCCTGTACCTTCTTCACCTCTTCACCCTGTAACCTTACTGTTCCACTTCCCTCCCTTTCATTCACACACATGTACTCAGTCTTACTACGACTGACTTTCATCCCTCTTCTCTCCAGCGCAAACCTCCACCTCTCCAGGTTTTCCTCCACCTGCTCCCTGCTCTCACTACAGATCACAATGTCATCTGCAAACATCATTGTCCAAGGAGACTCCTGTCTGACCTCCTCTGACAACTGGTCCATCACTATAGCAAACAGGAAGGGGCTCAGAGCCGATCCCTGATGCAGTCCCACCTCCACATTGAACTCCTCTGTCTGACCTACAGCACACCTCACCACTGTCCTGCTCCTCTCATACATGTCCTGCACCACTCTGACATACTTCTCTGCTACTCCTGACTTCCTCATACAGTACCACAGCTCTTCTCTTGGCACCCTGTCATACGCTTTCTCCAAGTCTACAAACACACAGTGCAACTCCCTCTGACCATCCCTATACTTCTCCATCAAAATTCTCAGAGCAAAAATTGCATCTGTTGTGCTCTTTCTGGGCATGAAGCCATACTGCTGCTCACAAATTTCCACAACCTTCCTTAACCTAGCTTCCACTACTCTTTCCCATAGCTTCATTGTATGGCTCATCAACTTTATCCCCCTATAGTTACTGCAACTCTGCACGTCACCCTTATTCTTAAAGATCGGCACTAACACACTTCTTCTCCATTCCTCAGGCATCCTCTCACTCTCTAAAACCCTGTTGAACAAACTAGCTAAAAATTCCACTGCTGCCTCTCCCAAACACTTCCAGACCTCCACCGGGATGTCATCAGGACCAACTGCCTTCCCACTTTTCATCCTCTTCAAAGCCTTCCTGACTTCATCCTTTCTAATCTTATCTACTTTCTGTTCCACAGAGTTCACCCCTTCTACTCTTTTTTCCCTCTCATTTTCCTCATTCATCAGCTCCTCAAAGTATTCCTTCCATCTCCTCTGTACACTCTCCTCACTTGTGAGCACCCTTCCATCTCTATCCTTAATAACTCTAACTTGCTGCACATCCTTCCCATCTCGATCCCTCTGCCTAGCTAACCTGTACAAGTCCTTCTCTCCTTCTCTAGTGTCTAACCTAGTGTACAACTCGTCATATGCCTTCTGCTTGGCCTTAGACACCTCCCTCTTCACTCTGCGCTGTAACTCCTTGTATTCCTGTCTATTCTCTTCAGTCCTGTCCATGTCCCACTTCTTCTTGGCTAACCTCTTCCTCTGGATACTATCCTGAACTTCCTCATTCCACCACCAAGTCTCCTTATCTTCTTTCCTCCTTCCAGATGACACACCCAGCACCTTTCTCCCTGTCTCCCTGATCACTTCTGCTGTAGTTTCCCAGTCATCTGGCAGCACTACCTGACCACCCAGAGCCTGCCTCAACTTCTGTCTAAATTCCTCACAACATTCCTCCTTTTTCAGCTTCCACCACTTGGTTTTCTTCTCTATCTCTGACCTCTTCTTCTTACAGACCATCAGAGTCATCCTACACACCACCATCCTATGCTGTCTGGCTACACTCTCTCCCACTACCACTTTACAGTCACTAATCTCTTTCAGATTGCCTCTTCTACATAGGATGTAGTCTACCTGTGTTCTCCTACCTCCACTCTTGTAAGTCACTCTATGCTCCTCCCTCTTCTGAAAATAAGTGTTAAATTATTGGCCTGCATATACCTGCATTTTTTAAGTTGTAGTTTTTTTAGTGTAGCTAATACCCTGGTATACATTTATTTCATTCATTTATTCATTCATTCATTCATTGTCTACCATTTATTCGATCTATACTCGGGTCACGGGGAGCCTGTGCCTATCTCAGGCGTCATCGGTCATCAAGGCAGGATACACCCTGGACGGAGTGCCAACCCATCGCAGGGCACACACACACACACACTCTCATTCACTCACTACGGACAATTTAGAGACGCCAATCAGCCTA
Organism: Hemibagrus guttatus; assembly: GCA_033459395.1. NCBI lineage: Eukaryota > Metazoa > Chordata > Actinopteri > Siluriformes > Bagridae > Hemibagrus > Hemibagrus guttatus. The sequence goes on along the minus strand of JAUCMX010000009.1, from coordinate 8,594,343 downwards.
CAATGCATGTCTTTGGACCGGGGGAGGAAACCAGAGTACCCGGAGGAAACTCCCAAGGCACGGGGAGAACATGCAAACTCCACACACACATGGCAGAGGCGGGAATCAAACACCCAACCCTGGAGGTGTGAGGCAACCGTGCTAACCACCAAGCCACCATTCCCCCCATATTACATTTATTTTTTAATTAAAAATATTTTTATTATTTTTTTATTATTATTATGCTATAAAACAAGATCTTGGTGGCCATGGACATTGTTTATACTAGCTCAATCTGGCAACACCATAGTCTGTTCTGTCTGCTGCCTGACCCTTGAGCGAGGGGAAAAGTGATTCCTGACCCAGTGAGCCCCTATTAGTGCCACCAGCTCCCATTGTTGACTACCAGGTGCAGTAATAACTCTATGGAGCTAGATGGGGCAGTTAATGGAGCAGCCCAGAAAAAAGCAGAGCAAATCAACAGAACATTGTTGTATATCTGTCAAATAATACTATTTAAAAAAAAAAAAAAAAACCCTGGTAGAAAGATGTACTAATATTTCAGCAGAATTAAAATGTATGAGGTTGTGAATGAAGACTTGGTTTATTGTGGGGTTTTGCCAAACCTGCCTTTGTGGAGGAGGTGCCACTGGTGGGATCCGTCTCCTACATCCTGGATGGTGTGAAACAGAGTTAGTCACACTCCAGTCCATTAGGGTTACACGCCATAAAATACCAAGTGCCCTTTGCTTTTTTTTTGCCAGTTATGCAGTAAAGTATGTTTAATGTGATGCTTGTGTGGTTGTCAGAAAGCCCTGATAAATAAGGCTTTATAATTCATTGCAGATCCAAACAGATGCTGATCTTTGACTCTTTTTCGGCGACTCATATTCTCACGACTGTTTAAGTGCATAAGTCACGTCCACAGAGAACTGCAGTTCAAGCCTAGCGATTGAAATCGACCAGTGTGTGCGGGAGATGCATCGACTGGCCTGCTAAGAAGGGCAGTGTGTGTAGGAGAAGCTGAAATGGGAGGGGCTATAAATCCCTTCACTGAATGCAGAATGGGGGGTGAAAGTGCTGGAAGTCTGCCTCTGTCTCTCCATCTGCCTTTCTGGATGAAAACTGCCTCTCTAAATGTAAACGAGTGCAGTCTTTGTGTTGTAAAGGCCAGACAGAGAGAAGGAAGGGCTCAAAATAACCTGATCTTTCCATTCGCTCCTCCAAATAAGCAGGCCTCTGTGAGGCCCTGGTCAAAAGCTCACTTAATAATTTAGTTTTATTTATTGGTGCATAACGCTAAGGAGTTTGACTTGAATTATTGAGCAGTGATACCATGAATTATGAAGTCTAATAAAAACTCTCAAAAGGCTTCAGTGTTTCTTGGTGATCAGATTAAAATTAAATGTTCCCTCTTTGTCTGTGTAGGTAATGTGGTTGATATCTACCAGAGGGAGTTCTTGGCTCTGAGAGATCGCCTCCATTCGGCAGAGCAGGAGAACCTGAAACGCTCCAAAGAGCTCAACCTGGTGCTGGATGAGATCAAGCGAGCCATCGCTGAGAAGCAAGCGCTGCGAGACATCAACCGCACATGGAGCAGCTTGTCCGGTGAGAGAGGGACACTTGTAGTGAATTCAACTGACTCTGTTTACACAGAAGGACAATCTGGTTTAAAAAGTAGTTTTTAAACTGCAAATATAAAGCTAATCAATTCTGGCTGGACAAATTGGATTTTTAACATTATACAGATGATTTCATGTTAGCCTCCTGGTGGTCCAGCGGCAGGATCCCGTGCTGTCATTGCTGCGGCCCGGGTTCGATTCCCAGCTTAACCCAGCCTCTGAAGAGTTAACTCTCAGAGCTGGTCCCAAGCCCGGATAAAATGGGAGGGTTGCATCAGGAAGGGCATCCGGTGTAAAAACCTGTGCCAAATCCAAACATGCAGACCAAATGATCCGCTGTGGCGACCCCGAACAGGGAGCAGCCGAAAGAACAACAGATGATTTCATGTTAATTAATTCATTATTTAATTGTAATTCTGAAATTCTTTTTTTTTGTTGTTGTTGTTGGCAAAAAGATCACAAGAGAGCAAGAAAAAGTACCTTTCCTGATCCAGTTGAGAAAGGAGTGTGTTGCTGGCTGCTCTCACAGTGAAAAGACTGTAAATTGCTGGAATCGTCCTCACACAGTAGGCAGGTGGACGTAGGCTGCGTCTTTACTATACCATTATATCTATGGAATTACATACTGCTTGTACACATAAGGCTCAGTCTAAAGCCTTGAACATATGGCATGCTGTTTTTAATATTGTGTTGACATTTCACTCTTCTTTGTAAACTTTTTTCTATTTATTTTACAGTTTTGTGTTCATGCCTATATCCTTGGAGTCTCCCGTGGGTGGGAGGAGTTGGGGGATGGATCCATGTTTAGTTTCTCTGTTCTTTACTGTACAACTTCTTTATGAAGCTGAAACTCAAGCAAGATAGCAAGAAAATGAGATTAAAAATTGAAGTAGACATTTCTAAAAATCACAGCTTCCTTCATTCCCTTACTCATTCATTCATCCATTCATTTACTCACTCACTCACTCACTCACTCATCCATTCGTTCATTCATTTACTATTTCATTTATTTATTCAACCTACTGAAAGTTGTCTGTTTGAACACAAGGACCACAAGGCCACAGTGAAGAAAAAAGCTCAGAGAATGAAGATCATACGAACCTTATACATTTTATGTGAAGCATAATAACCCACTGCTGATCTGCATTCGATTTCTGACCGTGAATAGATGGCTAAATGTGTGACTGTGTGTCTGTGACAGATGAAACCAAGCTGAAGCTCTGGAACGTCACCAGCAGTAAGAATGTGCTACAGCTGCCCAGCATCTTCCACCACCTGCCCCATCTGCTGGCCAAGGAGACCAGCCTGCAACCAGCCGTGCATGTCGGCCAGGGCCGCACCGGAGGTGTGTGTGTGTGTGTGTGTGTTTTGTGTGTGTTTCATCTCTGTCTTGTATCATGCTTGCATCAGATTCTGTGGTCCTCGCTGTGCTTTTCTGATCCACTTCAGTCTCATCACATCACTCTTCTTCTGAGACTATTTATAACTCTTTTAACATTATTTATAACTCTCTTTCTGCCACTTGTTATCCATTAAAAAAAAGCTGTTGAGCCTTTTTCATGACCCTGATGTCTCTTCAGGAGGAGAGGACCTGCTGTTCTCTGCTGGCTCAGGCCCAGCTTTGCCTCAATTCCAGCTCTTTCCGCTATGCTTGTGCATAAACAGCATGAGACTGTGGATTGTTGGTCTAATTTCCTACTAAGCCACAGATGTGCCTATATTAGACCACTAAGAATTTGATCTATAGTCATGGTCTGAGTGCTAGACAGCTGGGTTAAACCTTAGCAGGTTCTTTTTGGGTCTGGGCTACTCTTCTGCATATGCATTATCATCAGCTGCTAAAAATTGGAGATTTTATGCAAATATATGTGAAAAAATATATAAATGTATTCAGGCCATTTGCTCTCATTTATGTAAGCTGGCTTGTCGTGCAATGAAAAGCAGCAAGCTCCTGGACACTTTCCCTCTACTGACTGCATGGATTTGCTTTGTCTTTCACTTTCAATTAGTCTCGCTTTCAGTTTCTCTCTCTCAGCATTTGTCCATCTGGTTTCTCATTTTCATCACACGTTCATTATGCACTTGACGGATAACATGCAGCATGTCAGAAAATATTAGGCCAGGACACGTGTTCATATGTATTCCTTTGCTTTACGTGACAGGCTCGCTTTGACACCACTGCCTCTGATTGGCTGAATCTTTTCTCTTTCAGTGTCGATAGTCATGGGCGTGCCCAGCGTGAAGAGGGAGGTGCACTCCTATTTGACAGACACTCTGAGCTCTCTGATGTCAGAGCTGAGTCAGGCTGAAAAAGACGACTGCGTCATCGTGGTCTTCATTGCCGAGGTAGGACTAGGATTCCCAAGATGTGCAGCTCTTTTATAGTGGTGAAGGATTTGTGTGAGGAGCAGGGGGGAGTGGAATTTAAAATCTAGTCCTGAGTACACCTCTCTGCTTCATGCAAGTGATAACACTCCATTACAGCTTTTTCATGCTGTAATCTTACACAATGTACAGGAACTGGCTTCATCTAGTCTGGAATATATATTCAAATTAGATTTCGCCTGCTTTTTTTTTATCATCTATATGTTTCACTGTTTTTTACCACTACCTCAATTAGGCAACATCCTCACAGTGGAGAATAGTGACTGTCCAAAGAGCCCATTTAAACTGGTCTGCTCTTCAAAAACACTTTGTGTCTGTAAATATGGCACATCAAATTGCAGAACTTCTAGATCAGAAAATTGGCTTCTTCATAGCCATGGGTTTGTATCAGTATCTCTGTGTGTGTGTGTGTGTATGTATGTGTGTGTGTTTTTGAGTATCAGTGGGTCAATGATCTCCCCTCTCCTTGAAGAGAAGGTCAGTGCACTTGCAAAGTTAACAAGAGGACTTGTTTCCATGGTGATCCCGCCAGGTCTTGATAAACCATCTCGTGATATGAAGCTAATGGGTTGCTCACTGGGCTGGCCGCTGACTGCCCTGACCCATGATAACAAATCCCTTTCTGCTGGGCCCACAACAGAACTCACCATTAACTTATTAACATCTCTGCTCAGACTAATTAGGATCCTGGCTAGCTGAACACACATGCACACACACACACTGATATGCACAGCTTTTTTGTGTGTGTGTGTGTGTGTGTGTGTGGTTATAATTCAGAGTATTCCTCAGGAGAAGGACATGTGTATGTGAACATGTCCTGTACAGATACATAATGTAGAACAGATTGTGTAAATGAGTAAACATATAGGTCAGTGACTAGCAAACTGAGCAATCATGTGCATGGGTGGACAGTGGGAGTTGTGTGTGTGTGTGTGTGTGTGTGTGTGTATATGTCCTCTTCAACTTGTGATTAAGAAACCTCTCCATACATCACATCATTAAAGCCATAATGGGCTTCTTAAGATGCAGTCACCCACAAAGCTCCAAGTGCATGCTGGGAAAGTGACACACCCACAGCCATCTGTTTGTTGGTGCCCTTTTTTGTGCACTGTGTTAAATCTAGAACTAGAAGAAGTAGTTCTATCAGTTTTAATCATATTGCAAAAAAAAAAAAAAAGCTTGCCAGTGTGACTTGTGCTATAAAATACATTCAAGCATGAGGTCTTTCTCTGTGTAGCGTCACAGGAGATAGTGTGGATGTGCTGCAGGAGATATTAATAAATATAAGTTACTTTGCCCTTCCAGTCAGCTAGGAAAAGGCTGGTCATTGTCCCCTGATCTCTCTCATCAAAAGGATGTTTTAGAGGTTCTCCTCACTGGATGTTTTAGTTTTTGTGTAAATTCCCAGAAGTTCAGCAGTTTCTGAAATACTTAAAGCATCCTGTCAGACACGACATGATCCCTCCGATCAATATTTCTTCCTCATTCTGAAGTTTGATATGAAGATTAGCTGAAGACCTGCATCTGCAAGGTTTTATACATTTCTCTGCTGCCACATGATTCGCTGATCGAATAATTGCATGAATGGGCAGGTGCACAGGTGTTCCTAATAATGTGGCAATGTATGATTATAACATTTGCAGATATTTTCAGGTTATTTAGGGGTATTTCTCAGGGGTTGCGAGAATGTTGGAGTGTTGATTATTGGCTAGAAAACAGGTTGAGAACACCTGCTCTACAAGATCTTTAAGACACTTTTAAAGGGTAAACATTTCTGGCATAAATCAGAGAAAAGTGATGCTCGTTCTGCACGACATGGTGCTGGTGCTGACACAAGAGAATTCTCTGCGGGAGTCGCTTAAAACATGACATTAAATTGTAACCAGCAGCAGGATATTTCAAATTTTAAGAATATTATTTCACACACAGAATGAGAGTGTGTGTGTGCCCTGCGATGGGTTGGCACTCCATCCAGGGTGTATCCTGCCTTGATGCCCAATGACGCCTGAGATAGGCACAGGCTCCCCGTGACCCAAGAATAGTTTGGATAAGCGGTAGACAATGAATGAATGAATTTCACACACACAGACACACACACACACACAAACACACATGTTTTGGCATAGACATTGGTGTAGTCAAAAAATGAGCAACTCCGGTTCAAGAGATTCATAAACAGATAAATGGAAAAGCTTTTTGTCTCCAGAGCTGAGCTCCACACATAACTAGGTTTTCTGGGTGATCTTTTCAGATTATTAAAATTACCTGCA